>VZQC01014885.1:1779466-1958453 GCA_009823505.1 Rhizomys pruinosus
AAACCAAAAAAAAAAAAAAAAAACCAAACGAACAAACAAACAAACAAACAAAAACCCAAAGAAGCTTCTGTACAGCAAAAGAAATAATCAAGGAGGTGAAGAGAAAACCCACAGAGTGGGAAGAAATCTTTACCAGCCACACATCTGACAGAGCATTAAGATCAAGAATATATAAACTACTCAAAAACCAAAGACATAAGCAGACAAATGACCTACTCAAAAGATGGAGTAAAGAGCTGAACAGAGTCCTCACCAGTGGGGAATTAAAGATGGCTGAGAAACATCTTAAAAAGTGTTCATCATCATTAATATTTAAGGAATGCAAACTAAAACCACTCTCAGATATCATCTCACTCCAGTACAGCTAGCTAAGATGAAGAAAACAAAAGACATCAGATACTGGAGGGCCTGTGGGGAAAGGGGAACACTCATCCACTGCTGGTGGGAATGTAAACTTGTACTACCACTATGGAAAGCAGTGTGGAGAACCCTTAAAAGACTCAGAATGAGCTTACCACCTGACCCAATCATACCACTCCTGGGTATATACCCCAAAGACTCATCCTACTGCAAAGATACATGCACGTCCATGTTTACTGCAGCTCTCTTCACAATAGCGAAGAAGAGCTGGAAAAAACCCATATGCCCCTCAACAGACGAGTAGATGACAAAAATGTGGTACATCTACACAATGGAGTACTATTCAGTGGTAAAAAAGGATGGCATTATGAACTTTGCAGGTAAATGGATGGAGCTCGAAGCCATTATGCTGAGAGAGGTGACACAGTCCCAGAAAGACAAATGGAGAATGGTTTCCCTCATTTGTGGTTGCTAACACCAAATCCCCCCAGATGAAAGACAAGCTGAACGACAGTATGGTTATATTTTTGTTTATCTGAAAGCAACTATGTTGTTATAATGTGAATCTCTCAATGGGCTCTAGAATCCACCCAACAATTATTTTCAGACTCTGTAATTACTGTATATGGGTGGAGAGTAGGTATCCATATTTTAGAATAATATGAAATTAATGGAGGAAAATGTGAATTCCTAAGCATAAAAAAAACAGACTAAGAAAAAGATGCAGGACAGTTATGGCAGAATGCATGATCTGGGATGGGTTGGGGTGGGGTGGGGGGAAGGGATAGGGGAACATGCCTGAACAGAAATGAAAAATGATGTGTGAAGTACATAATACATCAATTAAAAATGTAAAAATAAATAAATAAATTGCAGTTAAAAAAAGATTATGTGAAAACTCATATGGTAAACTACAGACCCTAAGCTTAAACAATCTTGATGAAAGGGATACATTTGGAGGAGTCATTCTATCTGACTTTAAGAATTATTGTATTGCTAAATAAAAAGAATTATTGTATTGCTATGTGGTCAATACAATATAGGTACAAGATATTGTAGAGAGTGACAACTATGGGCATGTGGTGTTGGCAGAAGAATAGGTATATCTACCTACGAAACTGAGGAAGGAACCTGGAATTCACAAGAATATGCCCGATTGATTCTTGACCAAGGTGGCAAAGGAATGATGTGGAAGGAAGACAGATTTACAATGAATGGCACTGGAGTGATGGGATATCCATAGACAGAAACAGACAAAACTGGTGTGGTTTACACTATATAGAATAACTAACTACAAGTCTATAATGAATATAAATATATAAATGCACATTTTAAAAGTATAAAACTGAGACAAAACCTTGGAAAATATTTCCATGAATAGCATGATTCATAAAATTAAAGTAAATTTAGCAAATTATAATGGACCAAAATTAAGCTGGGCGTGGTGGCACACGCCTTTAATCCTAGCACTTGGGAGGCAGAGGCAGGCGGATCTTTGTGAGTTCAAGGCCAGCCTGGTCTACAGAGTGAGTTCCAGGACGACCAGCCTGGTCTACAGAGTGAGTTCCAGGACAGCTGGGGCTACAGGGAGACCCTGTCTCAAAAAGACAAAAAAAAATGGACCAAAATTAAAGATTTATGAATGGACAAGTGGCAAATGGGAAAAAGCCTTTGCTACATCAAAGGACCAATATCTACAAATAAAATAAAATGAAAGAAATAATCCAATGAGAAAATGGGCAAAATACTGAAGAGATAGTTTATGAAAATGGATGTATCCCTGAAGATATGCAAGGAAAAATGTCCAGTATTATCAATGGTTACGGAAAGGTGACTGAGGTCAGTGGGGAATCTCTACCCTACATAGGCACTAGAATAATTAAAAACAGAGAATGACTGGGCTTAATGCTGATAAGCACAAAGAGACAACTTTACATGCTGTTCATGTGCAGTAAAAGCCACTCTGGTAGAGACCTTAGTTTCTTAAAAAACAAACATCAATACATCAATCTCCCATGTGATCCAGCAATTACATCCCTGAACATTTATCCCTGAGAAATGAAAACTTGAAATCACAGAAACGGAAGTGCTCATTGTAATGACCCATTTGTAATGACCCAAACTAGAGATGATCCAAATGTCCTTTAGCTGACAAATATTTAATAAATCATACTTCATATGAAATGTTACTCATTAATGAGCATGAATGAGCTACTGATATATATAAAACCCAGGTGAATTCTAGGGAATTGGGGATGAGTGAAAAATTCACCCCTGACCACATATAAATTATTTATTTGGTGTGACATTCATCTTTATTAACATCTTTATAGAAATGTGATTCATAAACCATTCCATTCACCCATTTAAAGTACATAATTCAGTGGTTTTAGTATATTTACAAAGCTGTGCAACCATCACCAAAATTTAGCTTGAAAATTGCCTTTTAAAATAAACTTCAGATTTAAAGAGCCTTTACCTGTTAGCATTCAATTCCATTTCCCTACCTTCTTCTACCCTGGAGAAGGTGAATATATGTTCTCTCCTAGTGGATTTTCTTAATTGTTATAAATCATACAAAGCAAATCATGTGTTTTACCCACAGGAGGATGGCTGACTCTTTTTACTCAGTGTAATATCTTCAAGTTTTCTTCATGCTGTATTTATCATTATTTACCATCAAATAACATTCCGTGACATGAATATACCATATGCTGTTCTTCCATTCATAAGCTAATATACTTAGGTTGTGTCTAAGGTTTTGAATATTAGGAGGAAATACTACAAACATTTGGGTGTAAGTTTTTGTGTGGATGTAAGTTTTTATTCCCTTTGATTATACCCCATGGAGTGGAATTGCTTGGTCACCTGGTAATTTTGGTTTGCTTTTTAATGAGAACTGCTAAGCTGTTTTCCAAAGTGGCCATTCTGAAATGGGAACCCTGCAGATCCTTGAGGTCAACAGAGACTTTCTATTCTCAGGTGGGTTTAATTTGGGGGTTATGGTGCAGAACTTTCATGCTCACCAACCTCTACCTTCAAGTCAGTGGCTCTGGGTCTTTTGTCCCATGAACGTGAAGAATCAATTTCACGGATAATGAAGGGCAAATTTATAAAGGAGCTTGGTTATGTAGAGAAAGCTTAAAGCAGGAAGGTTTATTGCAGAAAGAAAGCAAATAGAGCTCCATTATGGGAGGGATCCCAGAGAGGGTTGCCACTGAGCTGTTTGTCTAGAGGATTTTTAATAGGATTCATGGCAGAAAATAGACAATGATTGGGGTAACCTGTCGAGATCAGCCTATCCTCTGGACAGATCATGGACTGAGCCAATGGAGCTCGGTGTGTATATTCTTGGCATGTCCCATTGGCTCAAGTAGGGAGATGGTCAGGTCTGTTCAAGCACTGCTCACCCAATCAAGAAGTTTGTGCACTGAAACCTCCTGACTTGATGAACTTGGCTGGTGCTGCTGAAGCCTAACTTCAGCTGTTTTTGTTTTTTTAATGATTTTAAATTATATGTTATGTATGTGGATTTGTGCAGGTGTCCATGGAGGCCAGAGGGGTCAGATCCCTCCTTGGAGCTGGAGTTATAGGTGGTTATGAGTCACCCAGCATGGGTGCTGTGAACTAAACTCCAGTCCACTCCTAACCCCATAGCCATCTCTACAGACCTGCCAGTACTTTACCTTGCAGGAGGTGTTAGTCTCAGATTTTAGTGGAGTCTTCTTGCCATTAATGAAATTATGTGCTAGACTTTTACAAAGTCATTCTTACACACAATTAAGAACATGCAAAAGGGCAACAATGTCTTGTATGTGTTTCTCTGCAGGGTCTTTGTAAGAGCCAGGCAGATCCTGCTAAGACTGGCTTTATTTTCACAGAACCCGGTCTTTCTTAACTGATCAGCCTGGCTATTCCATAATAAGCCCTCTTATTTAATTTTCTCAGTGTTTCAGAACTTTCCATTTTAACTTTAACATTCCCTTGGACCCTCACAACTGTCTTCACTGTAACAGTATTTTGTAATCACACAAGCCACATGATATGGGCTCCATTTCTCCTTTCTTTCGCCTAGTATGCATCAATGGATTTCACCATGATTTCAATACAGATTTAACTGGTGGTTAGTATTAGCAAACTTTTTTTGGTATTTTTGAGACAGGGTCTCCCTGTAGCCCCAGCTGTCCTGGAACTCACTCTGTAGACCATGCTGGCCTTGAACTCACAAAGATCCACCTGCCTCTGCCTCCCAAGTGCTAGGATTAAAGGCGTGCTTCTTTCTTCTGTCCTTTGAATTGCTTCAAGTATTCTCCATTTTTTTTTGTCTTTTCAAGACAGGTCTTCCTGTAGCCTCAGCTGTCCTGGAACTCACTCTGTAGACCAGGCTGGCCTTGAACTCACAAAGATCCACCTGCCTCTGCCTCCCAAGTGCTAGGATTAAAGGCGTGCTCCATCATGCCCGGCGCAAACTTTTCCACCTGTGATAATTTGTCATTTGTAATCTTACTTGCAGAAATGTCTATTGAATATTTTTGTTCAGTTTATTGGATTATTTATCTTTTTTCTGGATTATTTATCTCTTTATTACTGAGTTTATATGGCCTTAATACCAGAATTGAATTAACAGCTACCTGATTTGCATATGATTCCTCCTATTCGTGGAATTTTATTTTTACCTTCTTCATGCTACTATTTGAGGCATAAAAACTGTTAACTCTGATGAAGTTCACCTTATCTGTGTTTTCTTTTGTTTTTGGCTGATAGCTAATCAAGAAATGTCAGTTTGGTGCTAGGAAGGGATCCAGATTTGTGGTTTTGCCTGTAGGCATTTTGTTATTCTATTCTCTTTTGTTATAAAGACCTCTGCCCTCACTGAACTGTTTTGGAATCCTTCTTAAACATGATACAGCATTTGGGAAATGACAGCATGTCTGACACGGAAACATCAGTGGCTGTCAGGGTTTACAGAGGTGTTAGAGACAGACAGTTGATACTGATCTTGAGTGGCAACAGAAAGAGTGGCATATTGATGGCGCTAGAAATGCTCTGTCTTGACTTGATCAGTGTCTTGTTTCCTGGCTGTGAAAATTAAACTTCAGTTTTACAAATTACTATCCTTGGAGTAATGAGCTAATGAATAAGAGGACGTGGGGTCTATCTATATTGAATGTAAATCTATCTTAAAGTAAAATTAAGGTAAAAACTATAGTGAGGCTTCCTTCAGGGATTAGTCAGAAGACATGGTCGGATCTCAAATGTGGCACCAAGAGCAGCTCAGAGTGAGTTGGTTATGGACAGATCGACAGAGCTATTGGTTACCTTCCCAACCTCATGTGACCACTCAAGGGAGGGCCTGCGACCTCCAGATTTGGTCCTCCTAGTCATCTGCTTCCTATTTCACTTTGATGTAATTTAAGAGATACACTCGGAAGAGGCAGAAGCAAGTCTGGAAACAGAACATAGCTTCCTGCTACTTAGCGAGTGAAGGCAGGACAGACATAGGGTCTTTGAAATATTTATGAGATATTTAATTTATAAACAAATAGGAATCAGTTTTAGGAACACAAAGTGACAATTTATATAATATAACTAAAATATTATGAATTATATCTCTATGATGCTATGGATGTGGGACCAGGTAGGTAATGACATACTAGTAAACTGTCCTGATTTCTTATCTTTATGTCCACAGAATAATGTATCTCTCAACCGTCATCAGAGAAGCTTCTTTTAAATTTTTTTTTTATTAATTTTATTTATTTCTGTATGTGTATGAATGTACCGTCTGCATGCAGGTCTGTGCACCCGTGTCGTGCAATGCCGCGGAGGTCAGAAGCGGGTCTCGGACTCCCCCGGAACTGGAGCTCTCCTGGAACTGGAGTCACAGACGGTTCTCAGCCGCCATGTGGGTGCTGGGGATCGAACCCGGGTCCTCTGTAAGAGCGGTCGGCGCTCTTAACCGCTAGGCCATCTCTCCAGCCCCAGAGAAGCTTCTTTATTGCAGAAGATGGTGATTAATACAGAGACTCACAATTGAGTCAACATGTAGAGAATAATGTGGAGTGCTCAGCTCTGAATGGGACATCTGTATCACAATTCCTCCCTCCACCCTCCAAGGTTCGGGAATCACCATGGAAAGTGGGGGATTGTGAGAGCCACGCTAAAAAGATAGGGGGAATAATTAGGGCTCTGATGAGATGGTAAACTTTCCCTGCCTGGAAATTAGGACCCTGGTGTAGGTGCCTATTACTGGCATGCAGCTTCATAAATGTAAGAATTCAGAAAAGTGTAACTTCTCCTTTTCTTCTTTCTGTCTCTTTTTTAAGCACATGTTTTCACACTTTGGTCTGCCCCAAGATTTTGGGTTTCTTTTTTATAATATTTATTTATTTATTTATTACTAATTAATTTTAATTTTATGCATATGAGTGTATTGCCTGCATGTATGTAAATGCACCCATGTCATGCAGTGCCTGTGCAGGACAAAAAGAGGGTGCTGAATTCTGGACTTGATTTATGGCTGGTTCTTAGCCACCATGTGGGTGCTAGGATTTGAACCCTGGTCTTCTGCAAGAGCAGTCAGTACTCCTCATAACTACTGAACCATATCTGCAATGTATTTTTTTGTTGTTGTTTTTGGTCTTTTCAAGACAGGGTCTCTCTGTAGCCCCAGCTGGCCTGGAACTCATTCTGTAGACCAGGCGGGCCTTGAACTCACAAAGATCTGCCTGCCTCTGCCTCCCGAGTGCTAGGATTAAAGGCATGCTCCACAGCACCCGGCTTGCCATGGATTTCTTTACTCTTTCTTTAAAGCTCCCTGACCCCAGGGAGCCACATGATGGCTTTCCTGGCTGGTATCCCACCTGGCCCATTCTGCGGAGCCATGTTCTATGTTCCTGAAGTTCAGCATGGTGCTGTTCTGCAGTGTCTGGGTCATTTCTCCCCATCAACCATAGTATGTTGGGAAGACCATGGTGGTTGCGAGTCTCTCCATTTGGGTCTCGGTGCAGGTGCAGAGCTTGAAGGCTGTATCAGTGCTCCATGCACTATATTATTCTATTGAGGTCTGAAAGGAACTCATTGCAAGGGGTTATGAAAAGGAGTAGATTTCATGTATAAAGAATACAAGAGGCAGCTAAAAGTAAGTCACCCACTGGAAAAATAAATAAAACAAAAACATGTCAATGTGTTTAGATATTCAGTCAGTACAGTTAATTATAATGGCATGGAAAGGAGCAAGGATACTCTAGTTTCTCTTCAGATTGTATAAATATTTCGCCTTTTACTAAAGATTTCTGTGGAGAGGAACAATTCTGAGTCTTTGAAATTGCAGAAAAGCTTAAAATAAAGCAATATTAGTGTTAAGGCTGCCAGCTATCTTCTATCAAATCTACAGTTTCTATTCCTCTTTTTTTTTTTTTTAACATTTTTTTATTGATGCTTTGTGCATTTCATACATCATTTTCCAATTCAGTTCAGGCATATTTCCCTTTCCCTTCCCCCCAACCCCCACTCCAACCCAGATCATGCATTCTGCCATAATTGTCCTGTATATTTCTCTGTTTTTTTTTTCATTTTTCAGCTATAAGTGATAATCCATGAGTACAAGCATCTGTCATGTAAAACCAATTTCCAAGCAGTTGTACCCAAACCCACACAGCCCAAGGGTCCCACCATCCAGCTGGGGGGGCTTGTATGTACAATCAAGTTGATCAAATGAGTGTCCAGACTATATTGCTGTAGTTTCACCATTCACCCCAATCGCAGCCCTTACATTCTACCACGCCCCCTCTTCCGCAGATTGCTCCCTAGGCTTAGAAAAGGGGCACAGGTGACAAACTGTCAGCCCATGAAAGGAAACAGCCAGAATTGACCAGAGTCCAAGACAACAGCTCCAGAGAGAGTGGACTGTTTTGCTTCTATTCCTCTTTTTTTGTAAACCACAAATATTGTATTTATGCTTAAAACATAGGAACACTTTAATAAATTAATGATCTCTGATTGCATCTTAATATTTTTAAAATAATGTAAAATATTAATTAGTTATCTTAAGCATTATTTGAGTCTCTTCCCCTATTTGTGAGCTCCTTGATTTCTAAAAATGTTTCTGATATCCTAGCATGGACCAGTATAATTCAAGTAATCAGAGACCTCGATACTTAAGAAAATATTCCTTTGGGGATGTGCTCTTAATTTTGTCTTTTTAAATTGTGACTTTGTTAACAGTCAAAACAGTGGTCCATGGTAGTAGATCACATGGGATCTTAGGGAGGAATTCCTTCTGGACTCACCTGTTTCATGTGTCTAGTTGGGCTCTTCTGGGTATGGGTCTCAGGAAGATGAACTTGGTGTTGGGGGTGGGGAGATGTGAAACACTACCTTGGACTAAATGTTGCTAGCACTGTGGTATTTTGGATTTCCACCTTTCCTTTTTTTGTGTGATGCTGAAGATAGTAAGCACGTGCTCTACCACTATGCTGTATTACCAGGCTACTATGACTCCTTTATACTTCTTTCTCTACTGTATTTAAGTGTTGGGACTATATTGACAATAAATGATAACTTTACTTATTAAAAAAAAGAAAGGAGCAAGGATCATATTAAAAAATTTCCCTAAAATTCACCTGCCTCAGAGCTCTGTTATAGTTTTGAAATTAGACTCTGAAATAGCACCATGAGAAAGCAAGAACAAAGCTCACTTGGAAGTGAATGTACAACAATTTCCACATCCACTTAGGAAGTCTCAGGAAAAGGTACCCACCATTGGGAAAAGACAGGAACTTTGTTGAGGTCCAGAACCCAGCAGAGGTTTCCTGCTGGAGCTGGGACAAGAGACAGGCTCCTGTTCAAGCTCCCTTCAGACATAAGGCAGAGGTTGCCCCCTACCATTGCTTCATTATAGAAATAAGAATATAACAGAGGTTCTGAGAAGAATTTTGAGAAAAATTAAAGCATAAGAAGTGCATACTGTAACAAAACTCATCAGATATTTTGTTATAAATATGTCTCTAATGGCAGCTTATTTCCTAGAAATAAGAATATAACAGACTTTCTCCAGAAAGTATATGAAGCAGAAAACCACAAAGAAATATCTGTAGGGTATTAAAAATAACCTGATCAACCCAGATTACCATGCCTAGAAAAATATCTTATAAAAAGTTAAGATAAAATAAATACATGAAAAAATATTGCTTAGTTATCAGAGAAATGGAAATCAAAACTGCAATAAGACTTCACTGCACTCTAGTCAGAGTGATTCTCAGGAAGTAAAACAGAAAGCAACAAGTGCTGGTGAGGAGGTGGGGGAGCGGTGGGTAACTTTTCCTAGGAAGATATGAAGAAATATTTTTTCACCCTAAGCAGTGAAAACAGACCAAAGAAACAATGAGGTTTGGGAGTTACTCATAGGAGCATGGATGAGAGATTTTTACAGAAGCATGGTGATTTAAAGTCAGCTTCATTGCCAGAGAATCCGACTCCAGCAGGACAACTCTCCAAAGCCCTGCGCTCCCCTTTCGACTTGTAGGCAGCTTCACTTCTGATCATGAGTATGGGTGGTATTTTTTTCTTTTTTTAAAATTTATTTTATATATTTTTTATCAAATCTAGACCCATGTACCCCCATCCCTCCACCCCACCAGAGCTCATGCATTCTGTCAAACATGCTTTTCATCTCTTTCTCTGTCTTTCTCAATATTCTCCATGTGAAAGTTGACTGTTTTGAGCAGAAGTTCACTGTTTCAGTCAGTTCTTTGATGCAGTCCTTTCTGTTGTTGCTGTTGTTGTTTCCAATATGCATCACTCCCAACTGCTTTGGACAAAAGCTCAAGGGACCATGCACAGGAAATACTTACAACTAGGTAATTGGCACTAGCATCCACAGATGAAGGGTACCATTTGTCATTTGTTTTTCTGGGACTGTGTTACTTCACTCAGCATGATGTCCTCTAGCTCCAGCCATTTTCCTGCAAAGCTCATGATGTCGTCTTTCTCCAGTGCTGCATAGAACTCCATTGTGTAGATGTACCACATATTCTCTATCCACTCATCAGTTGAGGGGCATTTGGGTTGGTTCCAGCTCCTTGTTATTGTGAAGAGAGCTGAAATAAACATTGCCGTGCATGTATTTCTGCAGTGGGGTGAGTCTTGAGGGTGCCTAGGAGTGGTATGGCTGGGTCGGGTGGCAAGTTCATTCCAAGTCTTCCAAGGGTTCTCCACACAGCTTTCCATGGTGGCTGCATGAGTTTACATTCTCACCAGCAGTGGATGAGTGTACCCCTTTCCCCACAACCTCTCCAGCACTTGGTATCATTTGTTTTCTTGATCCTAGCCAGTCTTATTGGAGTAAGATGATATCTTAAAGTGGTTTTCATTTGCATTTCCTTAATGATTAGTGATGTTGAACACTTCTTAAGGTGTTTCTCAGCCATCTCTAATTCCTCACTTGTGAAGTCTCTGTTCAGCTCTTTGCTCCATCTATTGAGTGGGTCATTTGTTTTCTTTCTTCTTTGTTTTTTGAGTAGTTTATATATTCTGGAAATCAATGCTTTGTCAGATGTTTCTGTGGTGAAGGTTTCCTCCCACTCTGGGATTTCTCTCCACTTCCTTGATTGTTTCTTTTGATGTACAGAAGCTTTTGAGTTTAATGAGGTTCCATTTGTCAATTGTCGACCTTAATTCTTACACAGTTGCTGTCTGATTTAGGAAGTCTTTTCTATGCCTATGTCTTGTGGTCTGCTGCCAACTTTTTCTTCTATTGCCTTCAGAGTTTGGGGTTTCATGTTGAGGTCTTTGATCCATCTGGAGTTGACTTTTGTACAGGGTGAGAGGTAGGGGTTTAATTTCATTCTTCTACAGGTGGTGATCCAGTTTTGCCAACACCACTTGCTGAAGATGCTGTCTTTTCTCCATTGTGGCTTCTTGGCCCCCTTGTCAAATATGAGATGGCTGAAATTGGATGTGCTCAGATTTGGATCTTCGGTTTTGTTCCATTGATCAACAGGTCTGTTTTTGTGCCAGTACCCGGCTGTTTTTATGACTACAGCCTTGTAGTATAGTTTGAAGTCTGGTATAGAGATCCCCCCTGTGTAGCTCTTTTCACTCAGGGTTGTTTTGGCTATTCGGGGTCTTTTGTTTTTCCAAATGAATTTAAGGGACTTTTTTTCCCAAGCCTGTGAAGAAACTCTTGGGGATTTTGATTAGGATTGTGTTAAATCTATACAAGAGTTTTGGTAGAATGCACATTTTTACAATGTTAATTTTCCCAATCCGTGAGCATGGGAGGTTTTTCCATCTTCTGATGTCTTCTTCAATTTCTTTCTTTAAAGGTTGAAAATTTTTGTTGGAGAGATCTTTGGTGTCTTTGGTTAGGTTAGTTCCTAGGTATTTTATTGTTTTTGAGGCTATTGTGAGGAGGGAGGTCTCTTTGAATTCTTTCTCCAGTTGCTTGTTGTTGGTGTAAAGAAAGGCCATTGATTTTTTTTAGGTTAATTTTGTATCCTGCCACTTTGCTGAAGCTGTTAATCATTTCTAGGAGTTTTCTGGTTGAGTTTTTAGCATCCCTTAAGTAAATAATCACATCATCAGCAAATAGGGATAGCTTGACTTCCTCTTTTCTAGTTAGTACTTTAATTTCTTTTTCTTGCATTTTTGCTCTAGCAAGTGTTTCAAGCACTATATTGAAGAGGAGTGGTGACAGGGGCAGCCTTGCCGAGTTCCTACCTTTAAAGGGAATGTTTCTGTCAATTCCCCATTTAGGATGATATTGACTGTGCGTTTCCTGTATATGGCTTTGATTACATTGAGGAATGATCCCTCCAATCCAATTCCCTCTAAGACTTTAAGTATGAAGGGATGCTGGATTTTGTCAAAGGCTTTTTCAGCATCAATTGAGATGATGGTGTGATTTTTGTCTTTCATTCCATTTCTGTGTTTGATGATGTTTATTGATTTTCATATGTTGAACCATCCCAGCATCTCTGATATGAATCCAACTTGGTCATGATGGATCATCTTCTTGATGTGGGTCTGTATGCTATTTGCCAGTATCCTGTTTGGAATTTTGGCATCTGTGTTCATTAGGGAGATGGGTCTATAGTTCTCCTTTTTAGTTGTATCTTTGCTTGGTTTTGGTAATAGAGTGATGCTGGCTTCATAGAAGGAATTTGGGAGGATTCCCCCTGCTTTTATCCTTCTAAACAGTTTCAGTAATAATGGTTGTAGGTCTTTTTGAAATATTTCATAGAATTCTGCCACGAAACTGTCTGGGCCTGGGCTTTTTTAGTTGGGAGATTTCTTATTACATATTCAATTTCTTCATGTATTATGGGTCTGTTTAAGCTGTCGATCTCCTTCTTGGTTGAGATTTGGTGATTCCCAGGATTTCAGATATTCATTAATTTCTTCTAGGTTTTCAAACTTGGTAGAGTATAGGTTTTTGAAGTATTTCTGTATGATTTTCTGGATCTTTTCCTTGTCTGTTGTGATATTTCCCTTTTCATCACAGATTGTATTGATTTGGAGTTGTTCCTTCTTTCTTTTGGTTAACTGGGCAAGAGGTCTGTCTATCTTGTTTATTCTCTCAAAGAACCAACTTTTGGATTCATTGATTTTTTTGTATTGTTTTCTTTGTTTCTATTTCATTGATTTCTGCTCTGATTTTTGTTATTTCTTCCTGTCTGTTGCATTTAAGGTTCATCTGTTGTTGCCTTTCAAGTGCTTTTATCTGTAGTGTTAGATCATTCACTTGTGCTCTCTCTGTTTTTCTAATGTAGGCACCCAGGGCTATAAACTTCCCTCTTAGGACTGCTTTTAAGGTATCCCATAGGTTTTGTTGTGTTGTATTGTCATTGTCATTCAGTTCCAGGAATGTTTTTATTTCTTTCTTTATCTCTTCCTTGACCCATTCATTATTCAAGAGTGTGTTGTTTAGTCTCCATGTGTTCTTGTAGGCAGGAGGGCTTGTCCTGGTGTTGATGTTGAGCTTCATTGCACTGTGGTCTGACAGGATGCATGAAATTATTTCAATCTTTTTGTATTTGTAGAGGTTTCTTCTGTGTCCCAGGATGTGGTCGATTTTGGAGAATGTTCCGTGGGGTGCTGAGTAGAAAGTGTATTCTCTGGTATTAGGATGGAATGTTCGGTAGAGGTCTATGAGGTCCATTTGGTGTATCATATCGTTCAGTTCAGATGTCTCTCTGTTTATTTTTTGTCCTGTTGACCTATCCAAAGGACTCAGTGGGGTATTGAAATCTCCCACTATGAGTGTGCTGGGGTTAGTCTGTGACTTGTGGTCCTGGAGAATTGTCTTTATAAAGTTTGGTGCACCAGAATTTGGGGCATATATATTCATAATTGTGAAATCTTCTTGGTGGATTGTTCCTTTGATGAAAATGTAATGGCCTTCTTTGTCTCTTCTGATTTCTTTTACTTTGAAGTCTATTTTATCCGATATTAAAATAGCAACACCTGCTTTCTTTTTGGTACCATTTGCTTGGAATATTTTTTTCCATCCCTTCACTTTAAGGTGGTGCCTGTCCTTGAAGGTAAGATGTGTTTCTTGTAGACAGCATATCGATGGATTCTGTTTCCTAATCCAATCTCCCAGTCTATGTCTTTTGATTGGGGAATTTAGTCCATTAATATTTAAGGTTATGACTGATAGGTTGTGTTGCTTCCTTTTGCCTTATTATCCATTTGCGGTTTGGGTTTAGGTTTCTACTTCTGCAGTTATGCTTTTATTGATTTCTCTTTCTAGGTGCCTGGGGATGGTTGCTCCTTTCTTCTGTCCTTTGGATGGCTTCAAGTGTTCTCTGAAGGGTTGGTTTTCCGGACATGTATTCTTTCAACTTGTTTACGTCATGGAAGGTTTTTCTCTCTCCTTCAATTATAATTGACATTTTTGCTGGGTATAGTAACCTGGGTTGGCATCTATTGTCCTTTAACACTGGGAATGCTTTGCTCCAGGTTCTTCTTGCTTTCATAGTTTGCATGAGAATTACAGTTGTAATTCTGATAGGTTTCCCCTTATAGGTCACTTGTTGTTTTTCTCTTGTGGCTTTAAGGATTTTGTCTTTGTTTGGGGTGGCTAGCATTTTAACTATGATGTGGCATCGAGAATTTCTTTTCTGATCTTGTCTGTTTGGAATTCTTTGTGCTTCTTGTATTTGTATTGGTTTGTCTTTTTTTTTAGTTTGGGGAAGTTTTCATCTATTATTCTGTTGAAGATCTGATCAATACCATTCTCTTGGGATTCTTCTCTTTCTTCTATTCCTATGATGCGGAGGTTTGATCTTTTCATAGTGTCCCACAGTTCCTGGTTGTTCCACTTTTGTGTATTTAAAAATTTTTCATAATCTTTACTTGAGGTTTTTAGTTATTCTGTGTTATCTTCCAGGTCTGATATTCTTTGTTCTGCTTCCTCTATTTGCTTCTGAGGCTTTTTCCATTCCTTTCCTCTTGATTGGATGAGTGTTTGATTTACTCTTCTGATTTCTTTAGTGTTTCTACTTCTTTTTGGAGCTTCTCAGTCTCTTCCTGCAACTCTTTGCTTTGCTGGTTGGTTTCCTTATCTTTTTCAGCATGGGATCTTTTCAGTGTTTCCAGTTCCTTCCAGAGTTTGTCATTCTCTCTCTCTAGGTCCTTCTTGAGTTCTTCATTCTCTTTTCTTAATTCTTTGATTTGCTCTTCATAATCTTGTAGTCCTTTAAATATGTTCCCAATTGTGTTTCTGATGTCTGTGTCCTGGGTCATCCCCAGAGGGATCCCACTGTAGGAATCTTCCATAGGGTTGGTAGAGCTTGGTGCAGAATTATCCTGCCCCTTTCCCGTGTTGTCTCTTCTTTGCGTTCCTGGCATATTGGTTTCTTCTTGCCTGTATTCCAATGTGAGTCCTAAATGCCTCTTCAGTGTGTTGAAGGCTTGCTTTGCTTGCTTCCTTCAGATGCCTTCCTGAGCTTCATCTGGTCTCAGGAGATCTCAGATCCGAGTACTGGTGGTCTTACCATCTTCCAATTTCTTCCTAATTTCTTTCTTTAATCTTATAATATATTCTCTATAAGGAGCTCATACTTCCTTGGTTAAGTTTATTCCCAGTTTTTGTTTGTTTGTTTGTTTTGTTTTGTTCTTTAGGCTATTGTGAATAGGATACTTTTTCTGATTTCTTTCTTAGAGTATTTGTTTTTTCTTGTGTTCGGGGAGTGAGCACCAAGAAAACAAAAGCAGGAAATGCTGGCAGATTGGGTAGGCGTCCTTCCTGATGCATAGTTTTGTCTTCTGAATGGAAGCATTCCCTCCTAGTGTGAAGAGACTCATAAGACCAAGTTTTCTATGAAATTTACAACATTCAGGAAGCTCATGATAGTTAAGAGATTCACAAGGCTCCTCTCCAAGGTTATGTAAGCGGTGATCAATTACTGGTGAAGAGAATTAATATCTTGCAAATAGCTGTATTGCCAAAGACAATCTACAGGCTCAATGTAATCCCCATCAAATTCCAATGACTTGGCACAGACCCAGAAAGTATAATCCTAAAATTCTTATAGAAACCTGTAGCTTCTATGGAGCCTTCCTATGGATATTATATATCTATATATCTATATCTATATAGAGTATGCACTGCCAAGATGAATATGTCCTTAATATTCATATATGTGATAGTATGATATATGAATATACATTATGTGATATATCTATATAGATATATCTATATATCTATATCTGTATAGATATATCTATATAGATATATCACATAATGTATATTCATATATCATACTATCACATATATGAATATTAAGGACATATTCATCTTGGCAGCGCATACTCTAAAATTAGAACAATATAAAGTAGGAGCAGATTACGAGCCTGCAAAAGGGTGGCATGTGAGTTTATGAATAATTTCATGTTAAAATAGAGTTCCATATAGATTCTCATCTGCATAATTATCATAAAAAATCAAAGAAATTAGGTCTGGAGAGATGGGTTAGTGCTTAAGAGCACTGTATGCTCTTTCAGAGGACCAGGATTCAATTCCCAGCACCCACATGGCAGCTGACAACTGTCCACGACTCCAGTTTCAGGGACTCTGAGGCTCCTCTTGTAGATGCTGCCTTGCTTCTTCAAGCCTCAATGTAATTAGCCTGGTCCTGACCCTACATTACCCCCTGTTACCGATCAGAATGGAGGCACACCTCCAAGCACATAATCTCTCTGTTCCAAAATCCTCAGTATTTGAATTAATATGAACAAACAAACAGATGTATCTACCATTTGGACCAGATAATTTTAAAGTGAATAGTTGAATTAGCATGTAGTTGCACAAAAATTATTGTTATTATGTTGGCAATGGCTGAAATATGAAATAGTCTCAAGAGGAGATTTTCATGGGTGAGTTGGATGATCAGTACACCAATGTAATCGGCTATTTTGTGAATGTTATTACAGAATAGTGGGTAGCGTTTAGAAGACACAGTTAATAATTTCTCTAAAGGATGCCAGGTGTTTATACATTCACCAGTTTCACTGTTCACTGCATAAAATTCATTTCACTCTAAGTGAGTTCATACAAATTCTAGTTTCATAGGGTGACAATAAATTTCAGAGATTGACATACTGTGCTTATTTTTTTAATTTAAATTTTATGTGTATGTGTATATTGCCTGCATGCATTATGTGAGTGCACTATGTTGTGCAGTGCCCTCAGAGGTCAGAAGAGGGAGTTGGATCCCTTGGAACTGGTGTTATGGATGGTTATTAACTGCCATGTGGGTGCTGGGAATTGAACCCAGGTCCTACTGCAGGTCCTACTGCTTGTCTTTGTGAATAAATTTTCACTGGAAAATATCTACACTATTGCCTGTCACTGCTTTCATGTTGTGATTATGGATAGTAGTTGTAATAGAGATCATATAAACTATAAAACTTAAAATATTTATAGATCTGTCCCATTCTCAGCAGAAACATTTTACTGTCCTGTGGTCTTTTGTAATGTGCCAGATATAATAGCAACATTGTAAGTCAAAGAGTAAAGCAACTGAGAATAAGTTTCTGGAATTAATGAAAACAATATCTAAGCCAGGTGTGATAGAGCATGCCTTTAAGCCCAGTACTAAGGAGGCAGAGGCAGGTGGATCTCTGTGAGAGCAAAGCCAGCCTGGTGTACATAGCAAGTTCCATGCCAGCTGTGGCTACAGGGTGACTGCCCCTCCCTAAAGAAAAACCTATTTAAGATAGTTAAAAATATTTCTAAATGCATGGAAGGTATAATTTGATTTGAACTTTGATATACTTGAACATAGGATAGAAATTTATGTCTGACAATGTAGTAAATTGAAGCAAAGCAAACAGCATTGTAAACTGGCTTCTTCCTGTGGCCCTGCCCCATCCTCTATACTCTCTGTCAGCTCCCGCCACTCCGTCTAGTTAGACTCCTTGCTCTTCTTTCTGGCATTCCTGGCGTACTTCGTGCATCCCATTAATTAATGAATGAAATGTCCCTTTTCTTCCCCTTATTGCTATCCGTCCATGGGATTACATTCATCTCCATCCATGGGATTACATTCATCTCCATCGATGGTATTATATTCATCTTTCAAGATTCACATAAAGTATTTCATGCCCAGAAAGTCTTCTGTGCTATTCCTCACATTCAGAAGTGATTTCCCAGCTTTTGTTCTTCTCTTCAACTTACATTCACATACCTCACACTGTTCTTGTACTATATAGTAGACACCAGACTTGAAGCTGAAGGAGGGCAAGGCTTAAGGTTCACTGTTTAGTGTTTTTTTGTTTGTGTGTTTTTGTTTTTTGACAGGGTCTTCTTAGCCCCAGCCAGCCTGGAATTCTGCCTGCCTCCTGCCTCTTATGTGCTAGGATTAAAGGCGTGCCCCACCACACCCGGCTTCACTGTTCAGTGTTTAACAAGATAGCTTCTAACAGGTGGTCAACAGATGGTGTAATAAGTGAGGGTGCATTGGGCTCCTTGGTTTAACTTCGTATTTAGTGTCAAGTATTTTCTTTTTGAGCACTTTGTTGAAGGTCAGTGTTTCACCAAGAGAAGAAGAACAACATAGGAATAGAGACCTTATTTGCCTTTTTCAACAATGTGAACCACTGCCTAGAATGTTCTAGATGAAAGTGTGCTAAGTAAACTAGTGATTAAGTAAATGAATGCAATGATAAGCATGTGGTTTCAGGTGGTAATTCTCCTTTAATACACTAGTATATCTTATTTGGCAGTCTAATTTTGATTACATAAGGTGCTCAAATTATCTGTAAAATACCATTCGTGTATTAGAGGTTCCTAAATAATGATATTGGATGGGACCTCATTAAACTCAAAAGCTTCTGCACATGGAAAGAAACAATCAAGGAAGTTAAGAGAAATCCCGCAGATTGGGAGGAAACCTTCACCGCAGAAACATCTGACAAAGCATTGATTTCCAGAATATATAAACTACTCAAAAAACAAAGAAGAAAGAAAACAAATGACCCACTCAATAGATGGAGCAAAGAGCTGAACAGAGACTTCACAAGTGAGGAATTAGAGATGGCTAGAGAAATACCTTCTTAAGGAAAGAAAGTGTTCCGCTGGGACGTGGTGGTGGTGCATGCCCTTTAAATCTAGTCACTTGGGAGGCAGAGGCAGGTGGACTTTGTGAGTTTAAGGAAGGCAGTCTTACAGAGGGCAGTTCCCGAGACAGGGAGGGATACAGGGAGACCCTGTCTCGGAAAAGACCAAAAAAAAAACAAAAAAAAAGTGTTCAACATCACTAATCATTAAGGAAATGCAAATCAAAACCACTTTAAGATATCATCTTACTCCAATAAGACTGGCTAGGATCAAGAAAACAAATGATACCAAGTGCTGGAGAGGTTGTGGGGAAAGGGGAACACTCATCCACTGCTGGTGGGAATGTAAACTTGTACAGCCACTATGGAAAGCAATGTGGAGAACCCTTGGAAGACTTGGAATGAACTTGCCACCCGACCCAGCCATACCACTCCTAGGCATGTACCCACAAGACTCATCTTACCGCAGAGATACATGGACTGCCATGTTTATTTCAGCTCTCTTCACAATAACAAGGAGCTGGAAGCAACCCAAATGTCCCCAACTGACAAGTGGATAGAGAAAATGTGGTACATCCACACAATGGAGTTCTATGCAGCAGTAAAGAAAGATGACATCATGAGCTTTGCAGGAAAATGGTTGGAGCTAGAGGACATCATGCTGAGTGAAGTAACACAGTCCCAGAAAAACAAACGAAGAATGGTATCCCTCATCTGTGGATGCTAGTGTCAATTACCTGGTTGTAAGTATTTCTTGGGCATGGCCCTTTGAGCTTTTGTCCAAGCAGTTGGGAGTGATGCATATTGGAAACAACAACAACAACAACAACAACAACAACAACAGAAAGGACAGCATCAAAGAACTGACTGAAACAGTGAACTTCTGCTCAAAACAGTCAAATTCCACATGGAGAATATTGAGAAAGACTGAGAAAGAGATGAAAAGCATGTTTGGCAGAATGCATGAGCTCTGGTGGGGTGGGGGACATGGGTCTAGATTTGATAATCTTGTACAAAATATATATTAAAAAATAAGTATAAAGAAAAAATAATGATATTGGAAATAAATGTAAATTCAAAACCATTAATTCTTCAAATATATACTTTTGTTACCCCAAATTTTATAGACCAGATAAAGAATGTGAACTCTGCATACTGTATCTATAGAAAGATATCAAAATTCATTATTACAGAAATAATGAGCATTTTACAGTTTTACAACAATGATAAAGTTCAAGAACTCAGACAACTTGCTAATTATCTACTAATCATTCCATTTGCTTGATACATACTACGAGGGTATAATAATTAGCTCTGTTATTACTCATAAGATAATAGACAAGAAATTTCTAAGCAATTATTCTCTGGTTGGTTAGAAGGACCTGGACAGATAAAAGAATCATTTAGTCATGTAAGAAAAGCTCCATTTACTGAAGAAGGTTTGCTAAACATTTTATCATGCCTGAAAATATAAAAAGACATTTTAAGTGGACGAATGCAGCAATTGCCCAAATTGACATGGCTGTAGAGATGACAAGCTGAAAAGCTTTCTGATCAAACACTACTAAAAGAGCTCAGGAAGAACAAAAGTCTCTACTTCCCATTTTCCTTTATTGCTTGCTCATTTTCTTTACTTTCTAAATTCACATTTAAATCATACCCATATGTTCTCACTTTAAACTGCAGCCATATTTCTAACATCACCCATTTCCCACCTAGAAAAATGACTCTTTGTCACTTTCAATACCTCCTTTTATGCTTGCATTTGACAGAGGATACACACACTTAGAATCTGTGTGGAATGGAGAAAGCTTTTAAAGTGGAGAGGCACATATCACAGTTCCCTTCCACTGGCAGGTGGTAAATGATGGCGCTCTCAGGTGCTAATCTTAGATCTGAGTTAGAATCAGCACTAAGACAACTCCAGCTGTGTGCAGAGTTCACATTACATATCTGGTCTATAAAATTTGGGGTAACAAAAGTACTGATTTCATAAGGCCGTGGTAGAGATGTACAGAAAATGCATAGAGGTCCCAATGACAATCCATGTTCTGCAAAGTATGCCAAGCATTTAAACAATTCCGTTTAATGCTCACAACAGCCTCGGATCAGCACTACAATGATCTCCCATCTCACATGAAGAAGCTAAGATACAATGATGGATTGAAACAGAAGATCTTGCCATACATGGGGTACTTGCATCTATTACTTGAGCAAATACAGACAGTAAACATTGTATTGTCCTTATAGCTAGGTGAATACATGATTTTATAAATTATTCCTAACATAGTTTCCTCTGATTCATGATTATCATCCTCTTGTGCAAAAAAGTACATTGAGATTTAATGAAGTTTAGTTTTATATCTAAAATTATTGAGCTAGAAAGCAATAAAACCAGGCATAGAAGCTATAATGGTAGGGACGGCAAAGTAACCTGTATTATCCTACAGTAACTGTAGCTTATTCCCTAATATCTAGGTAATTAAATTATAAAACAAATGAATTTGACATAGATTTTGTAAAAGAACAAATAGAGCATCTACAGTGAATACAGTTTAATTTAGTAAACATATTTTAACCATCTAAGGAAAGCATTATGTCAATAGTTGAGTAGTTCTAAGTAACATATTGTATTAGCTTCCATTCTACTCTTTTGTTAAAAAACCAAAAATAAAACAAAACAAAACAAAACTTAACAAAAGGATCTTAAGGGACAAAGGGTTTACTTTGGCTTACAGTTCCAGATGGGATGCAGTCTGTCGTGGCAGAGAAGGCAGGGTGGTAGGAGGATGAGGCCAGTCCATCTGCAGTCAGGGAGCAGAGAGAGAATGGGAAGCACAACCTCAAAGCCTGTCTCCAGTAATATACTTCCTCCAGCAAGGCTCCATGTCCTGAGGTTCCTTGACCTCAAACAGTACCACCAGCTGCGGACTAAGTGTTTAAACACCTGAGCTTACTGGAGGTATTTCATATTCAAGCTATGACGTGTGTGTGTGTGTGTGTGTGTGTGTGTGTGTGTAGCATAGATGTGTAGCATATATAATTATTAAGGAGTAAATGAGAGGCCCCCACTAAGTTGAGACAAGTGTCAAAAACATGGGGGGAAGGGAAACAAGGAATAAGCAGAAAAGGGCAAAAGAGGTCACAACACCCCACCTGAACACTTGAAGCTGCCAATCGCTTGTCTTTGTGCTCTGAAGACATATTACAAATTAGTTTAACATGCTTTCTTATAATACCCTTAAGAACAATTTTGAAATGCCATTGTTTGTAAAATGCACTCTGATTTCAGAGATGTTAGAATGCAAATATAATGCTTCTCATGGTGGATGATATAAAAGGCAGTTCCTGCCCTAAAATTATTTAGAAGCATTTGAGATCACATGATTAACCAGAAAAATACTAGCAACAACATAAATTATTTTGCCCAAATGCAGAATGAGTGCTACAGAGGTGTTGGGGATGAGGGTCAAATACAACAAACTTCTCTGAAGAACAGGGTGTCTGTAGGAAGACTGCAGGGGGAAGGGGATCTGTTCTAGATTTTGAGACCTTGACTTGGTTGGAATGAGGAAGGAGAAGAGAGAGATTTACTAAGTACAGCATGAAATACAATTTAGTAATTTTGTAGATGGAAAGAAAGGAGGTGAACAACCCAGATGATAAGCTTGTGTTGGATAGCAACGGTTCGTAAGTTCAGAAAGTCCTGTTGAAAGGCATAATAGATGACCCTTAAGAGAGAGCCAAGCTAACAATTTAAGAATGGAAATAAAGCCATTCAATTCATGCTTATTTATTTATTTATTTATTTATTTTTGGTCTTTTTGAGACAGGGTCTCTCTTTAGTCCTAGCTGGCCTTGAACTCACTGTGTACACCAGACTGGCCTTGAACTTACAGATATCTGTCTGCCTCTGCCTCCCAAGTGCTGGGATTAAAGGTGTGCACCACCACACCCAGCCAATTCATGCATTAAAAAAAATTTTTCCAGTAAGTCACGTGATCAGAGCTGGAAATCATCCAGCACTAGGAACTGGTGTGTGTCAGATTTTGTGCTGCTGTCTGGGGATAAAAAGATGAGTCATAGTCGTCCAGTCCTTTTAGAGGAACAAACAAAAACTGGGAGAATACCACGCAGTACACTGCTCTTAGTGGATGTAGTTTGAAAAACTGTTAGTTCCTAAGTACTGTGTCATTTATATTCTAATTTGTATTTAAAAAAACAAAGCTATGTTTATTTTAGAAAGAAGAAGCCACAAGGCTCAGAACATATTTTTCTGTACCTTTTCTTACACTTTGCTAAAAATGGACTCTATTATTTATGATGCTTCCTTGATTGCATAAATTATGCAAATTTGTGAAGTAATGAAGATTCTGGAAAAAGCCTCTGCAACTTCCTTAAAATAACAGTACAATTCTTTTTAAAGGCCTACTTAGTTGTGTAGTGTTCTTTTCAGTTTATGTCTCCTCATTAATGGCTGTCCTTAAATCTGTTTTAAAATCTTTAAAATAAACTCCAACTTTACTCAAACAAAACAAGAAAGTTGTATGTTTGTATTAAAAAGAACACATTGAGTAAAGAAATTTGTAATCAATTACTATACCTAAACTCTGAGGTAGAATTTGGCCAAAATTATTTTATTAAGTTAGCTAAAGTATGATAAATCAATGATGTAATTTACTGCCTACAGTAATTTGGTAGTGTGAATCACTAGCTGTATTACAGCATCTTCACTGAATTACAGATTGAGAGAACAATCACTACGGATTGGACAAGTGTCTCCCAAGTCATGTGTGATAAAGGCTTGATTGTCAGCCTCTGGTGCTTTAAGAGCTTAAGAAGTGAGGCCTTGTTGGAGAAGATGAGGTCACTGGGGCTGTACCCATGAAGAGGATTTTGGGACTCAACAATTCCCTCTTTCTGGTCATTGTGAGCAAATACCTTCTTTCATCACATGGTCCCAGCATGCACTTCTTCAGTGATTGCTGCTTTGCCACAGATCAAAAAACAATAAATCCAAGTGCCTCTGACTGAAACATCCAAAATTGAGTCCAAATAAACATTTCCTTTATCTGAATATCTCAGGAATTGTCTCAAAGCATTGAATAGCTGACTAAAATAACAATTTTACCCTAACTTTAGTGAAAACGTGGTATAGATCCAAAATTCCTTCTTGTACCATTCAAGGTGAACGTATTATTTTGCCAGCTGCTGTTGACAGTATTGATAGCTCTCAGATGCAGCTCTTACTGCAGCTGTCTCTCCATGAAAAGTAACTCTCCAAGATCATGCCACCTTCCCAGGGCCAGGTCACAAGCAACAAGTAGTTCATGAGGGCTATGTCAGCCTTGTTTCCATTCAAAACAACCATCAAGGGTCATCTCTGTATGATAACTGAACTAATTTCTACTACTCCTTAGTAGACAGCATATTGACCATGCAAACATTTTCCCTGAACCTATTTATAGGGAAGGTTAAATGGGAAAAGATACAAAGTTGCATATGGAATTTGCATTGATAATCAGCTGTCTTTAAGATGAAGGTCTTTTCCTGCATTGTCCTGGAGAACTGACATAGCCACACATGTCCTTAAGTGGAAGAGAAAAGCAAGATCAGAGAGATGAAATATGGAAAGGAATCCACTATGGTTCAGGATCTGAAGATGGAGGGAAGAGGCAGGAACAAGGAAATGCAGTGTTTGTTGGAAGTTGGAAAAGGCAAGGAAAATGGGTTTTCCCTGGGAGTGACCAGAAGGCAACCCATTTTGGAAGACATCTTGATTTCAGCTCAGTAAGACCCATGATGGACTTTCCAATTTAAGGAACTGTTGATGTGGAGCCTGATGGAAAATTGGAAAAGTCAAGGAAAACAGAGATTTTAATTTCCATCTCTGTGTATGTGTGTCTCTGTAAGTGAAGCTCAGCTGATGCGTTTGTGGTTAGAAAGCTGAAGCAGTTAGCCAGAGCCAGTCTTCCTTATTTGTCTCAGATGAGCTTTTTCCACTCAAGAACTAGACAAACCACTTGCTCTTTGATAACTTTTTGCTGTTAGCTAACCAATATGCAGTTTGCTTATCCTGTAACTATGTAAGGGATAAAAATATAAGAACTTTCTCTCTTCAGGGTTCAAACTTGGAGCCTTAAGTCCTGTGGACCAGGCTGCAGCCTAAATAAAACCTCCTTCCAGAACCTTCCCTTGTTGGGCAGGGTCTTTCCCAGGTCTTTTCCTCATCTTTCCTGTAACATTGTAATGTGTAAGTGATTTTAGGGCACGATGTTTGCTTTGTGGTGGCTGTTGCCTTCCTTCTTCAGGAATATTGACTCTGAGAGTATTTCCTGATTAATATCATGTACCAAATTTTGCTATGTTTAATTCACAAGGGATTATATCTATAACACTAATCATTATTTGGCTTCTTTATACTTTTTCCACTTAAAATATATACCTCATGTACAGCTAATCATGAGTGGCAGTACTGAGGCAATGTTCAGCTCAAATGCACAAGACGTTATAGCTTCATTTAGATTTGCAGACTGGATAGAGCATCAGCTCATCAGGACCTGTGACCAAGGCAGAAACCACGATGATCTTAAAGTCTGTGGTCCCTCCAGCATTCATGCAGAAACATTAACTCTGGTGCGACAGCATTACCTGAGGCCTTTGAGAGGTTACTAGGTTATGAAGGGTCTGCCTTCATAAATGGGATTCATTCCTTCATGAGAGGACTGGACGAAAGTATTAGGTTATAAAAAGGTGTGAAACCTAGATAAAAAGGTACATGAGGCTTAACTCACTCCAGGAACATGATTTACTTCCATGTGGGACTGACAGAGAGGGCTGCCTGCAGACACATGGAGGAACAGCAGCAGGAGCAGGGCAGGGGCAAGATGGCAACTGGGGCTCACACGTTTATACCCATGGGGTGGGGCCTCAGGTACAGGGGAAGAGGTCTGAAGATTGATAGCCTCTGGAGGAAGTGGGCATCTGTGTGCCCCTTGGGAATCTGGGAAGCACAGGCTTAAGATTCCAGCCTTTTGATTATGATAAGAAATGGGACGCTGTTCTCTCTTCTGTATCTGCTTCAGAGCTGATGGGGGACAAAGTCTTAGGGGAACAGCTGTCAGGCTGGAGGGTTAGAATCTGGTTTCCCATTTTGCTGCTCTGGGTACTCTTCTCAGTGGTTTTGGTCCAGATCCATAGTAGCCAGTACTTAGTGGACATTTTCTCTGCAACTTAAAAGACAAGCTGGTTGAGTCTTATATGTGTACAGTGCAGGGACTTCATAGTACCAACAGGGGGTTACTGGGTACATTAGCAATTGGAGGGTCCCTGTCTAGGGTCTTCAGAGGGAGAGAGGACCTGTACCCTAGTTTGAGGAATAGGAAAAATGTTTTAATACACAGAGCTCTGGAATGAGGGCCAGATACACAGGGCTCCAGAATGAGAGCCATAACCATGAGAATATAAAAGATGGTATTTTCTGGCATGGCACATTAGATCTGTCACCTATCTCTGAGATATTTTCTAGCATGACACAGTAGCTTCCTAACTTGGCACAGTAGGTCTCTCACCTATCTCTCTGGTGATTGGTTATTTCATTTTATCTTCTTTAGATTACAGTTTCCTGTTGGGGTGTTTAAAACCACACAGTGAGCTCAGATAGTTTGTTTTGGTGTTAAGGTCAGTTGAGTTTCTGGTCCTTAGGGGATCACTCAGGGCTTGCACCTGGCTCTCTTCACCAGTTCCATCTATGTGAGGACAAAGTCAGCCCTTGCTTGACCAGAGCGTCCCTTTGAAGAGTGACGAGTTTCTCTTCTATATGGACTTTCCTCCCTTGACTGGACACTGTCCAGATGAAGTCCTTTTAAGTGAATCTCCAAAACTTCCCTGGACTGTGATGACTGGTGACTAACTGCCATAGGACATGTACAAAAGACCCAAGTTGACCTCAGAGGGTAGGGGCCAAAATATTGTCTCTTCAAATTCCTCTTGCCAAATCAGATTGGAGTTTTAAGTGTGGTTGCTAAACCTCCAAGAGGATTATTTGAATGAATTTGGTACTTTGATTACCATATAACTCCCAAGTAAAGCTTGAACATTGACTTGAGTACTCTTACTACTAATAAAAACTTGTAGTAGGAGCCTGGTGGTGGTAGCTGCAGCACAGGCTAGGAAAGGATGCTACTTACTGGCTTGTGTTGCTGGCTCATGTTCAGCCTATTGTATACAATATAGAATTATCTGGCCAAGAATGGCATTGCCCACAATGGGCACAGGCCAGTCCAATGAAGGCAATTATTGAGGTTTCTTAGCTCAGGTGTATCAAGTTGACATTAGGTCATTTAGGTAAAATGTACAATGTACATGGATATAAAGTACATGGATATCAAAGTACAATGGATATAAACCATGACAGGCAAAAAAGTTCTAACATAGCCCATGAAACAAACCCAAGATAATAAAGAGGTTAAAACCAGTACCTTCTCAAATGAAGGCCATGTCACTTGTCTCCAGATTTTGAATTATATCTTTGAGAAGGAAAATAAAGGGGGGAGGGGCATTGTCACATACCAACAGCAGATAGGAAATACTTAGGGCTCACCCAAATTGGCGACATTCGGACTGTTCATGTGGTCACCAGAAGTAAAACCCAATTTCTCTTAAAAAAGATTAAAAGTAACATGTGCAAAGTATAACGGATGTGTAAAAGAATTTTAGTATGTATGGGTAACTCTATATTTGTGTTTCACTTGAGGCTGTAAGAAGGTATATAGTACCTGGTAGTTGGAACAAAATTTCTTGTATATACCATAATTACATTATAGAATTCTTAAAAGAGAACAGTACTTCATGCATACACTCATAAATAATATCCTAATAAGTAAATTAGGCGATGATAGTTTATAAACATTGTACTGAGCAGAGGCACATGAATTGCAATCATACACAGATAGATCTTAATATGCTGTTTAACAATATCATACACATACATTTATCCACACCTTCCTTCAAAAGATGTTTATCTAAGTGGTTGTACAGAATAGTCACATGCATTGGAAAAAATACTTTTAGAAATATTATTTAAAACATGGAGGTCTAATTAGTTACACTGCCAAGGCTGAGATGACGTCTTGCACTTTTGGTTCTAAAACTATGAACTTAATTGAAATACTTTAACAAGTGATGGAAAACAGAATTATATATAAAATAATTAAAGAACTGACAATGCCAAAGGTATTTAGGCTGTTTCATTAAAGCAAAGAGATTGCAGGGGAAGCCATGTGCCACTGTCCAAGTGCCAAAGTATGAATGAATCCAAGGATTTTAAAATAGTCTCTGGTCAGAAGGACGGTGGTACAGCATGGGAGAAAAAGAAAAAAAAATCTGTTACTGAACCCATAAGTGTCAAAGATCAGGTCTTCAGAGATCTGGAAACAAGAAAAAACTGGAAAGGAAAATTTTTAGTTATGAAACGTGGAGAAAATAATTTGGACAGATAAGAAATATAAGCAGTATAGAAACCTTGGAACCCAGGTTCAAATCAAGCCTTTGAAAAAAAAATTTAAGGGGCATGCCAAAAGTAAACTTAATTTAATTTTTTTTTTTATGCATAATATAGAATGAAAGAAGTTTGAAGTGGCCGCTTTGCTTTGACAAAAAACACACTGGAGAACATGGACACATCACAGTTACAAAGACACAATGAAGAATGGTTATAACACACAGACACATGACTTAACGGGAAATCCCTTTTTCCCTAAAATGTCATAGGTAGGTGTTGGTACCCAGAGTAACTTGATGGTAAGGCACAGAAAATTCTCATTTCCCTGATCTGCTGCACACATAAATCTATAGTTGTCTATCATTGTCCAGGGTTGTGGAACCATTAATTGCAATTGTCACATTTACACAGGATCATTTAGAGTTTAAGATATCTACTTAGGTGGAAACAGCCTATATGCCCATACTGTGCTTTGCAGCACAGGCTGTGTGTGTGTGCCTGTGCAGGATGGCAGATGGGGCAGGCAGGCAGATCTGGTGGCTTGTGTATATTACCTGCTAATTTAATGAGAATAAAATTTATTGTTAGTGGAAAAATCAAAAGGTCCCAGCCAGGTGAAAGTTTACTACCTGAGGCAAAAGCTGGATGCAGGTGGGACAGGGCATGGTAGACACACCTTCTCAGATATGGAGGCTTGGACACACCTTCTCAGATGTGGAGGCTTGTATACAGAAGCAAAAACAAAAATTGATTTCTGAATAAAATGGGGTTTATAAAGAAAAAAACAATGAAATGGAAAATGCCAAAATCTGATAAAATGCCAAAATCTGAGATAATCCCTTAAAATTAGGTAAAAATCTTGTAAACAAAATATGAAAAAACAAAACCAAATTAGTGTTTGTTAAAAGCCAAATGATGTGCATGGTGGCACATGCCTTTAATCCCAGTACTCGGGAGGCAGAGGTAGGTGGCTCTCTGTGGGTTCAAGGCCAGCCTGGTCTACAGAGCAAGCTCCAGGACACCTGGTACTAAAAGGGAGACCCTGTAACAAAAATACCAAAAAAAGGGTAAAACTAAAAAAAAAAAAAAAAAAAAAGCCAAATGATGTAAAAATCTCAAACAAAAGCCTGTAAAAAAATTAACTCTCCGTACAAGAGTAAAAAGTGGAAAATTAGCCAGGTGTGGTGGCGTACACTTTTAATCCTAGCACTTGGGAGGCAGAGGCAGGTGGATCTTTGTGAGTTCAAGGCCAGCCTGGTCCACAGAGTGAGTTCCCGGACAGCTGGGGCTACAGGAAGACCATGTTTTGAAAAGACAAAAAATAAAAAAGGAAAATTGATTGTATTTTGACACAGATGAAAAATGGTAAAGGCAAACTTTGGTTACTCTGACATAAAAATGTATTATTGGAATTTCAATTGCCTTTTATAATAATCCAATATAAAACCCCAAAACCCAAAATTGTGAAAGGATGAGAACATGCCATTAAAGAAATTGTAAAAGAAGGCATTAGTTGTTATAAGCTCTGATGTAAATTCATGCTTCCTGCCACGTGGTCTGAATGGCTGTGCTCTGCACTATCGCGGAAATGGAGCAGCCTCAAGACGGCAGCTGAGGAGCGGGGTGGAAACAGTCTGCTGTTCCCTTTCTGTTTGAATGCGCCAGTGGGAAAAAAAGAGGTGCAGTAGAGGCAGCAGGGCATGGTGGTGCATGGCCTGGTGGGAGAGGGGGAAAAGGCACATGGCGGAGGGGGGAAAGGGTGGCGGGGCTGGAGCAGTGGGGAAGGCACAGTAAAAGAAAGAAAGAAAAAGCCTGGATTGAGGGTGCAGTCTGTTATGCAGAAATCTGCCAAGGGTGCAGTGAGGAGAGATAGAGATCAGAGCACGTGGGGTGGGGGAGGAGAAGACTGGAGAAGAGAGAGATCTGTAGGAAGGAAGTAAAGTTTTTTAGCCTCTAAAGCACTGTCTGAGGGCAAGGGCTAGGGCGTGTCCGCCCCAGTGTCAGGGGTGCAGGTCAGAGTCCCCGGAGCCTGCTAGACCAGACCAACGTGGGGGACTCTTAAGCGAGGTCCACAGGCCTGTGAAAATCACAGCGCCTAGAAATTCACAGGGGGGACTGGAAAACGGGTCTGGATTTTGTCCCCAGTGTCCTGGGAGGCAGAAGTCTGGATGGGAAAGCAGGGGGGATCCCGGATGCACCAGCTCTCAGGGGTCCAAAATGGAGAAAGCAGAGTGGAGTGGAGGAACTATGTCCTATAATGGGAGGCTAGAAAATGAAGGAGGAGAATCAGAGGCCAAAGTGAGGGTGTCGGGGAGAGAGAGAGAGAGAGAGAGAGAGAGAGAGAGAGAGAGAGAGAGAGAGAGAATGTGGGAGAGCAGAGAGGTACCTCATCATGAAATGTGGAAGCTGGTTGTTCAGAGAAATATGCTGCTGGCAAGTCCATCCCAGGGGTTCCAAAAAAAAAGTTAGGAGGTCCTTTTTAGGGTGAGAGTCAGTGAGTGCTCTGCCAGATCAAAAACATCTCAAGCCCCGACTGAGTTCATGGCACCATTATATTAGGTTATAAAAGGGTGGGAACCCCTGATAAAAAGTCACATGAGGCTTAAGTAATTGCAGGAACATGATTTACTTCCATGTGGGACTGTCAGAGCAGACACGTGGTGGTACAGCAGCAGGAGCCGGGCAGGGGCAAGATGGCGACTGGGGCCCACCCACTTATAGCCATGGGTCGGGGCTTCAGGTACAGGAGAAGAGGTCCGAAGATTGAGAGCCTCTGGGGCTCTCATGTAAACACAGCATGTTAAGGTGCTGGCTTGGAATCAGGGACCAGAACACCACTAGGAAATGAATCTACCAATATCTTTTACCTCTATGAGCGTATTGCCTGCATGTATGTGAGTGCACCTGTATTGTGCAATACCTGTGGAGGTCAGAAGAGGGTGTTGGGTCCCCTGGAACTGGAGTTATGAATTGTTGTCAGCTGCCATGTTAGTGCTGGGAATAGAATCTGGGTCCTCTGCAAAAGCAACCAGTGCCCTTAACCACTAAGCCATCTCTCCAGGCCCTAGACTTCAGGTTTTGAGGAGTAAATTTCTGTTATTTATACATTACTCAACCTAAGGTATTTTATCACAGCCATTGAAAGACTGAGAGCTATGTCAGTCTCCTATTTAAGTCATCTAAGAGTCCCTTGTCATGAAAGCTCTGCAGGATTAGGAATCTGGACCAGAGATTGGTAGAGAGAAGATTTAGGAATCAGAGGGCTTGATTTTTTTTCTTTGTGAAGGAATAGAGCCTGTGCTGTGTAGGATTTTTCTTAAGATTGAAACATTCTGGGGCTGAAGAGAAGGCTCAGTGCATAGGAGCAGTGACTGCTCCCTCAGAGGACCCAGATTTGTTTCCCAGCACCAACATTTCACCTAACAACCTTGCATGACTCTAGAACAGGATTCTGGACCATTTTCTGGCCTCTGAGGGCACTGTACACCATGGGCGCAGTTACACACATGCAGGAAAAACATTCATACACATAAATTAAAAATAAAGAAATTGGGTGCAGATTGGGGGTCGGCACACAGCCTTCCCTAATCCCAGCACTTAGGAGGCTGAGGCAAGCAGATCTCTGTTAGATCAACGCCAGCCTGCTGTACAGAGTGAGTTCCACATGTAGGAGGCTCCTATTCCTGTCTCTGTCCAGACAGACTCATCTCCTGCTTGGAAACCTCCTTTAGTGCATACTTTCCACAGAACAGAAGGAAAAGCTATTTTTCTTGTGGGTACTTTAAAGCAAATAAAGCTATTATAGAAAGCAGAAGGGAAACAATGTCAAACAATTTCTCTCTTTTCTAATTCAAAACCAAAACCAAAATAACAAGGCCCAGATGTATGTCTGAATGTCGCTATGCAACAAGAGGGAAACACAATGTGCTCCACATTACCACCTGTCAGAACAGCACATTCTGTGCACAGACAGGGGGGATAAAAGCTCCCATTAGCCTCACTGAGGCTGTACCTTGGGAGCTGAGTCATGTAGAAAATGCATTAGGCACAAAATGTGCTCATTTGAGAATTTTCCTTAAGATGCCATGAAGCCTTTTTCACATAGTCAGTGTAGGAAGCACACAATCTTCTGTGGGATCCTGAGCAGAATCACAGTGATGACCTAACTGTCCATGCTGAGAATTGATGTCAAGGTTCAAATTACCCTAGGCCCTGAGAGCACTGAGCTGTGACATTTGCTGGGAAAAGTCCAGGGAAGAGACTCTTGGGCCACACTGCCCCCCCCATTCCTGTCTGTGTACTCTTTGCTGTACTGTGGTGTATATATTCCCATTACTTAATGGCATAGCTCCATAACTTAAACAGTTATAGTTCATATGTTGTGTGCATCCTTGTATGTGAGCTTGGAAAGTCATTGAGCCTTCTGCTTCCCATTGCTTCTTTGTTCATCCTCTCATACAGAAGCTCACACGCATCTCTAGTTCTCTCTCTCTCTCTCTCTCTCTCTCCTCCCCTTTCCTCCTCTCTGTTATTTCCTCCTTCTACTTAACTTGCGCTCAACTCTAACTTCTGCTGGAGAATTCTGGTCTCTGTTCCCATTGCTCTGCCTTGTGGCCTGGCCTGGGAATAGTCTTTAGGAAATAAGCTTCAGGGTAAACCACAGTGCTTATCACCCCCACATTTAAAAATTTATCTGAAAGATCACAGTCCTTTACTATGGGCTGATCACTAGATAATAACTGGTTCTTAAGTGCCATACTCTTTTGAACAATTTTTTCCCATTGTCTTGCTTTAAGATCATTTATCTTTTATCTTACTCTAATACAAGGCACGAAAAAAATATATATTGGGACTGGAAAGATGGCTCAGTAGTTAACAGCACTGGCTGCTCTTGCAGAGGACTGGATTTGGCTCCCAGCATCCACATGGCAACTAACAACCATTTGAAACTCCAGTTCCAGGGGAATCTGATGTCCTCTTCTGACCTCCATGGGCATTGCATGAAATGGGTGCAGTTACACAGATACAGACAATACACTCATATCATAAAGTAAAAGTGGCAAATAAAATATTAAAGAAAAGAAATAAGTTGTGTTAATAACATCCTCAAAAATTTAAAAGAATTTTTAAGTTTCATCAGCTATCAAGATTTTGACACACTAGTAATTTTACAAGTGATGGGAGAACCTAAAGCCAATCTTGATATGTCTTCCTTTTTTATGTACCTGGAAAGACATTGAAGATTGAATCACAGACATATAGTGTTGAGTCTTATTTTTATTAGTAATTAAATGCTTGATCATGCACAGGTTGTGTAACCTTTTGGACCTTAAGTATCCTTTATCCTCAGTATCCTACTTTTTAATCTTGTTGACGCTTAAGTGAGCTAATATAGGTCAAATGCCTAATCCTGAACTAGCCATCAATTGAACTAGCTCAATAAATTACATGTGTCTTAATGAGTTAGGCAGAACACATTAGTAAAATATGTTTACATGGTATATGAGAAAAACACTAAAATTCTACTCAGTTATATGGGCTTTCATACATAATGGGCTAAAGTTAATGTAAATATCTTTTTCATGTACTTGAGACCCTGGGATGAAGTTTTGATTAAAAACATTTAAAGGCAGCCTGACTTCTTCAGAAATAAAATAATGCTGGCCAGCTATAGATCAGAGGGGGAGAAAAGAAAGTCATTGTACTAAAATTGAGCAGTCTTCACCTTGTTCTGGAAGAAGGTGGCCAGGCTTGGAGCGCACAGACTTCTGATGTAGCCTGATTCACAACACAGAAATCATAAAAATGAGTCACATTTTCTAATTCCACATTTAAGGGACAACATTTTGACAATTATTGGGCTTTTCTTGAAGTCTGCTTACAGAGAGAAGCATGTGCAGAGGGTGAAAGCATTTAGCCTGCTTGGCTCATAGTCTAACCATTTTTAAAAATAAATTGCATCTTTGAATATACATTAATGTGATATGAGCTCAGTTAGCATGGGACAGCAGAACTTATTCCAATAGCCCCAAGGCACACAGAAAAACTCAAGCTGGGGCTGGAGAGATGGCTCAGTGGTTAAGAGTACTGACTGCTCTTGCAGAGGACCAGGGTTTGATTCCCAGCACCCACATGGTGGCTAAGAACCGTCTTTAACTCCAGTTCCAGGGGAATCCGACACCCTCTTCTGACCTCCGTAGCATTGCATGACATGGGTGCACCAACCTACATGCTGACAGTACACTCATACACATAAAAAAAATTAAAAAACCTCAAGCTGTGAGAGATTATGGGAAAGAAAAAGAAAACAAAAGTTCTGTGACAGCCATCTCCAGATGACGCCATGTTCTTGAGATCATAGCTCATTCTAGCCAGTATTTCAAGGTTAGGATTGGAAGAACACATATATTTACATATAAATCAAGCTGCAAATAATGAGGTAGAGCCTTATAATACCATGGAAAAGAGAGACAGAAGAGAATTGAAGACAACATATAATTACAATTTCATTTCTTACCCTGATGTGACTCAGATGGCTAAATTAAGTTTTACCTTTCAGAATTTTCAAGCCAGAATATTCTGAATGTATGTGGAGACATCTACAAACATTGCTCAGTAAATATAAAAAGAAGAGAAAGGGTTGAGTTGAATGGCACTTAGTTCTGAATATGATGGCTTTGATATTGGATAAAATTGACTAACATGTCCTGGAAATAGTAAACAAACAAACAAAACAAAAAACAGTTTCTAGCCATATTGAGCTCTGCCAGTCCATCACCCTATAAAGCAGACTTTTGCAAAGTGAATGGCAAACAGGAAACATCTGGTTGTCATTTTCACAACCCTAGAATAACAATATAGCAGAGGGTACAGGACATTAGTGGTGTCTTGTTAAGCAATCTCTTCTCCCTCTCCCTTTGCAATAATTCCTGTTTTTCATTTGAAGATTCCTATACATTTGAGAAAGCTGTGCCTGCCTATCATTTCTGCAGGGGTGGAATGAGTGATGTAGGACTCGTCAAACAATATATCTCAGCACTCTGGCTAAGAAACATGATTAAAAGTTGGACATGAGAAAATTCAATTGAATGGAAACAAGTCACCAGATCTTGTTTAGAATTGTGAGACATGGACACATTACTCTCACCCAGATGATATAGGATATAGATTTGTGGCCTGGGACTGTCACATCAAATTATTTAGGTTATACAAGTTTAGTTTTGTATGTGATGTAAGATTCTGATACTAATGCAGAAATATGCTGTGTAATATTATCATTTAGAAATAAATAGAAAAATTTAAACATATCAAATTTTAGAATTATACTTCGCTGAAATATGTTTTCAGAAAAGATTCTGAGGGTTTGGCCAACCTTCTAATATCAAAAGTGATCACTTATCTGTGCCATCAGATCAATAAAATTTCAACACTAAAATTTCTGCTTTGCACAGTTTAATCTTAAATCATTTTGAAGAGCACAAGAAAGATCAGACTCTTCTTGACATAAATGGATTTCATAAAGTACAAATGCTATAAAAGTTTTTAAATAATCTCAATTTTAAGTAGTTTTATTTTATTTTATTTTTCAATTTAAAATCACATCTCAATTATCCAGGGGCTGGAGAAATGGCTTAATCCGTAAGAGCACTGTGATGGTTAATCCTGGGTGTCAACTTGACTGGACTAGGGATGAACAAATATGAGAAAGAGATCTTCAGATTGGATTACCTCAAGCTGGATGGCCCACCCTAAATGTAGATGTTACCTTCTGCTGGCAGACAGTATAAAAGGCCATGGCAGAGGGAGCTGGTCCCTTTTTCCTGCAGCTTGCCTTCTCTATCACTGGTGAGTTTGTCTCGCTGCTGTGATCAACTCTTTGGATCCCCAGCATGTACTGAGATGGGAAGATCTCCTGGAATCCATCGGGCCTTCAGCACCAGATTGGGACTACTGAGACATCCAGCTTTGTGGACTGAGAAGTTCCCCTGGATTCTCAGCCTCTCCAGTGCAGTGTGGCTATTGTTGGTCTCCTTGGACTCTATCCCATGAGCAAATCAATAAATCCGTATATAGATATATGTTCATTCTATTGATTCTGTTTCATTAAAGAACCCAGTGGAGACTAATACAGATTATGGTCCAGAAGTGGGTGTTGGCTGTGAAGAAACTGACCATGTGAAGGTTTGGAGTAATGTGGAAGACTTTGGAACTTTGGGCTAGAAAAGCTGTTGACTGCTGTAAGCAGAGCTTAATGGGCCATTCTAGTAGAAGCGTGGAAGAAAGAAGCAACTGGGATAGTTTGTGAAAGAGTCTGGCTAGACTTTGCCCACAACCCAAATCCTTGCCTGAGGCTAAGTTGAAAAGCAATGGACTAATTTCTTTGGCAGATGATATTTCAAGACAGCCTAACATAGAAATGGTGGCATGGCTGTTAATGGTGAATATTATACAGATCTACAATGAAAAAGAGCAAATGGGGCAGAAAGAAATGCAGAATGTACAGTTTGGATTGAAAAAGTACAGGAGGAAGATTAATGTTGGAGTCAAAGCACGTGAAGGAGAGGCTCCCTTTGATAAGGAGATTACAGTGATTAAGGCGAGGCCTAGATATTTACAAGTAAATAATGGGAAAAGTGAGATTAAAGTGATTAAGGAGGGGCCTCGTACAGGTAAACAAGAGAAACAGTACCTTCAGGGCAAGACCACACCCATGTAAGCCTCCAGCTTTTGGAAGGAAAATGCTGAAAGGGCAGAGAAAAATGAATGCAGTTGAAATAGGACAGAGTCCATCCCAAACTTGCAGCCAAACTTGGCAGTTTCATTCATATGATCCTGGCTTTAGAGGCAGGAAGAATGCAAGAGTAAAGAGATCATCAGTTCTTCCTGTGCGGTTTTAGAGAGCTGCCGGAGCCAGGCAGAGTGCAGCAGGGGCATCCCTGCATAAAGAAGGCCTTGATAGGCCATTGCATGAAGCTGTGAAGCCTGGTTAGCAGTGGAGACCCCAAGAAGACATTTGAGATGACAGAGCTGTGAGATATCTGCCAAGGAGAGCTGCATACAGGGAGTGGTACCAGCCTATGAAAGAGATGTATGCTGTCCTCAAAGCTGGAAGAAATGAGCCAGCTCAGCCCGTTGGAAGTAAAATCCCAGAAGTCATACATGAACCTACCAGACTTGGTGTTTGCCCTGCTGTTTTTCGATCTTGTTTTGGTCAGTATTTCCTCACTATGCCTCTATTCCTCCCTTTTGGAATGGGAATGTGTATTTAGTTCCACTGCATGTTGGGAGTATGTAATTTATCTTTTGACTTTACAAGAGCTTACAGTTAAGAGATTGGCCTGGATCTCAGAAGAGACTTTGGACTATAGACTTTTGAATGGCACTGAAACTGGTAAAGGGGACTTTTAAGGTTGGACTAAATGCATTTTGCATTTTATATGGTCATGAGCCCATGGGGACCAGGGAGTGGAATGTGGTGGTTGGAATGAGACTGTCCCCCATAGGCTTCAAGTATTCAGACATTTTGTCACTGGTTGCCACCCACTGTTTTGGGAGATCTTAGAAGGTGTGGCCATGCTGGAGGAAGTATGTCACTGGGGGGCAGGCTTAGTGAGTTCAACAAGCCTTGCAGGCTCCAGTTGCTTTCTCTTGACTTCCTGTGCTCATTGGAAGATGTGAACCTCGGCTTTCTGCTCCAGCCCAGGCCACCATGTCTCCCCATCACAATGGACTTTTTTGGTGGTTCTTAGCCTCAGCCTTTAATGGATGTGCTATCCCTCTAGCCCAACACAATGGACTCTTAATTCCCTGGAACCATCAATCTTTAAGCTCAAATAAACTCTTCCTTTTATAAGTTCCCTTGATCATGGTGGTTTTATTACAGCAACAGAAAAGTGACTAATACAAGCACTTACTCCTTTTCCAGAGGACTAAGATTTGGTTCCCAGCACCCATATAATGATTAACAACTGTCTATAACTCCAACTTCAGGGGACAAAGATCATTTGGTCAAATGGAGATGAAATGCAGTGAAAGACAATACCTGGTTTCTTCTGCTTGTGCTTCTGTAAGGACAATTATACCTGGAGTTGCTCTCCTAAGAGGAAATTGACACATTATTGAAAAGAACCATAAACTCTATCTAGATAAAATGGCACAGCAACTCCAGTAGGTATAGAAAATTCTCCCAAATTTATTATTAGCTCTTCATATAGATAATATTCAAGGAACAAACTACATCATTAATGATGTTTTTCTTTGCCTTTAAAAAGCTGTTCCAAAGATTACAATGTTTCTAAAGGTCTACATCTCAAGTGTAAAAAGTCCAAGCTCTCAATATTTAAGAAAACAGTTACTTAGACATACACTCATGATAACGTAGACAATGCTTTGGAGTATAGCAGGAGGATGAACCTGGAGATTTCTAGCATAAGGTCTATGCTTCATGTGAACAAAACATAACAGCTTTTCCAGGAGCAAAGTATTGACTTCTTCAATCCACCCTTGAGGAGGAATAGCAGATAAGTTGGTGGATTCTTGGAAATACTTTTATTGGAAATACCACACTGAGGAAGAACACAAGGTAACATGCTTATTCTATGTCTTCTTCTTCTAGGGTTCTAGTCGATAGTGGATTTTTCTTCCTACCAACAGAATCTGGGGTGGTGAACTTAATTTCCAAGGACCTTGCATTCTCTATATTAGGTTATTAGAAGTTAGTTTAGAAAAGGATTTTACCATTATATTTGAAGCCCTTGAACAAAAAGCTCTGGGACTTACTTCAATTGTAGCTAAGCAACACTAAAGAGATGGCAAGATGGGGCACAGAAAATGCATTATTGTTCTTTAACTACCAGCCATTTCCTTAACACCTGGAGGAGAAGAGAGCAATCATACTTTCCTGTAATGCAGCCCTTTGTAAATGTAATTCACAGGTGCACGATCTAAGTACTCAGTAGATTCTGACAGTTCCATCCATCAAAACACAGCCATCACCATCTCTGTGCCTCAGACTGATGGATACAAAATGACAGTCATTCAACCAGCCAAACAGAAGAAGCCAGGGAAAATATAACATGAAGTCCCTTAGGGGCTACAATATAAATTCTCAGTGCCTATCATTTTCTCTCTTCACTTTTGTTATGTGTGTGTGTACATGCCAGCATGATTACACACTTAGCACAAATCTGTACAACAAATTTCTCTAAAATGAAAGCATATGAATTTAGAAAGACTGTAGCTACATTAAAATCAATTAATATTCTCTTGCCCATCTAAAGATTAATGTTAAAGAGCACATATTCCTTCCTAGCTTTGTTATGAGGTGGTTTTTTTTTGCTATTGAAGAATATAGTTTAAAATTAGTAGGCAAATAAGGCATTGAAGTGGAGTTCAATGTAGCATTTAGTCTAATTAAAAACGTATTCAATAATTATACAAAAATATTGACTAAATATGTATACAATATATAAAAGTTTTTATAAATTCACTGAAAAACAAGAAATAACATGAATATATACAACTATAAACCTACATCTAAGACATCAGCCACAAATTGGATTAGCAGACACAGGCACTGTGTGGAGACTAGGAACCAGACTTCCATTCTCTGAACCCATAAGGGGGGGCTCTGACCACACTCATAATGTGACACATGTGTACTTGCACACACACACACACACACACACACACACACACACTCATACAGAACGATGAAGCTCTCCATAAGTGGAGATGGGGGCTTGGAGACTGAAATTCAAAACTGGGTTTTAAGAGTTTTAGTGATATCTCCTCTCCTAAGTTTGGATTGGTCAACTTGAACAAAGGAGTGGGTAGGCTTATGGCTCCAAAATATGAGTTGTCCAAGTTTAAGTGTGCAAGTCAATTGAAGGGGCCCTATTGGAACTGAAAATAAGAACTTCCTGTCAGAGATCAGGAGAAATCAGGAAGTGTGGCATCTTTCCCATTTCTTAGTCACCCTTTCAGGACACTTCCATCCCCCCCCCCCACTGAAGAATAACTCTAAAATAATTTGGAACATGGGCTGAAATTGGGGAATAGATATTACCCATCTTGATCATCTAATTCCAAAGTTTCCTTCCAGGAGTTTTAGTTTCCATTCTCATGTCTAGCCTCTAGGAAGGAGTGTTGATTCAAGTAGAGATAAGAAATCAGAGCTTCTTTTTTGGTACCTTTGTTTAGATAATCAAGGACCTATTTCGACTTGCTGTTTCTGGACTTTTTATTGTCATTTTGGGGGTCTCTGTCTTGAGCTGCCTATCCACTTTCCATCTCCTAGTCTCATGAATCCCTCCACTGAAGTGGTTACCCCAACTGCCAGTATGAAGTTGGGGCCACAGTCAATTCAGAATTCTTCCAGAGAAGGGGGGCATTGGGTGTGGTAGTCAGGGTACCCCTCTCAGTGGGCCTATTTAAGGGACTCCAAAAGTATATAACTGTTAACTGTATAGAGAAAACGAAGTCCTTGACTTGTGTTTGGAAAGAGGCACAAGAGAGCAGTGAAGGCAAATTATTGGTATTTCAAGTCTTAGGTAGGGAATCAGAAGGAGCCAGAACAGAATACACATATTAAAATTAAAGTCCATTAAAATCTCTTGATAAACTCCAAAAGCATCCTGCTACCAGGCTTCTCTTTGTTTTTCTTTGAATCTCCAAGGCTGGACTCAAGAATGATGAGCTTTGGAATCAGTTTTCAGGTGCTTTGATAGCTGTTAGTGCAGCTAAAATTATAGAATGATGTCCCTCCCAAATGCCCTCTACAGAGAGATAAGAAGACATTTACCATTATTTAAGTTTTAGGTTAAAATAATAGTAAACCTGTCCCATGCATTGGCTGAAGGTAGATATTGTAGTCTTGAATTGATCCAAGGTCTAAAGTCTTATATCTGGACAACACTTTCCTTATCAAGAAGAAAATTGTTAGTGAAAAATAATTGTCTTAATACAAACTCATATGTTTTTTTTTTAGGTTTTTATGTTTTGACCTATAGATGGCCTAAGTTGTATTACACATACCCATTAACAGGAGCCAAGGCATAAGCTTTCATTAAATTTACCCAAACCGTTTCTCATTGACTGTATGCTACTTATTTGGGAAGGAAATTTAAGCTTAGTTCCTTTAAATTGTCCTACAAGTAAAAGAAAGTGTTATAATGTGATATTGTATAATTCAGAAAAGTATAGAGGCCATTTGTGTACCATAACCCAATACAAATTATAAATAAAACAATTAACATTTTATATTCCCAATTAATTCAATTGTATTACCATTTTCACCAAAACATACACCTAAATTTAACTAATCTAAATAATTCACTAAGCCTTAAAATATCCTATACTTTGTGGATAAAGCTTGGGCAGAGTTGAGTACCTGCTAAATAAAAAAAAAAAAAAAAAGAGGGAGGTGGGAGGTGGGGTAGTATCCTTTCTGGGATACAAATGGAAAACTCTGTATTCCAATCCTATTGATCAATTTTCAATTTTTCTGATCTTGCAACTAACAATGGGAGGAAAATTTATGGTTCCCACAGGTAAAAATCACCAATCTAAATGCCTGAAAACATACCACTTATGGCTACACAGGACGGACTGGGAAATGCGGTTGACCCATCTGAACATTAAAGAAAGAGGAACCTCAGACTGCATGAGTCACAGACACTGAGCATCTCTCTGAATACTATTGGGGTTAACTGTTTATAATGGGCCCTAATGAAGTTTACCTTCCAGATACTGAGAACCTTCCTACCTCTCCCCTTTATAGGAAGAAGAAAAACATGATGGTAATGAAACCACTCCCTAACTGTAAATTAGAGCCAATTGTTACAGTGGTAATTTCCTATAGAACAGGCATAACTACCCTTTTTTAATTGATTGATAGGCATAGGAACTGTGAAAGGATAATTCTCTAGCTAGAGCCAAATTCAATAGTAAAGTGTTTATAAGTTGTGTAATTAAGCAAAATATATTACTACAGGAAAGCTCTGACATCAGCAATGAATTATTCTGCCTAGGAGATGTTGGCTAGGGGATTCAAACCCTTTCCCCCTAATTTTTAATGTCTTTTTTCTTTTATTTGGTTTTATGCAAGGAGAAAGGCAGTAAGTCCCTGCTGTTGAAGACCTGGTGTGAGCATGAAAAAATGTTATGAGACGTCACTTGCTAGCATACAACTGGCCTCTGAAATGCCAGAGGGTGTTACCAAAGGCCACTAAAGCAATACAGCAAAATATTGGTCTCCCTGAGACAAGCAAGACTCCTCCGTCAATATCAGCTACACCTCAACAGCCTGGAGATACTGTGCAACAGTGGCAGCCAAGTGTCTATATATATCCCAAATCTAATTGGAGGAATAACTCACAGTGGATGCCACAAGCTTATGTCCTCTAGTGGTTAGGAGATGTTATAAGCCACAATAAGAACTTGTCACCCTTTATAGAGAAACCACAGTTTGCAGATTAGCATACCATCCAAGCATCTGTGTCTATGTTCACAGCATAGCTTGACATAATAATTAGTACTGCTTAAATGCCTGTACATCCAATAGCTTGTGCTTTGTTAGTATGACTAAAAAGGCTATCACTGGAACAGTTGACCCATGAAGGGAAACAACCTGAACAGACTAGAGTCCAAAATGACAACTCCAAAGAAATTAGACTGTTTTCTTCTCACCTACTTGTGCCCCTTTCCCAAATCCCAGGGAACAAATTGTGGAAGAGGAGACGTGGTAGAATGTAAGAGCTGTGGAGAGACAGGGGTGAATCATGAGACTACAGCAATATAGCCTGGACTCCTAATTGATCAACATGCCTATGCATACAAGCTTCTCCAACTGGACTATGGGAACGTTGGGTTGTTCAAAATTTGCAAAATGCACCAATTACCTAATTGTATGACAAACTGAGTAACATCAATATTATCTGCAAACAACTGTGTCATTATTTTGTAGAATCCCTTAAAAATAAACAAATACAAAAGCCCTCATATGGTTAAGCCTAATATTCAGAGTGTAGTTCCTTGGACTGCCAAAGAAATATATCAATCATTTTAATCTTTGCTTATAATATCCTGTTAGGTATTTTAACCAATGAAAGTGACCTTATATTAACCTTTTTATTTTTATTGTCAAGATAAGTCGAGGATCTGCCCCTCAGGTATTACTTGGGCTTGGAAGATACCTCTGGCTCTTCTGGCTTTCCTTCACCAGCTGCTCTGTCTTTGTGAGGATAAGTCAAAGGCCTTTCTTGTCCATGGGCTTGGCTTGGAAGCATTGAGGAAATTTTTGCTGTGTGTTCCTTCCTCTTTGTAGACTAGACACTGGTTACAGTCCATCTAGTGAGGTCTCCATGGCCTCCCAGAATAAGAGAACAGCTGACTCACCACAGTTATAGAACATTTTAAGAGATACCCACATAGTTCCCTGGGACCTAATTGACCTTAGAGGACAGGGGTCAAAATATTGTCCTTTTAAGTCCCTCTGACTGCATTAGTATTTGCCTTTAAGCATGGTTATTGAACATCCAGAAAGTTATATCCATCTGGTATTTTTACTGTGTAATATTTAAATAAAGCTTGAGTAAAACCCAAACATTTTAGAACAAACCTTGGTTAGGTTTATATCTGTTCTTTCAAGCCAGCCTTTAAATTGTAAATAAGAATATATCAATAGATTCATTAAGTAGAGGTTTGACTCAACTGTGAATTTAGAAATTGTAACATTATTTATATATCATCTATAATCCTATCTCTTACATACCATATAACCCTACTCTGATCTTCATAACAACTTGCATATATTTTTCAGTTCTTTTTCCTATTCTGGAAAAATCTTAATCTCTCTATACAAATCTGATTTCATTAAGCCAGGCATGGTGGTGCATGCCTTTAATCCTAGCACTTGGGAGGCAGAGGCCGGTGGTTCTTTTTTTTTTTTTTTTTAAATTTTTATTTATTTATTTATTTTTATGTGTATGAATGTATTGTCTGCATGCAGGTCTGCGCACCCGTGTCGTGCGATGCCGCGGAGGTCAGAAGACGGTCTCGGATTCCCCTGGAACTGGAGTTCTCCTGGAACCGGAGTCACAGACGGTTCTCAGCCGCCATGTGGGTGCTGGGGATCGAACCCGGATCCTCTGCAAGAGCGGTCGTCGCTCTTAACCGCTAGGCCATCCCTCCAGCCCCTGGCCGGTGGTTCTTTGTGAGTTCAAGGCCAGCCTGGTCTCCAGAGAGTTCCAGGACAGCTGGGGCTACAGGGAAACCCTGTCTCAAAAATACCAAAAAAAAAAAAAAATATTTCCACTCTTACATACTTTTAACATCTTACCTACTTATTGTCTCTTCCTTAGTAGCATGAGACATTAACAATGTTTGAAAGTAGGTACAATTGAAGTCATGAATATGGCAGTTGTTTGGCTTAGAAGGTGGTGCTGTTCACGACCATTTTATTGCACATGCTTTGAAATACCATTTGCTTTGTTTTAAGTCTCAAGCAAACCTCTCTGCTCAGATTTTGACATTAACTTTTCTTGTGGTCTCATAATATCTGCATTAGGAAAAACTTTACATTTTTAGTAGGTACCTTGGCTTATATTTTCAAAACCATCTTGGAGCAAGAGAGTATTCCCTAAAATGACAAAAGGCATCAGAAAAATAGCAACAAAGATTTTCATGTTAACCCTGTGATGGAAGTTTTAGATGACAGGAGACATGCTGTTAGGAGGACTAGATGTGTCCAGTGTTTGAAGAAGCAACTGTGGTAACTTTCCCATTTACTCATGGTCTAGTTTGCTTTACAAGCCCAGGAGGCAAGCCAGTGAGGAATCTACTTCTCTTCCCACTTGTAAAATAAAAACAAGAATTCTGAGAGCTCTATGGAGGGACATCTAATCCTCCTAGTGTCTCCCAGACTAGTGTCCAGTGAGGGGACTCAAGTTCCTGGGGGTAGCAATTGTTGTGACCTGTTTGCCCCATGGGAATTGGTTCCCAGAATGAGACTAGTTCACACACACACGCCTACGGGCCAGCTCCTGATGTTTTACTTGTACCCCATTAGTTTTTGAGCCTCCACTACTAAAAACACATTAGTTTTCTTTTTAGAATGATGCAAACTAAATTGGTCTTTCTTCTCGTGCAGAGAATGGGACTCCCACAGGTCTCAAACAACAGCCTGAACAGATGACTAGTTAAAAAAGTGTGGTCTCATGATCAGACACAAGTTTGGATCATTTGTGATTAGCCAAGAAGGATAGAGGAGATTATGAGGCCAGGAAAAATTCCTTAATTTTGAATCTCTTTATTCTTGTGTTTATTTTTAAAATATTTAGTCCCTATTGCCAGAATTAGAAAAGTCACATGATAATTTACCAGATGTCATCCTGGACTAAGTATTTAAAATTTAGAGAATATGGGGCTGGAGAGATGGGTCAGCAGTTAAGAGCACTGACTGCTTTTGCAGAAGACTGGGTTTGATTCTGAGAACCCACATGTCGGCTAAGAACTGTCTTTAACTCCAGTTCCAGGGGAATCCAACACCCTCTTCTGACTTCTGGAGCGCTATATGACACAGGTGCACCAACCTACCTGCAGACAGTACACTCATACACATAAAATAAATAAAATTTAAAAAAATCTAGAGAATAAGGAAATAGAAAACAATAGTACCTAACAGAAAGAGAGGATATCATATGCTCAAAGGAGTCTCCAGGAGGGAAAGGATCTCTTTGCCTCTGGATGTTGATACCAGCTTGTCTTGCACCTTTTGGGTCAGGGTTCAGATACAGAAAGCACAGGCTTTCCAAAATTTGACCCTGAGCCAAATTCACATGAACTTTCTAAGTCTAGTCATCTCACAGTAGAGCTTTTTTTTTCAGTAAACTGGCTAGTGAGTGGTATAACACACAGCTGGGAAAACTCTCCTTTTTCTTTGTAAACCAGTAAATATATCACTCAAAACAATGCCAAAATCCAAATTAAAATACTATGGAGGCCTCACTGTAGCTCTTTAGTCTGATATAAAAATGCATTGATCTTATGGCATGAGAATAGAGCCTACTTTGGAGTCTCAGTTGACTCTCTCATTCCTATAATCTCATTAATAATCCAAGAAGGTAAAATTCAGAAAAGAAAGCATTGGGAGAAGAGGTTTTGGACATATGAATGAATGCCTGTGGTGCAGGGAATTCCTGGGACCAGTGATCTCCTGAGGGTTCAGTGATAGTAGAAGGTTTATAGGTATTGCCTTTTTGATGATGTCACTAACCAAAATGGAGACCAAGTCATGTGGCTATCCCTTTATTGATGATGTCATTAGTCAAGATGGTGGCTATGTCCCATGGTTGCCTCCATCTTATTGAGGTCACCAGCTAAGATGACAACAAAGCCATACTGTTGATTTTTTGTTTATGGGGAGCTCAGTTCCATGACAAAGTAAGCCTGTCTCCAATCAAGGCAAAAGTCCCTTTGGGATTCATGAAGCACATGTATCTCATATTAAATGTGGACAGACATTCAGTTATAGTTAAGCTGATATATTAAGAGAAATTACCCTGAGGTATATAGGCCTAAGATAGTAAAGAACCAGAGGAAGGAACTCCAGGGTCTCAAGCTAAAAAAGGAGAATCCATGTCTTACCACTGATGTTTTCTGCCCTCTTGTTAGTTTTCTCTGTTCTTGTACAGTTCAGAGCACAGCCCATGAAATCCTGCTTTCCATATTCAGAGTGGGTCTTTCTACCTTAGCTTACAATTAAGCAACACAGTTTTTCTATCTGGATGATCTGTTCATTGTTGAAAGTGAAACAGTAAAATCTTTAAAGTTTCAATTAATATTTGTTTAGGGTCACCCAGATAGAAGTACCCTAGCGAGTACCCTAGGCAAAACCTTAAGCCTTTTCTAGTGTCCTAGAATATCTCACAGCCTCAGGCTTCCAGCTGGCTGTAGACTCAGTACTTAAGCTTCTCCAAAACTCATAGCTTTCAGTGGTCTTGGCCAGCAGATTCATACCATCATCAACTAACCTCCATAGAACTGGGGCTACTCAAGTAGTTCTCATAGCCATATGTTTTAGGACTATGACACATATGTGTGTGTGTGTGTGTGTGTGTGTGTGTGTGTTTGTGTGTGCATATAGATAATATTGAGCACTAGACCACCTAAATATAAAGAAACAAATATTAGCTGGGCATGGTGGTGCATGCTTTTAGTCCCAGCACTTGGGAGGGAGAGGCAGGTGGATCTCCGTGAGTTCAAGGCCAGCCTGGTATACAGAGTGAGCTCCAGGCCAGCTAGGACTAAAGGGAGACCTGTCTCAAAAAGATTAAAAAAAAAAAAAAAAGAGAAATATTTTTTAAAGTAAAATCTTATTTTGACACCTATGATTCTGGTGTCAATGCATCTTTCTTATTCATAGACTTTTTAGATCTAGTTATAAGTATATAACTATGGAATTCTCTGTTGAAGCAGCTCCAGAGATTCTGCTTCATCCTCCCTACATCTTTGTTAAGTGTGACCATAAGATCAATTCTTTTTCTCTATGGCAAGAAGAGAGACAGTGCTTTTCCTGAGGTCATTTATGAAAATATTGCTGGATCTCAGTGGCACAGGACTCAGCACCAGAGACTGAGCCTGTGCTTCATCCAGGAAACCCTGTTGCCTCTCAGGCCACAATGCTTAGGAGCAGCTCCCTTCTGGATAAGCAGGCCAGCTCTACTTCAGCCCATCCAGAGAGAGGCCAGCAAGCAGGGCCAAGCTTCCTTATCCTTGGACAAGAACACAGCATCTACGGAGTGGGTTACATGAGATACTGGTAGCCTTTCACTACTAGGCAATGCAGTGGATAATGTCTGGAGTTCTCACTTATAAACGTTGTTCATTAAAGTGTCAGGTACTGTGTCCACTTCATTCATATTAGTTTATTAAACATCAGACAACATGTTAGTCAGCTTTCCATCATGTAACAAATACCTGAGGTAACCAATTTATAAAGATGATAAAGAAAGGTGACTGGTTTATTTCAGCTCACAATTTTGGAGGTTGCAGCTCATCATCAGGCAAACACTACTTTTAGACTTCTGGTGGCAGGGAGCATACCTTAGCAGAATCCCGTCTGGGTACAAAATCATTCACTTTGTAGCCAGGAAGCAAAAATGGAAGGAAAGAGGAAAGGGCTGGGTTACCACATTCCTATTCAAGAGCTTGCCTCCTGATTGACTTGAAGGGTTCCACATATACCTCACTTCTTAGTTTTTACTTCTGAATATTGGTACAATGGGTACTAAACCTTTAAAATCTGGGTCTTGGGAGACATTTAAAGTCCAAACTGTAACTGAGAGTTTTATATTCCTGAAGTTCCATGGCCTTCCTTTAACTCTATGAAACAAACCTGGTAAGGGTCTAAGCCAGGCTCAAAACTCAAGTCTAACTTTAGCTTCTTATGGTTGGAGCATGAAGCAGCACAAAGTATGGTGTTCACAGGGCTTCTCACTGCTACTCCAGGGAGGAGAAGGTTCTGGGTGAGTCAGTAGCCCAGGAGGTGAAGTGGAGTGGGTTTGCCTAAGATAAATTAATGTAAGGTTGTAAGCCACCTAAGTTGGGGATTTTACAGGAAGCCAACTGAGGTAGAAGTTTTGAGAAAGTTGCTCCAATCAGGCTCCTACTGATACCAGCCACAAGCCTTAGTTTATCTGAAATGCTCCTACTGATACCAGCCACAGATCCACCTACGCCCATTCCTCTGTCTTCCCACACCCATTTCTTTGAAGCCTACTTCCTTGTGTGCTTGGGTATAAAAAACTGCTACTTTGGGACATTCTGCCTGCTCGTCATCCTGATCCTGACACAGACAGACCAGCTGTCATGCCTGAAATAAACCCAACTTCCTTCTCATCAGAAGGAATTTTCTCCCCTCTGCACTAAGTCTACCCTCAAAATGATCCTAACAATTACAAATATCACAGTGTCAAAGACATTGAGCAGAGATAAGCATATTTTTATACAAACAGATGTTTTCTTTATGGAATAACTAATAAATTCTCACAGAGGAGAGAATAGATAATACATAGATGTCTGTTTCTCAAAAGGCTCAAAAGGACTTTTTTGTCTTTAATTAAAAATCTCTTTATTAGCATATGTTAATTGTATAAAATAATGAGTTTATTATGATACTTTTAGACATGCATTAATATACCTTACCATATGCACCCTTCACTTCTCTCTTTTTTATCCCCTCAGTGGTCCCTTTTCTCTTCTTAAATTGTCTCCCTAGAACGGAGATATTCAAGTTCTATTTTTTAAATCAAGATTCATAAATGAAAAAACCCCAATATTTGCCTTTCTCAGTCTGTTTTTTTCTGCCTTAAAATGATGATTGCTAGTTCCATTTATTTTCCTACAAATGATGCAGTTTCCTTCTTCTTTATTTGTTTCTTAATTTTCATCCATCCATCAAGCCATTTACTCCTCTTTTTTTCCAAGTCATTGAACAACTGCTATTTTCCAGACATGCTCAGGACAAATATGCAATATATTCTGGCACTTAGAAATATGCCTATCCAAACTGGGGCAGGTTAGAATTAGAGGTTGGTCAGGAGGGAAAAGGAAGTGATGAGAATGTGCAATAAATCAGTTTCTGAAATATGGAACAGTTTGCTGAGTGTGAGCTGAAGGTATCAATCAGCTGTTCCCATGCCACACTACCCCAAACAACCATTATTTTTTAGCTCACAGTCTGCAAGTCTGCAAGTCTGCAAACTAGTCAGTTAAAATCTGAACAATTCTGCTCAGGGTGGGGCTAATACAAATACTGCCAGTAGGTAACTGTCAGCTTGCTGGTTAAATATGTGGGATTCATGGCTCTTCACTGGGATAATAGTGGGACCAGATCACATGTTTTGAATATCCACCAGGGAGTTCAGAGTTTTTCCAGTAGTCCCTACAGTAGAAACAGCAGCAAGAAGTTCTAGTCCCCATAAATTTTCAGCCCTCTGCTCACTTCATATTTATTTATAGTGCAGAGTAAGTCACATATTCAACTCTTCTCATTTCATTCTGTTGCTGGGATAAAATACTCCAGACCAAAATCCACTTAGGGATGGAAAGGGTTTATTTGGCTTACACTTCCAGGTCACTCTCCATTATTGAGGGACATAAGGGTAAGAACTTGAAGTAGACACCATGTAAGAATGCCCCTTTGCTGGCTCACTCACAGACTCAGGAGTAGCTAGGTCTTTTATACAGCCCAGGTCCACTGGGCCAGGGAATGGTCTTGCACACAGTGGACTGGGATCTCCTACATCAATTAATAATCAAGATGGTCACAACAGACATGCCTACAGGCCAGTCTGATCTAGAAAATCCATCAATTGAGGCTTTCCATTCAGATGACTGTAAGTTATGTCTGGTTGACAATTAAAATTAGCAAGGACATTGGCTTAGCCTATGAGACAGAGGAAAATTGAAACTGTGATGAAAGAAATGGCAGAGCATTACAGATTAGGCAGTTTACCAGGATGTTGGCTGATCACTGTAATATACACTGTTCTCACTTGTAAAGGTATTAGATTCACCAAAAGTCTCATAAGAATAAGACACCACAGAGATCCACCATAATTCTGAAATGGCAAAACTAACTCCATTTCATTCTAGCTGAATTTTACTTTACTCTGTGTTCTTGCCCAGTCATTCCCACTGCAGCCAGCCAGGCAGACAGAATGTCTCATTCAGGTAGTTTCAGGAAGTACATTGTTTCTACAATACTGGGAAGATTACTAGTAGCCAGGTAGCATGTCCAGATAACAAGTTCTCCCTCCCAAATATACCTGCGTCTCTATGGAGCCCATTATTTCTACAATTCTCAGAAGTTTTTTTTTCATTATCAAAGCTTTTTGTTAACTGGAAATCTCTTTGTTAGCTAAACTGCCCTTGGTCTGGTTTAATTATGGCAATCTGATATAACTATGGTAATTGGCTTTCCCCTTGGCATCATGCAATTGTGTTTTAAGCTTTATAAATCTTTTCCTGCTTCTCCTTTGGGTAGAAAGTTCTTTTGGACATTATTCACCTCTCTGACCACCAGCTATTAATAAAGGACTCCTAATTCGACCATCACTATGTAGTGTTCCTCTGTGGATCTCACTTGGGTATTACAATTGTACACTTTACTGTACTTTATTATACAGTTACAATACATTACAAATCAAAAGTAATTACTTGTTCATAACAATTTTGAATTAGTCTAGAATTCCCCATTCTGTGGGCAGAAGATGTTCCTTAAAATTAGAACTTAGCTTTGTTCCCAGTGTGTGATTTTCTAACCTGTTTTTACTACACAACCCTAGGAGTCCTTACCCACCTCACTCCTTCTCTACCTCCTCCTTTTTTTCTTCCTTTACATTTGACAGGGTCTTTTGTTGCTGTTATGTTGTTTTCCTTTTTTGAGACATGGTCTCCATGTAACCCCAGCTGGCCTGGAACTTGCTGTGTAGACTAGGCTGGACTTGATCTCACAGAGATCCACCTGTTTTGGCCTCCTCAGTTCTGGCAATAAAGGTGTGCACCACCACACCTGGCCCATTTCACAAGGTTTTATGTATTCCGACCTTCAATTCACCATGGGTTCAACGATGACCTTGAATTCATGTTCCTCCTGCCTCACAAATGCTGGGATGACAGGTGTTTGTCACTGCGTGCATCAGGAGATGGTTCTTAATCTATTGCTCAGTTTGGCTTGGTTCATCTAAGCTGTCCTCTCTCATGTGTCTCAGTGTGCTGTTCAGTCAGAGACTCCATTTGGGGACCAAGGAGGTGGGAGGTTTTCTGAGTAATCACTTGGGCTATGTGATTGTCATGACTGGCAGACAAGCTCAGGCTTTAAACACAGTGGGGCAGCAGGGTTCCCAATAGCAACAACAAGGGAGCCCCATCATGCAAGCTCTTTGAACCTTCTGTTCACAAATCGTGTTCTAAAAAAAATGCCACAGTCGATCTAGGCTCCAGAGAAACAACAGTGTGCATTTGGGATCTCACTTCCTGTAGCCTCCTATTCCTGTATTTCTTTTTATTTTTAATTTTTTATTAATTTTATTTATTTCTGTATGTGTATGAATGTACTGTCTGCATGCAAGTTTGTGCACCCGTGTTGTGCAATGCCATGGAGGTCAGAAGAGGGTGTTGGATTCCCCTGGACCTGGAAGCAGACTACAAGACATAGGTGTAGGAAAAGACTTCCTAAATCAGAGAGCAGCTGCACAACAAATAAGATTGACAATTGACAAATGGGACCTCATTAAACTCAAAAGTTTCTGTACATCAAAAGAAACAATAAAGGAAGTGAAGAGAAAACCCACAGTGTGCAGTGAAGGTTTCTTCACTGCAGATACATCTGACAAAGCATTAATTTCCAGAGTGTACAAGCTACTCAAAAAACAAAGAAGAAAGGAAACAAATGAATCACTCAAAATATGGAGCAAAGATCTGAATAGAGATTTCACAGAGGAGGAATTAGAGATGGCCGAGAAACATCTTAAGAAGTGTTCAACATAGCTGATAATTAAGGAAATGCAAATTAAAACCACTTTGAGATATCATCTTACTCCAATAAGACTGGCTAGGATCAGGAATACGAATAATACCAAGTGCTGGAGAGGTTGTGGGGAAAGGGGAACACTCATCCATTGCTGGTGGGAATGTAAACTTGTACAGCCACTATGGAAAGCAGTGTGGAGAACCCTTAGAAGACTCAAAATGAGCCTGCCATTTGACCCAGTCATACCACTCCTGGGTATATACCCACAAGACACATCTTACTGCAAAGATACATGCACAGCTATGTTTATTGCAGCTCTGTTCATAATAGCAAAAAGCTGGAACCAGCCCAGGTGCCCCTCAACTGACGAGTAGAGAAAATATGGTACATGTATACAGTGGAGTTCTATGCAGCGGTAAAGAGGGACAACATCATAAAATTTGCAGGTAAATGGATGGAGCTAGAAGACATTATGTTAAGTGAAGTAACACAGTCCCAGAAAAACAAACGACAAATGGTGTCCCTCATCTGTGGATGCTAGTACCAATAACCCAGATATAAATATTTCTCATGGAGAGGGATGCATAGTAAAAGAACAACAACAGAAAGACTGCATCAGAAAATGGACTGAAATGGTGAATTGGGAAGGGGGAGGGGTGGGAGAGGGCACGGGTGTATCTTTGATTAATGCATAATTAATTGACATGATTTCAACAAGTATCCAGTTTTGCCCAGATACTGTCTACAGGATACATGGAGTTTTACTACTTAGTAAAAGTAAATATGTGTATATTAAACAACATTGGTTTACAGGCTCTGATAAAAACGGTAATGCATCTGAGTTAAATGGAGATATAAATCACTGTTGTCCACATTTGTTTTACATAAAATCTGTGGAACAATAACTTTGGGATTTGCACATACAAATGTTCTCTATAATGTCTCTGTTGTACAGTATCACCTTGTAGCATTCTCTTTAAGATGATTTAATGTAAAAATTAAGTTTGCTTCCCAAGTTAATCATATATAGTCACCCAAAACAACATGGGTGAATTTGATGAAATCTGTGCCTTGATTCCACCCTATAGGTATATATAATACAACTGTCTTCTGGAGACTCATGGGTTAAAAACATGGGGGGCGATACAGATAGGCATGAAACCTTTTTGTCAAAAACCTTGCAATTCAAATCTTAAAACTAAATACGGGAAAAGATTTGAATGTTCCAACAGGTCAAAATGTCACCAACAATGGCTTAGAAAGAAAAGATACAGCTTTGCATTGAGTAGGATGTACCAGAAAGTGCCAACTGAAAGGTTGACCCATCTGAACATTGAAAGGAAGAAAAGCCTCAGATTCCTACAAACATGGAACCCCTCTGTGGATCCTACCTGTAACAACTATTTATAATGAGTCCTAACAAAACTTACCTTCTAGGTTCCACAAAGGCTTTAAATACGAGAGACTTTCTTGCCTCCCCCCCATAGAACAATGAGAAATATCATGATGATGTGGTCGTTCTCCAACTGTAAATTGGAGACAACTCTTATAGAGGCAATCTCTTATAAAACCAGTAAAACTGCCTTCTTTAATTGACTAATAGACATAGGAACTGTGAAAAGGATTATCCTCTATTCAGAACAAAATATAATACTAAAGTCCTTAAGCTATGCACTTAAGCAAAATATATCAATACAGGAGCTCTGACATCAGCAATGGATTATTCTACCAAGGAGATGTTGGCCAGGAGATCCAAGCCCGCACAAAAGGTAAAGGCTCCTTGCCTCTAAACTGGGATACCTGCAAGAAGAGAAGCGATAAGGCCATGCTGCGGAAGACCTGACATTAACATGGGAAAGATGTATTGAGACCACACATGCAAGTGTACGGATGGCCTCTGGAATACCAGAAAGTGTTACCAAAGGCCACTAAACCAATAAAGCAAATACGGGTCTTCTTGAGTCAAGCAAGACTCCATCGTCAGCACCAGCTACACCTCACCTTCCTGGAAATACTGTGCAGCAAAGGTAGCCATATGCCTGTATATCCCAAATCTAATTGGCTATTGGCTCTCTCCTTGGAGGAATAACACATGGCTGATGCCACAAGCTTAGCCACAAGCTTACATCCTCTATATGTTAGGAGATGTTATAAACCACAGTAAGACCCCGTCATATTTAACGGGAAAAAAATGTAATTCATGGATTAACATATCATCCAAACATATGTGTCTATACCAAAGTAACCTACCATAACTATTAGTGCTGTTTAAATACCTATATATCTAATTGCGTGTGCTTCATTAGTAGGATCGAAAGATTATTCCTGGACAAACTGTCAGCCCATGAAAGGAAACAGCCAGAATTGACCAGAGTCCAAGACAACAGCTCCAGAGAAAGTAGACTGTTTTGCTTCTCATCCACCTGTGCCCCTTTTCTAAGCCTAGGGAACAATCTGCGGAAGAGGGGGCATGGTAGAATGTAAGGGCTGCGATTGGGGTGAATGGTGAAACTACTGCAATATAGTCTGGACACTCATTTGATCAACTTATAATCCCCCCCCCCTGCTGGATGGTTGGGCTGTGGGGGTTTGGGCACAACAGTCTGCAAATTGGTTTTACATGAGGGATCCTTGTACACATAAATTATCACTTATTGCTAAAAAATGAAAAAAAAAACTGAGAGAAAGTTGCAGGACAGTTTTGGCAGAATGCATGATCTGGGATGGGTTGTGGTGGGATGGGGGGGAAGGGAAAAGGAAATATGCCTGAACTGAATTGGAAAATGATGTATGAAATACACAAAGCATCAATAAAAAAATATAAATAAATAAATAAATAAATAAAAGAAAAAAAAAAGAAAATGAAAATAACCATTCTATAGGCTTGCTGTGGGATTAAGTGACATGAGTTAGGATATTTTGCTTGTGTAAAATATGATGAAGATATAAGATATTTATTTGCAGACATATTCCTGTAGAAATAATTGACTAATAGAAATAAATAGTTCCATTTTCAAAAAAAAAAGAAAATTTCCCCAAATTAAAAAAAAGACAAACCCATACAAATACAAAAAGCACATAGAACACCAAATAGACTAGACCAGAAAAGACCCCCCCCTGACGTATCATAGTTAAAATAATAGATGCCCAAAACAAAGACAAAATTCTGAAAGCCACAAAAGAAAAACAGCAAGTTACATATAAGGGGAAATCTATCAGAATTACAGCTGACTTTTCAGTTCAAACTATGAAAGCAAGAAGAACATGGACCAAAGCATTCCCAGTGCTAAAGGACTACAAATGCCAACCCAGGTTACTATATCCAGCAAAAATGTCGACTCTAGTGGAAGGAAAGAGAAAAATTTTTCACGACATAAACAAGATCAAAGAATACATGTCCGGATAATCAATTCTTCAGAGAATATGCGAAGAAATTCAAAGGACAGAGGAGGGGAGTAAATACCCCCAGGCATCTTGAGAGAGAAATTAATAAAAGTAAAAATGCAGAAGTAGAAGCCTAGATGACAAATGCAATTGGATAAGGTGAAAGGAAACAATACACACCTCTCAATTATAACCTTAAATATTAATGGACTAAACTCCCCAATCGAAAGGCATAGGCTGGGAGAATGGATTGGGAAAGAGAATCCATCGATATGCTGTCTACAAGAAACTCATCTCACCCTCAAGGATAGGCACCAATTTAAAGTGAAAGGATGGGAAAAATAATTCCAAGCAAATGGTACCAAAAAGAAAGCAGGAGTTGCTATTTTAGTATCAGACAAAATAGACTTCAAAGTAGAAGCAATTAGAAGAGACAAAGAGGGTCATTACATCCTTATCAAAGGGAAAATTAACCATGAAGACTTCACAATCATGAATATATTTGCACCCAACTCTGGTGCACCAACCTTTATAAATTCAACTCTACAGGACATCATGACACAGATTAACACAGCACACTCACAGCAGGGGACTTCAATACCTCACTGAGTCCTTTGGATAGATCAACTGGACAAAGAATAAACAGAGAGACATCTGAACTGAACAAGACAATACAAGAAATGGAGCTCACAGACATCTTCCGAATATTCCACTCAAGCACCAGAGAATATACTTTCTACTCAGCACCCCATGGAACATTCTCCAAAATTGACCACATACTTGGACACAGAATAACCCTCAACAACTACAAAAAAATTGAAATAATTTCATGCATTCTATCAGGCCATAGTGCAATAAAGCTCAACATCAACACCAGGATAAGCCTTGCTACCTACAGGAACACATGGAGACTAAACAACACACTCCTGAACAATGAATGGGTCAAGGAGAAAATAAAGAAAGAAATACGAGCATTCTTGGAATAAACGACAATGGCAGTATGCACCACAAAACCTATGGGACTCTTTAAAAGCAGTCCTAAGAGGAAATTTTATAGCCCTGGGTGCCTACATTAAAAAAACACAGAAAGAGCAGAGATAAATAAACTAACACTGCAGCTAAAAACACTTTAAAGACAACAACAAATAAACCCTAATTGTAACAGACAGGAAGAAATAACAAAAATTAGAGCAGAAATCAATGAAATAGAAACAAAGAAAATAATACAAAAAAACCAACAAAACCAAAATTTGGTTCTTTCAGAGAATAAACAAGATAGACAGACCCCTAGCACAGTTAACCAAAAGATAGAAGGAACAACTCCAAATCAATAGAATCTGTGATGAAAGGGGAAATATCATAACAGACAATGAAAAGATCCAGACAATCATATGGGAATACTTCAAAAGCCTATACTCTACTAAATTTAAAACCTGGGGCTGGGGAGATGGCCTAGCAGTTAAGAACACTGACTGCTCTTGCAGAGGACCCGGGTTTGATCGCAGCACCCACATGGAAGCTGAGAACCGTCTTTGACTCCAGTCCCAGAGGAATCTGACGCCCTCTTCTGATCTCTGCAGCATTGCATGACACAGGTGCACAGACCTACATGCAGACAGTACATTCATACACATAAAAATAAATAAATAAATAAATAAATAAATAAATAAATAAATAAATAAAATAAAAAAAAACCTAAGTGAAATGTATGAATATGTGCAATCTGGGGAATCACCAAAGCTAAACCAAGAAGAGACTGACAGCTTAAACAGACCGATAGTATATGAAGAAATTGAAAATGTAATGAGACATCCCAACTAAAAAAAATCCCAGGGCCAGATGGTTTCACAACAGAATTCGATAAAACATTTAAAGAGGACTTACAACAATTATTACTCAAACTGTTAAGAAGGATACAAGCAGAGGGAAATCTCCCAAATTCCTTCTATGAAGCCAGTATCACTCTAATACCAAAACCAGGCAAGGATGCAACCAAAAAAGAGAACTACAGACCCATCTCATTAATGAACTCAGATGCAAAAATTCTCAACAAAATACTTACAAACTGTATACAGACCCAAATCAAAAAGATCATTCACCATGATCAAGTTGGATTCATACCAGAGATGCAGGGATGGTTCAACATACAAAAAACAGTAAATATAATAAAACACATAAATAGACTGAAGGACAAGAGCCACATGATCATCTCAATGGATGCAGAAAAAGCCTTTGAAAAAATTCAGCATCCTTCATGATTAAAGTACTAGAGGGAATTGGATTGGTAGAATCATTCCTCAACATAATCAAAGCCATATATAACAGACCCACAGCCAGCATCATCCTAAATGGAAAAAAGTTAGAAGAATTCCCCAAAAGGTAAGAACCCAACAAGGCTGCCCCTTGTCACCACTCCTCTCTAATATAGTACTTGAAACACTTGCTAGGGCAATAAGGCAAGAAAAAGAAATTAAAGGAATACTAATTGGAAAAGAGGAAGTAAAACTATCCCTTTTTGCAGATGATATGATAGTTTACCTAAAGGAGGCTAAAAACTCCACCAGAAAACCTAGAAACCATTAAGGGTTTCAGTAAAGTGGTGGGATACAAAATCAATCTAGAAAAATCAGTAGCCTTTCTTTACCAACAACAAGCAACTGAAGAAGGAATACAGGAGACCTTCCCAATCACAATAGCCTCAAAAACAATAAAATACCTAGGAATTAACCTAACAAAAAACCTCAAAGATGTCTACAACAAAAATTATAAACTCCTGAAGGATATTGAAGAAGACATCAGAAGATGGAAAGACGTTTCATGCTCATGGATTGGAAAAATTAATATACTAAAAATGTCCATTCTACCCAAACTAATACACTAATTCAATGCAGTTCCAATTAAAATCCCAAGGACATTCTTCACAGGTTTGGAAAAAAAAATTCTTAAATTCATATGGAACAAAAAAAGACCCCAAATAGCCATTGCAACCCTGAGTGAAAAGAGCAATACAGGGGGGATTTCTATACCAGACATCAAACTATACTACAGGGCTATAGTCATAAAAACAGCCTGATACTGGCACAAATACAGACCTGTAGACCAATGGAACAAAATTGAGCTCATACAATTTCAGCCACCTCATATTTGACAAGGGGGCCAAAAAGACTGAATGGAGGAAAGACAGCATCTTCAGCAAATGGTGTTGGCAAAACTGGATCACCACTTTTAGAAGAATGAAATTAAACCCCTACCTCTCATCTTGCACAAAAATCAACTCCAAATGGATCAAAGACCTTAATGTGAAACCCAAGATTCTGAAGGTGATAGAAGAAAAAGTTGGCAGCAACTTACAAGACATAGGTGTAGGAAAAGACTTTCTTAATCAGACAGCAGCTGCACAGGAAATAAGGTCGGCAACTGACAAGTGGAACCTTATTAAACTCAAAAGTTTCTGTACAGCAAAAGAAACAATCAGGGAAATGAAGAGAAAACCCACAGAGTGGGAGGAAACTTTCACTGCTGATTCATCTGACAGAGCATTAACTTCCAGAATATATAAACTACTCAAAAAACAAAGAAGAAAACAAATGACTCACTCAAAAGATGGAGTAAAGTCCTCAGCCTTACTCCAGGGGCTTCTTGCCTGAAGAGTGCCCTGGCCAAAAAAAAAAAAGATGGAGTAAAGAGCTGAACAGACTCTTCACAAGTGAGGAAATAGAGATGGCTGAGAAACATCTTAAAAAAGTGTTCAACATCGCTAATAATTAAGGAAATGCAAATTAAAACCACTTTAAGATATCATCTCACCCTGATAAGGCTGACAAGGATCAAGAAAACAAATGATACTAAGTGCTGGAGAGGTTATGGAGAAAGGGGAACACTCACCCATTTGCTAGTGGGGATGCAATCATGTACAACCACTATGGAAAGCAGTATGGAGAACACTTAAAAGACTCAAAATGAGCCTACCGCCTCACCCAGCCATACCACTTCTGGGAATATACCCATCAGACTCTTCCTACCACAGAGATACATGTTCAGCCATGTTTATTGCAGCTCTCTTCACAATAGAGAGGAGCTGGAACCAACCCCAGTCAACCGACGAGTGGACAGAGAAAATGTGGTACATCTACACAATGGAGTTCTATGCAGTGGTAAAGAAAGATGACATCATTAAATTTGCAGGTAAATGGATGGAACTAGAAGATTTTATGCTAAGTGAAGTAACACAATCCCAGAAAAACAAAAGATGAATGGTATCCCTCATTATTCCCAAATATGCATGTACACACTCCACACATAAATCAAAATTACAAAATATGAAAATAAACTATAGGTTAATTCCAAAGCACATTTAGAGATTCACATTTTAACAGTAAAGTTGCATGCAGGTAAAAAGAAGTATAACTTTACATTCTCTCTTTTTTTTAGAATATGAATATTATTATTCCTACATGATAGAACACACCATAGGGTTACATAAGGATAAATTATGAATGGTTATAGCACGTTTCAATAAAAAGAGAAAATATTATTTTACAAAATATTTTTAACTGTTAAATATGGTTGTTGTTTGGGTTTGCCAAAGAGGAACTTTCAAGCACTTCCTTGGGGAAAACATGACATCATTTATTAAAAAAAAAAAGAATATCTTGTGTTTTTAGATGATAATATTTCTTTTTTTTCTATAAAAATAAACTTACTCTTGAGGCTAATGTTCCTTCTGTGTAGTTCTGGCATTAAACCAAACAGCTGTTTTGAATATGAGAGGAGACCTTTTGGAACACAAGTTGGGCACTGGAACACTTGCCTCTGTTAATAAAGGTGAGTGACACTTTTTGATGTTAAAGCCCCATAATTCCATTAAAAAAGATGAATCCATGGACAGAAGGGAAGGGAAGAATTAAGAAAGGAAAGGAGGGAAGGACTGAAAAAGGGAAGGAAGCTCAATGGATAACAGCACAAGATTGAACTGAGTTTTAACTCCAAGACGCACTTGGTAAAAAAAGAGAAGTGATTCTCATACATTGTTCACTGACCTTCACAAACCCTTCCTGGTACATGGGTACCCTGAGTACACACACACACACACACACACACACACACACACACATATAAATGTAGTAACTTTTTTGAAACACTTTCAAGAAATGAAGAAGGTGGAAAGAAGATGGATAAGTAGTGAGTGTATAATATTCATCCCCAACCATCTACCAGAAAGCCAGTTGCCAGCACTGTTAATTTGTGCTGAATAATGTAGAATTAGGCAGGGTGATCTCAGACAAGATTCTAAAATCTTTATTTAATACCTTGGCTCTTTTTCTTTAATAATTCAGAGTACAAAAATGTTACTAATGACAGTAACTTTTTCATGCAAATATAAGTACAAAATGTGAATAAAAATTAGACCAGGGTCAGGGAGATGGTTCAGGGGTAAAAAAAAGGACTTACCACTAAGCCTGAGACCTCAGGTCACTTCCTGGGACCCACGTAGTGAAGGAGGGATCACACACATATGCACCAAACAATAACTAGATGTTTTTAAAAGAAAAGTTGTTCATTTCAAACTGTTTCAATCACCCAGTTAGTTGTGACCATTTTGATCTTACTCTATATTGTTATTGAATTTATTAAAGCATGGGACCAGCAGAGATTGCATCTTGGTCAAGCTGCTGGGCTACTGAAAACACTTCAAATAGCTAGTTTCAAACTCAGTCTCTATCTGCCTATGGAAACCTTTCACCATTTAATAGTCTTGTGGCCTCAGGATTTAGACCTCTCTAAATCATTCTGTAGTCTCAAAAATTTGCTATTTTATGGAAGATTGGAAACTAAAAGACACAAATTCCTGGGCTGGAGGGATAGCCTAGCGGTTAAGAGCGCCGACCGCTCTTACAGAGGACCCGGGTTCGATCCCCAGCACCCACATGGCGGCTGAGAACCGTCTGAAGCTCCAATTCCAGGAGAACTCCAGTTCCAGGGGAATCCGAGACCCTCTTCTGAACTCCGCGGCGTTGCATGACACGGGTGCACAGACTTGCATGCAGACAGTACATTCATACACATACAGAAATAAATAAAATTAAAAAAAAAAAGACACAAATTCCTGCAATGAATTATATTAAAATATCAGTTATCATGAGTCGTATACATAAGTTTAAATGCTGTTGAAACTAAGTCCCAGATGTTTGATGAAGTTACAAAATGAAGAGCCCATAGCGGTTGAGGTACAAAGACCCTTTTGGACACTGTTCTTGTCTGTAAGACTGAAGTCAACTTGGACCTGGAAACCCCTAGAAGTGTTGACCCTTGACTACCATCCTACAGTCCTGGCAGGGGGCATGGGAGAGGGAAGGTCACTGTAACCTTGCTTGGCCACTGTGAGAGAGAAAAGCTCTGATACAGACCACAAAACACCCACACTCCTTCCATAGAGGGCCCACAGTCTGTTGCCCACACCCTATATCCTCCTCGTCCTACGCACCCATGCACCCTATATCTTACTTTCTCCTGTGAATTTGCGGCCTATTGTCCACTCTATTGCTTACTTTCCGCTTAACAGTCTGCCAAAGCAGCCATGTGCTTGCTGGCTGTCATGCTCCCGAGAGAGAGGCGCCATTCTGCTGCACCCGAAAATAAAACCTGAGTTGTCTTTAATGGAGTCCTGAATATTTTTGCGAGGCTGCGTCCCGGAGTCCAGCTCCAGCAGTTTCAGTTCCTGAAGTGGGTGGTCGCAAAGGTAGCAAAGAAATTAATCAAATAAGACACAAGAATCTCTTTCTCATGACCCGAGGAGCATCTATCTTCCCTGCTCCTGTGCAGCGGACCTCTTGGGTTCTTCACTGTGCCGATTTCTTCACCTAAGAATCAGAGAGCATTTGCCTTCTCTGATCCTGTGCAGAGGGCCTTGCCAATTTCCCACTCTGCCGGATTCCTGACCTAAAGATCAGAGAGCTTTTGCCTTCTCTGATCTTGTGCAGAGGACCTCTTGGGTTCTTCACTCTGCCGATTTCTGATCTAAGGATCAGAGAGCATTTGCCTTCTCTGATCCTCTGCAGAGGACCTTTCGGGTTTGCTACTCTGCCGATTCCTTTTCTTCTCTTTTTTCTTTTCTGCTCCTCAGGTCCTGATGTTTATTTTCATATGCCCTAAAACTAATACATGTTATGCAAGTCTGAGCTAATGAGGAAAAAAATAACCCAACTTCCCCGTAAATATTTTTCAGAAAATTCACACCTGAAATTATTCTTAACATCAAAATAGTAAAACAATCAATAATGGTACAATCATTTAGTTGCAATATCAAGAAGGTGAAACAATAATAGTATGGCCATTCAGCTAAGCAATTTAACAGTTTTGCAGCACAGCAAAGTTAATATTAACTTCTAACTCTAAGGACTCCATTCTTTATGACTTGTTGTTACATAGGTGCTGGACAGTGTAAAAAATGAGCTTTAAAGCTTTAACAATAGAGAACTTTATTTTTCTCTCTTTAGTTCCTTGTTTGCTAGACCTGTAAGTCATTTTGTGGCTGGTGTAGCTTTGATTCATATCTTGTTTCTATTCTGGTCATTGTTTTCCTCAGTTTCTGTTTTTAACACTTTCTGCTAAGGTGATTTTTCTAAGGGCTACTAAACTTTGAGTCAGATCACTAGAATCCACTGTTTTACTGGACTTAGTTTCACTTTGCCCTATAATCCTCTTTTTAGTTTAAATCTGACCAAGAAATCACAATTCCTTTCTTTACTTGGGCAATCTGTGCATGACACAGTTTCTATAGAGTTCTAAATTACTACCGTATCACACTTTTAAGTTGTGTACACAGTGCCATTATTTCTCACAAAGTACTGATTTCTAGAAAAGACAAAAGTGTCAGTTCCACTCTTTGAGGCAGAAGCAGGCACCCTAACTGCTAGAAAGCCGAAGTCAAGCAGGCCAGAAAAATAAGAATTAATATGATAAGGAGGATTATTAAAAACCAAGGTCAGCTGGAGAGCAGACTTCCACCAGATGGGTCAGGTCACTGGAACTTTGTCAAGCAGTGAACCTTTCACTCGAATGGCCCCGCCAGCTGGGGCCTCCCCTCAAAATGAAACTAACATCGACTAGGCTGAAGTTAATAAAAAAGTGAATCTGGGAATCTGAGCAAGCAAGAAAGGGTGGCTATGGGAAGTACTGTAAGGGAGGTATGGGGGCTTTAGTAGCAGATTGGTTATTATGTTAAGGAGGAAAGTTGTAATGAAGAAGAGAATCAGAACATTAACATACAGAGTGATATCAACAGTCATGCACTGATCAGAATTTGGAAGTTTGATCAAAATATTATCCTGAAGCAGCTTCCTTCTGTGGAAACTTCAGACTAACTTCCTGGTGGGCTCCTCCATCAGTGGGAATACCGCACAGTTTAGATAAAGTCATTAACTAAGAGTTCACTATGTATCTGGTGCAGAAGTAGGTACTTGGCAGAAAGCAGAAGCTCAGATCAGGTTGATTTCTGAATCTGGATTCCTAGAAATCTTTGGAATGTTCTGGAAATTTCCTGTGTTCTGGAGGCATTTGGAGCTCAGAAGGAGGCAGTACCTTATCTCAGGTGAAGACTAGAGGAAGAGGCTGATGAATACTCCTGCAGGTACTTTAAACATATGCTTTGTTCTTCCTGAAAAAGCAGTGTTTTAAGTAAGTATTAGGGAGGGGGCAGAAGTGAGGGTCACCATGGCCTTGCTAGCACTGCTCCACCAGCATCCTACTCATTGAGGCCACAGAGTCTCTGGAGGTAAATCCAAGGACATGCGTTTTCCTGTAGAAGTTACCACAAATGGAGATAGAAGAATGAGAAACTATTTCAACTGATTTCATGGAAGACATTCATTGGTTCATAACATTTAAAATGTCCAAGCTTCTAGTTCTCTGTCAGTTTTATGGCTAAGTCCCAGGTATGGGTCCCATTGGTGGAATTAACATGTCATCCCTGTGCTGGGTGGGACATGGGGTGAGGGTTTCATGCTGTGTCTGTTTCTTTTCCTTTTGCTGGGATAAAACACCAGGGAAAAAGTAACTCAAGGGAGAAAGGCTTTATTTCAGCTCGCAGTTTAAGGGTGCTGCTCGTTAGGATCTTTTTGATCTACTCTATGAGATTAGCTTTTATTCTTTCAAGCTTGGCCCTTATTTGATTTTTTCCCAATTAATCTTATTTTCCCTTCTCAGGGATCTTCCAAGATATACAAGATCCACCTTCACTTTGCACTTTGACAATTCCTAATATTCTTTTTTAAAATGCTTTTATTGATATTTTGTGTATTCCAGACATCATTTCTCAGTTCAGTTTAGACAATTTCCCCTTTCCTTTCCCCCCACCCCACCTGAGATCATGCACTCTGCCATAACTACCCTGCAGCTTTCTCTCAGTCTTTTTTTATGTTTAGGAATTCACATTCTTCTCCTTTAATTTTATATTACTCTAAAATATGTATATACACTTTCCACTCATATACAGTAGTTACAGAGTCTGAGAGTAAGTGGTGGATTGATTCTAGGGCCTGTTAAGAGATTTACATTATAACAGCATAGTTGCTTTCACATAAACAGAAATGTAACAATAATGTTGTTCAGCTTCCCCTCCATCTGGGGATTTGGTGTTAGCATCCACAAGTGACCATTTGCTGCTTGTTTTTTTCTGGGACTGTGTTACTTCACTTAGCATAATGGCTTCAAGTTCCATCCATTTACTTGCAAAGTTCATGACGGCATCCCACAATAGCCTCAAAAATAAGAAATACCTGGGAACAAACCTAACCAAAGATACCAAAGATCTCTACAACAAAAATTTCAACTCCCAAAGAACGAGATTGAAAATGACATCAAAAGATGGAAAGATCTCCCATGCTCATGGATTGGAAAAATTACTATAGTAAAATTGCCCATTTTACTCAAATTGATATACAGATTCAATGCAATCCCAGTCAAAATCCCCATGAGCTTCTTCACAGACTTGGAAAAAAAATCCTTAAATCCATATGGAAAAACAAAAGACCCTGAATGGCTAAAGAAACTGAGTGAAAAATGCAATACAGGGGGAATTGCTCTACCAGACTCCAAGCTATATTACAGGGCCATAGTCATAAGGACAGCCTTGTACTGGCATAAAAACAGACCCGTTGACCCACGGAATGAAATTGAAGATCCAAACTTGAGCTCATACAATTTCAACCACCTCATATTTGACAAAGGAACAAACAAACCTCAATGGAGGAAGGATAGCATCTTCAGCAAATGGTGCTGACAAAACTGGATAACCATTTGTAGAAGAACAAAATTAAACCCCTACCCCTCACCCTGTACAAAAATCAACTCCAAGTGGATCGAAGGTCTCAACGTAAAACCTGAAACCCTGAAGGTGATAGAAGAATAAGCTGGTAACAACCTACAAGAAATAGATGTAGGTGTGCAGCAGAGGCAGCCATGTGCCTGTATATCCCAAATCTAATTGGCTGTTGGCTCTCTCCTTGGAGGAATAACCCATGGCTGATGCCACAAGCCTACATCCTCTACAGGTTAGGAGATGTCATAAGCCACAGTAAGACCCTGTTATATTTATCAGGGGGTAAAAATATAATTCATGAATTAACATATCATCCAAACATATGTGTCTATGCCAAAGTAACCTACCATAACTATTAGTGCTGCTTAAATACCTATATATCTAATTGCTTGTGCTTCATTAGTAGGATCGAAAGGTTACTCCTGAACAAACTGTCAGCCCATGAAAGGAAACAGCCAGAATTGACCAGAATCCAAGTCAACAGCTCCAGAGAGAGAGGACAGTTTTACTTCTCATCCACCTGTGCCCCTTTTCTAAGCCTAGGGAACAATCTGCGGAAGAGGGGGCGTGGTAGAATGTAAAGGCTGCGATTGGGGTGAACGGTGAAACTACAGCGATGTAGTCTGGACACTCATTTGATCAACTTGATTGAACAAACAACCTGTCAACCTCCACTGAATGGTGGGACTGTGGGGGTTTGGGCACAACAGTCTATAGATTGGTTTTGCACGAAGGATGCTTATACTCATGGATTATCACTTATAGCTAAAAAATGAAAAAAATAAACCTGAATATGCAGCTAGTTTGGCAGAATACATGATTCTGGGATGGGGTGGGGTGGGGGGGAGGGAAGGAAATAGTGCCTGCTAATTTGGAACATTGATGTTAATGACAACAACCATCAATAAAATTAAAAAAAAAACAAAAAAAAAAAAAAAAAGAAATAGTATGTAGAAAAAGACTTTTCTTTTTTAAAAAAATGTATTTTCTTTTTTTTTTTTTTTTCATTTATGAGTATTCTGCTGTGGTTCGTACTTGGTTGTGCCATGTTGCAGAGGTCAGGCACGAGGGTTGTTGGATTCCCTGGAATGGAGAGTTAAAGATTGTTCTAGCACTTGTTATTATTGGTGCTTGAGTGCTTGCTGGCAGATAGCGCTCTCACTCGAGCTGTTTGCTCTAACCACTAGCCATTCTCAGTTCCAGGAAAAGACTTATAAAATCAGGACAGAGCTGCACGCGGAAAAAACGGTCGACAGTGACAATGGGACCTCATCAAAATCAAAAGCTTCTGTAAGCTAAAGATCACGCAAGGATAAGAGAAAAATAAACATTAGAGTGAAAGAAAACCCACGGGGGAGGAAAATCTTCACTTTGATGCTCTTGACAGATGCATTAAGTCCGCTATACATATGACTACTCAAAAACAAGAAGTAAGGATGGAAACAATACTCAAAAGATGGAGTATAGAGCTGATACAGAGCCCTTTACCAGTGAGGAAGTAAAGATGGCTGGGAACATCTTAAAAGTGTTCAATATTCAATAACACTCTCAGATATCATCTTACTCCTAGACTGTGCTAGCATCAAGAACACAAAAAGGGGCTGGAGGTGCCCCCCCCCCCCCCCCCCCGCCACCCCAACTATTCCCCTAGTCGGTAAAGAGCGCGCGACCGCTCTTGCAAGATGGACCGGGTTTCGATCCCCAGCACCCACATGGCGGGCTGAGAACCGTCTGCGACTCCGGAATTCCCAGGAAATCACAGTTCGCAGGGGATATCCGAGACTCCTCTTCTGACCCTCCGCTCAGTCAACACGCAACACTGGGTGCACACAACCGGCATGCAGGACAATCATTCATACAGTACTACAAATAAAAATAAATAAATTTTAAGAAAAAAAAAAAAAAAAAAAAAAGAACACAAAAGACACCAAATGCTGGAGAGGTTGTGGGGAAAGAGGAACACTCATCCACTGCTGTTGGGAATGTAAACTTATACAACCATTATGGAAAGCAATGTGAAGAACCCTTAAAAGACTCAAAATGAGCCTATCACCTGATCCAGCCATACCACACCTGGGTATATACCCACAAGACTCATGCTACCACAAAGATATATGCACATCCATGTTTACTGAAGCTCTCTTCAGAATAGTGAAGAGCTTGAACCAACCCAAATGCCCCTCAACTGATGAGTGGATGACAAAAATATGACACATCTACACAACGGATTACTAATATTCTTTTTAAAAATTTTATTTTTTACATGTATGAATGTGTTGCCTGCCTATGTGTAAGTGTACCTATGTCATGCAATGCCTGAGAAGGTCAGAAGAGGGAGTCAGATCCTCTGGAAATGGAGTTATGGACTGTTGTAACCACATGTGGGTGCTGGGCAGTCAGTACTCTTAACCTTTAAGCCCTCTCTCCAGCCCCCAGAAAATTCTCTTTAAAAATCAATTCAGCTTTTTAGTCACTTACCTTAATTCTTCACTAAAGAAGCCCAGTGACCTCTACATTGCTTTATTATTGGCAGAACTTCAGCCTTTCCCTGTGTCTCAGAGTGCAGGGAGGTTGGCTTTAGTAAAGTGCTCACTATTGAGAGAGCACTAGAAGTTCTTCCAAGACTAGAGAAAAATGGGCCCAGAGAAGCTTTTCCTTCTTTGATGGCTGCGTGGAAGAGCTGGTTAACACACCAAGAGATGCAGGGAGAAGAATGCAGAGGAGGCCAAGGGATCTATAGGAGGGGCAGGAGGCAGGAAAGCTGGCCTGCTTCCTCTCCCTGAGAGTCCAGCTGAAGGTCAGAGGTTGCATAGATGTCACTGTATGACCAGATGCCAGGCTGTGTGTTCAATGACGCTGTGGCACACTATGGAGCACAGTGTTATGTGTTACTTTTCCACTTTTATTTACATTCTTATTGACCTGCTATGACACTCATTCTCTGCCTGGCCAATAAAGTGTGAGCATGTAACCTTCCTTCTTAAGGAACATGGTCTAATACAAGGGCCATCTTTCTCTGCTCATATTGAATTTGTGGTGCCACATAGTTTCCTTCCAGCCCATCTCTCTTCTTACAACATAGTGTCCTTTGGACCATCACTCCCTAGATTTCAATCACCTAGATTTCAATATAATCTGATGATGCTTAGGATTCAGGCTCTAACTAAGCTGCTCCTGGCTCCAGATCCATGTGAGGCCTCACTGCTTGGAGTGTTCATAGGTATGTCCAATTCAACATTCACCAAATGTATACACAGGTCAGAAGCTTTGTTCCTTCTTTTCTTAGTAGCTGCTATTACCGTGCACTAGTTTCCTCTCTCAGGAACCTGCAAACCACCCTCTCTGTCCTCTCTCAATTTTCACACTGCACATTTGCTCATCTACCTCAAAGTACAGCCCACCCTCATCAACTCATTCCTTACCCACCGCCACACACAACACTCCACACAACCTTCCTTGTATTTCTCAGTCCATTCTGCAAAGAGCAATGTTTTTGAAACAACCTCAAAGATTTAAAAACATCTTAAGGTAAACACTCAATGTTATTGAAGTGTGAAATCATGTCATCTGTAATACCTATATTTTCAGATTCATTTCCTGTTTGTCAACAATAAAGGGAGTTCAGGCTCCAGCCCCAGGGCTATCTTATTTTCTGAGGCTCATGTTCTGTCTCACTCTCACATCCTTCACATATGCTACTTCTCCTTGAACACTCTGCTTGTCTTCTTGAGTTTGTGAGCTGGTACCCACCCTAGTTTCTGGATCCCCAGCCTCTCCTCCAGGAAGGAGCAGTGTTCTTCCTATGGCTCTACTGCCTCTGCAGTCCTTGACTTTGAGGACTTGACAGAAGAGGCTACTGAACTGTTCTTTACTTTTTAATATGAGGGTGGAGCTCTGTGTATGTTTCCTATAACTACTTGTCCCCATAATTAGCTTTAAAATGTGTCATGTAGTCAACACAGTTACAGTGGTTTAGATTCAACATATGTCAAGTTAAGAACACTCGATTTTCTTTTCTAAGAATTTCAGAAAATAGTGTGTGCTATCTTGCTTTTGCAGGTCCTTTGGGCATCTTTCCTTACAGCCTTTTATGGGCAGGCATTATAATGAGTTTTAAGAAGCTAAGCTTTAGCTAGATCCTATCCTCAAATATTTCTGAGGAATATTAGCATATAGATGTGAATGAAATTGCTATTACTTATTTTGGTTTGGATGTTCCCTGTTTTACTTCTCATTTTGCTGAAATATAGATCTAAAACATAGCTTGGAAGAATTGATTTCAGTGTATGTGAACAAACTAAACACCTGCTTCCATATCTTGCCAGAGTCTGTAAGTTAACACACAGAATCTGGACATAGGTCTCATTTTTATGTCCTTGTTTTACAGCATATTTCCTTTTTTTTCTTTTTAAGTTAATTTTTATTGAGCACATTTAATACGGTATTTCTCAATCAAATTTAGACTCATTCCCCTATCCATGCCCACCCCTTACACCCCCAACCTCCCCAGAGCTCATGGATTCTGCCGTACATGTTAAATCCCATCTTGTATCTTTTTCTCAGTCTTTTATAACCTTTTTGATGCAGAAGTTTACTGTTTTGGTCAGTTCTTTGAACAAGTATTTCTCTATCTTTTTTTGTTCCCTTTTATTTTATATTATTCCAAAATATGCACATAAATCAAAATTACAAAGTCTGAAAATAAGTTATAGGTTAATTCCAAACACGTTTAGATTCATATTTTAACAGTAAAGTTGCATGCAGGTAAAAAGAAGTATAACTTTACATTCTTTTTTTTTTTATGTATATGAATGTACTATCTCCATTCAGGTTTGTGCACCCATGTCCTGCAATGCCGCAGAGGTCAGAAGAGGGCATCAGATTCCCCTGGAACTGGAGTTAAAGATGGTTCTCAGCTGCCATGTGGGTGCTGGGGATCAAACCCAGGTCCTCTGCGAGAATATTCGGTGGGCTTAACCCCTAGGCCCTCTCTCAAGCCCATACATTCTTTTTAGAATATGAATACATGTCTTCCACCCATATATGGTAATTACAATGTGTGAGTACAAGTGATCGGTCAATTCTAGAATTCACTAAGAGATTCACATTGTAATAGCACAGTTGCTTTCAGATACAATGAAATATAATAATAAAGTTGCTCAGTTTGCCTGCCAACTGGGGATTTGCTGTTAGCATCCACAAATGAGAGAAACCATTCATCCCCCACCCCCGCCCCTGGGACTGTGTTACTTCACTTAGCATAATGGCTTCATGTTCCATCCATTTACCTGCAAAGTTCATGATGTCATCTTTCTTTGCTGCTGCATAGAACTCCATTGTGTAGATGTACCACATTTGTTATCCAGTCATCAACTGAGGGGCATTTGGATTGGTTCCTGCTCTTTGCTATTTTGAAGAGAGCTGCAATAAACAAAGCTGTGCATATATTTTTGTGGTAGCATCTTGTGGGTATACACCCAGGAGTGGTATGACTGGGACAGGTGGTAGGCTCATTTTGAGTCCTTTAATGGTTCTCCACACTGCTTTCCACAGTGGTTGTACCAGTTAACATTCCCACCAGCAGTGGATGAGTGTTCCCCTTTCCCCACAACCTCTCCAGAATTTGGTGTCTTTTGTTTTATTGATCTTGGCTAGTCATATTGGAGTGAGATGATACCTTAGTGTGGTTTTAATTTGCATTTCCTTAATTATTAATGATGTAGAACAAATTTTAGGATGTTTCTCAGTCATCTTTACTTCCTTACTGGTGAAGTCTCTGTTCATCTCTTTAGTCCACCATTTCGGTAGGTCATTTGTTTTCACTTCTTTGTTTTTTAAGTAGTTTATATATTCTGGATGTTAATGCTCTGTCAGATGTATCAGTGGTGAAGGTTTCCTCCCACTCTGTGGGTTTTCTCTTCACTTCCTTGATTGTTTCTTCCACTATACAGAGGCTTTTGAGTTTGATGAGGTCCCACTTGTCAGCTGTTGTCCTTATTTTCTGTGCAGCTGCTGTTTGATTTAGAAAGTCTTTTCCTATGCCTATGTCTTGTAGGTTGTTGGTGACTTTTTCTTCTATCACCTTCAGGGTTTCGGGTTTCAGGTTGAGATCTTTGATCCACCTGGAGTTGATTTTTGTACAGGGTGAGAGGTAGGGGTTTAACTTTGTTCTTCTATAAATGGTGATCCAGCTTTTCCAACACCATTTGCTGAAGATGCTATCTTTTCTCCATTGAGCTTTGTTTGGCTCCTTTGTCAAATATGAGGAGGCTGAAGTTATATGAGCTCATGTTTGTATCTTCAATTTTGTTCTATTGGTCAATGGTTCTGTTTTTTTTTTTTTTTTTTTTTTTTTTTTTTTTTTGACAGTACCAGTCTGTTGTTATGACTATAGCCTTGTAATATAGCTTGAAGTCTGGTAAAGTAATCCCCCATGTATTGCACTTTTTGCTCAGTTTTGCATTAGCTACTTTTTTTCCATATGAATTTAAGGATTTTTTTTCCAAGTCTGTGAAAAAGCTCATGGGGATTTTGATTGGGATTGCATTGAATCTGTAGATTAATTTGGGTGGAATGGACATTTTCACTATATTAATTTTTCCAATCCATGAGCATGGGAGGTCTTTCAATCTTTTGATGTCATTTTCAATCTCCTTCTTCAGGATTTAAAAATTTTTGTTGTAGATGTCTTTGGTTAGGTTTATTCCCAGGTATTTTATTATTTTTGAGGTCATCATGAGTGGGAAGGTCTCCATATAGTCCTTCTCCAGTTGCTTATTGTTGGTGTAAAGAAAGGCTACTGACTTTGCTAGGTTTATTTTGTATCCCACCACTTTACTGAAACTTTTATTCATTTCTAAGAGTTTTCTGGTGGATCTTTTAGCATCCCTTAGATAAACTATCATATCATCTGCAAAAAGGGTTAGTTTTACTTCCTCTTTTCCAATTAGTACTCCTTTAATTTCGCTTTCTCGCCTTATTGCCCTAGCAAGCATTTTAAGCACTCTATTGAAAAGGAGTGGCGATAGGGGACAGCCTTGCTGTGTTCCTGGCTTTAAGGGGGATGCTTCCAACTTTTCTACATTTATGATGATGTTAGCTGTGGGTTTCTTGTATATGGCTTTGATTACATTGAGGAATGATCCTTTTCTACATTTACGATGATGTTAGCTGTGGGTTTCTTGTATATGGCTTTGATTACATTGAGGAATGATCCCTCCAGTCCAATTCCCTCTAGGACTTTAAACATGAAGGGATGCTGGATTTTGTCAAAAGCTTTTTCTGCATTGATTGAGATGATTGTGTGGTTTTTGTCTTTCAGTCCATTTATATGTTTTATGATATTTATGTATGTTGAACCATCCTTGCATCTCTGGTATGAATCCAACTCGGTCATGATTGATGATCTTTTTGATGTCAGTCTGGATGCAATTTGGAAGTATTTTTTGAGAATATTTGCATCTGTGTTCATTAATGATATGGGTCTGTAGTTTTCTTCATAGAAGGAATTTAGGATATTTCCTTCTGTTTGTATCCTTCGGAAAAGTTTGAGTAGTAATGGATGTAAGACCTCTTTAAATTTTTTTTTTTTTTTTTTAGAATTCTGCTGTGAAACTGTCTGGGCCTGAGATTTTTTTAGTTGGGAGGATTTTTATTATATATTCATTTTCCTGAAGTATTGTGAGTCTGTTTAAGCTATTAATCTTTTCTTGGTTAAGCTTTGGTGAATCCCAGGGTTTCAGATATTTATCCATTGCTGTTAGGTTTTCAAATTTAGTAGTGTATATGTTTTTGAAGTATTCTCATATGATTGTCTGGATCTTTTCTTTATCTGTTGTGATGTTTCCCCTTTCATCATGCATGCTATTGATTTGGAGTTGCTCTTTCTTTCTTTTGGTTAACTAGGCTAGAGGTCTGTCTATTTTGTTTATCTTTTCAAAGAACCAACATTTGGATTCACTGATTTTTTTTTTTGTATTGTTTTCTTTGTTTCTATTTCATTGATTTCTGCTCTGATTTTTATTATTTCTTCCTGTCTGTTGGGTTTAGGGTTCATTTGTTGTTGTCTTTCAAGTGTTTTTACCTGCTATGTTAGATTGCTTACTTGTTCTCTTTCTGTTTTTTTATTTTAATTTTATTTATTTATTTATTTTATGTGTATTAATGTACTGTCTGCATGCAGGTTTGTGCACCTGTGTCATGCAGTGCTGCAGAGGTTGGAAGATGGCGTCGGATTCCCCTGGAACTGGAGTCAAAGACGGCTCTCAGCTGCCATGTGGGTCCTGGGGATTGAACCCAGGTCCTCTGCAAGAGCAGTCGGCACTCTTAACCACTAGGCCATCTCTCCAGCCCCTGTTTTTTTTTTTAATGTGGGCACTTAGGGCTATAAATTTCCCTCTTAGGACTGATTTTAATGTATCCAACAGGCTTTGTTGTGTTGTACTGCCATTTTTGTATAGTTCCAGGAATGCTTTTATTTCATTATTTCTTCCCTGACTCACTCATTGTTCAGGATTGTGTTGTTTAGTCTCCATGTGTTCTTATAGTTAGTAGGGCTTACCCTGGAGTTCATATTGAGCTTTATCGAACTGTGGTCTGATAGAATGCATGGAATAATTTCAATCCTTTGTATTTGTTGACATTTCTTTGTATCCCAGTATGTGGTCAATTTTGGAAAATGTTATGTGGGGTGTTGAGAAAACATATTCTCTGGTGTTTGGGTGGAATATTCTGCAGATATCTGTGAGGTCCATTTGGTGTATTGTATTGTTCAGTTCTTATATCTCTCTGTTTATTTTTTGTCTTGTTGATCTATCCAAGGGGCTCAGTGGGGTATTGAAGTCCCCTATCATTAGCATTCTGGGATTAATCTATGTCTTGAGGTCCTGGAGGATTGTGTTTACAAAGTTCAGTGCACCAGAGTTTGGTGCATGAGCAGTTAAGATTGTGAAATATTCCTGGTTAATTGTTCCATTGATAAGGATATAATGGACCTCTTTGTCTTTTCTAATTAATTTTACTCCAGGATCTATTTTGTCTGATATTAGAATATACACCCCTGCTGGCTTTTTGGTACCATTTGCTTGGAATATTTTTTCCCATCCTTTCACTCTAAGGTGGTGTTTGTCCTTGAGGGTAAGATGAGTTTCTTGGAGGCAGCACATAGATGGATTCTGTTTCCTAATCCATTCTCCCAGTCTATGTCTTTTGATTGGGGAGTTTAGACCATTCATATTTAAGGTTATTATTGAGAGATGTGTGTTGTTTCCTTTCAACTTATTTTTCATTTGCATTCTTGGTCTAGGTATTTATTTACTCTGTTATGCTTTTATTAATTTCTCTCTTGGGTTGCTTAAGAATAGTTGCTCCTTTCCTCTGTTCTTTGAATTGCTTCAAGTATTTTTCTGAAGTGTTGGGTTTTTTTGACATGTGTTCTTTCATTTTGGTTATTACATGAAAGATTTTTCTTCTTCAACTATGATTGACATTTTTGCTGGGTATAGTAACCTGGGTTGGCATCTGTCTCGAAAAGACCAAAAATAAAATAAAATAAAATGAAATAAAAAATAAAGTCATTTAGCATTGGGAATATTTTGGTCCATGTTCTTCTGGCTTTCATAGTTTGCATTGAAAAGTCAGCTGTAATTCTGATGCAGTTCCCCTTATATGTAACTTGTTTTTCTCTGTGGTTTTCAGTATTTTGTCCTTGTTTTGAGCATCTAGTGTTTTAACTATTATATGACGTGGGGAATTTCTTTTCTGATCTTGTCTATTTGGTGTTCTATGTGCCTTTTGTATTTGTATGGGTTTGTCTTTTTCAGTTTGGGGAAATTTTCTTCTATTATTCTGTTGAAAATCTGATCAATACTGTTCTCATGGGATTCTTCTCCTTCCTATATCCTTATGATGCAGAGGTTTGGTGTTTTCCTAGTGTCCCACATTTCCTGTTTGTTCCACTTTTGTGTTTTTAAAAAATTTTCATAATCTTTACTTGAGGTATCTAGCTGCATTGTGTTTTTCTGGAGGTCTGATATTCTTTATTCTGCTTCATCCATTCTACTTCTGAGGCTTTTTCCCATCGTTTCCTGCTGATTGGATGAATGTTCAATTCCCTTTTTAATTTCATCCTGTGATTTCTTCAGTATTTCCACTTCCTTTTGGAGCTTTTCATTCTCTTCTTGTAGCTCCTTGCTTTGCTGGTCAGTTTCTTTTTTCCTTTCAACCTGAGATCTTTTCAATGTTTCCACTTCCTTCTGGAGTCTGTCATTCTCTCCCTCAAGTTCTTTTCAGAGTTTGTATTTCTCTTCCTCTAGTTCTTTTCTGAGATTTTCAATCTCTTGTTTTAGTTCTTTCCAGAGTTTATCATTCTTTCCTTCTAGTTCCTCCATGAGTTTTTCATTCTCTCCTTTTAGTTCTCTGATTTGTTCTTTACAGTCTTTGAATATATCTACAATTGTTCTTCTAAGGTCTGTGTCTTGGTTTCCTTCCAGGGAAATCTCATTGTTGGGATGTTCTACAGGATTGGTTGAGTTTGGTGGGGATTTATTTTGAGCTTTTCCCATATTGTCGTTTTTCTGTTGTGTCTTTGGCATGCGTATTTTTCTTGTTGTTGTTGTTTTTCCCCTTTGTTTGTTTGCCTTCTGTTGCTAATCTCAAATGTTAATATGGACTACTGGTTGGTCACTTAGTTTGTTTCCTGTCGGTTTCTTCCTCAGTTTTGGCTATGCAGCCTCAAATCACTGACACTGCTGGATCCTCCCAACCACAGTAAACCACAGCACCTGAAGTTTATACTTTCCACAATGGTATCAGTAGCTTGAGAAGGGGGTAGAGGGAGGGGGGTGTGGACCCCACCTGGGCATCTGGGGGCCGAGTGTGTATGACCCTGGCTGTCCTATCCACACACACAGTTGTTCTCTATGGTTCTAGTATTGGGCAGTGGGTGTTGGGGTGGGACACTGCAGGCCTGCATGCCAGAGACATGGGATGTATTTTGTAGAATAGTTTAAAATTATTGCTTAAAAATATCTCAGGGTGAGCTAAAGAGATGGCTCAGAGGATAAGAGCAGTAGCTGCTAATCCAAAGGACTCAGGTTTGGTTCCCAGCATCCACATGGTGGCTAACAACCATCTACAACTCCAGTTCCAGGTGATCTGATGCCCACTTCTGGCCTCTGCCAGCACTGCATGACAAGGTTGCATTTACGTGCTGGCAAAACATTCATATACATAAAATAAATAAATAAAAAGTAAAAAAATAAATAGTGCAAGGACTCTTTTCTCTTTAAATAAGCCAGTCATAAGACTTTTCAAAAAACTGATAACAGGGCTGGAAAGATGGCTCAGTGGTTAAGAACACTGGCTGTACTTGCAGAGGACCCATGTTTAATTCCCAGCACTCACATCTAACAACCATCTGTAACTCCAGTCCCAAGGGATCCAACACCCTCTTCTGACCTCTGCAGTGCACAATAGGGTGCACTTATATACATGCAGGGAATATATGCATACACATAGAATGAAAATAAAATATTTTTAAAATTCATAATGTTCCTACACATTTTAGAAATGACTACATCTAAGTGTGCCCTGTGTTATAAATGCTGTTAGCTTTAAGAGCAATTTCCCTCCAGTAATACATTGGTTTAGTATAGAGTATTAATTTTCAGGACTCTGAAAAGTTACTAAATTTAAATCATATAAACTCAGTTCTAGAAGCAAGGAATTTGAAATGCAGCATAATTCAACTATAAAATTAGTTTCACGTTTTCTTCTAAAAGAAATTTATAAAGTCTTAAACTCATCTTTGATAAGATTTCTATTTAATTTTGATATATAAACATGACTATTTAACAGAAGGTGCATCTGGCATACGAAATCCTCACCTGTTCCTCCACATTTCCTAAGTGCATTTCTAAACATTATGATAAAGAAATAGAGAGATGAACTAAATTAGTTTTGCTTTTGAAGGAAAAAGCAGTCAGTGGAAATAAATCCAAATAATTTTACTATAACTTCATACTTTGCTGACTGTATATCTAGAATGAATTTTAAATGGTGGACTTTCAAGGATGGGCAAGTGTCCAGAAGGCTGGCTGACATAATTCTTAAGTGTATCCTCACTGAGAAACCTAAAGTTCATAGTTAAAAAGTGGTCAGAAATTCTGACTAATTACATAGAAATTAACTGTGAAGGCAGCGTTAAAAATAGTCAGAAAAACGTTTCTGAGGGATGGCTCAGTGGATCATGCTCTAGCTGCTCAAACGTGATCACCTAAGCTTAGATCAACACACATGTCAAAAGAACACGTGTGTCTGTAACTCCAGGACAACGGCAGACAGGCAGACCTCTGGAGTTCACTGGCCAGTTATTCTAGAAGAAAAAAGGATGTGAGTTCTGGAGTTAGCGAAGAAATCTTGTTTCAAAATAAGCTTGGAAAATGATGTATGAAATACACAAAGCATCAATGAAAAATAAAGAAAATAATAAAAAAGACAAAAAATGGAACAACAACAACAACAAAAATAAGCAAGTGAATGAATAAATAAATGGTGGAGAATGACTGAGGATACCCAGTGTTGACCTCTGACCTCCATAAGTCCACACAGGAGTGTGCACACCTGAGCACACATGAATATATATATATATATCACAAAGATAAAAAATAAATAGAAGATAATAGAAAATGGAAATTAGGGGTTGGAGAGATGGCCCAGCAGTTAAGTGCACTGGGTACTCCTGGCGAGGACCCTTGTTTGCCACATAGCTTCTAACACTGATCTATAACTCCAGTTCCAGGAGATCTGATGCCCTCTTCTGACCACCTTGGGCATGGCATGACACAGGTGGACTTACATACATGCAGGCAATACACATACACATAAAATAAAAATAATAAGTAAAATAACAGCCTGCAGATAGGTTTTGCATGAAGGAAGCTTGTACTCATGGATTATCACTTATAGCTAAAAATGAAAAAAAAAAAACCTGAGAGAAAGATGCAGGACAGTTACGGCAGAATGCATGATCTGGGATGGGGTGGGAGTGGGGGGGAGGGGAAGGGGAAATAAGCCTGAACTGAATTGGAAAAAGTGTATGAAATGAAATGCACAAAGCATCAAATAAAACAATTTATAAAAAAATAAAATAAGTTTAGAGGGAAACTGGAAAAAAAAAAAGAAAAGAAAAATGGAAATTAAATTCCCATAGAATGAATAGGGCCTTTAAATAAAGAGATTTAAAATTGTCTTAAGGAATGAACTTAGAGACAACTAGAACTTAAATTTTATTTATTATTATGTTTTTATTAGTAAGAAAAATTAAGTTTATTGGTTTATGTCTCCAGCTTTCATAGGGAGGCAGGACAGGAGGCCAGCAGGGCAGGACAAGGAGAAGCTCTACACACACTCGTCGATTCAGAGGCATGGCACAGGAGGCCAAAATTTTAAATGAGGGAGAAAAATGAGAATGACAGAACCTTGCAGGTCAAGTGAGGACTTGGCCATATGGAACAGACCCTTACTTTGGTGTGAAGAAAGCCCATCAGGCTCCAAGGAAATACAGGTAAAAATGCTTCCATTTAGTTGGCTGCAGAGATGGCCCCTAGCAGGTTTTACAGAGCACCGACTCGCGCTCTTGCAGAGCGCACCCGGGTTCGATCCAGACCAACACATGGCGGCCGAGAACGTGTGCCAACTCCAATTCAGGAGAGCTCCAGCCCACGGGAATCCGCCAGAACCCCCTGCTTCTCGACCTAACCCAGGGCGTTGCACCGACACCGGTGCCAGCCAAAACTTCGCATTGCAGGACCAGTACATTGCATTGACGACATACAGAAATAAATAAATAACTAATTAAATTAATAAAAAAAAATTAAAAAAAAAATCTTCATTTAATTATGAAATAAGAGAGCCAGTGACAATAATACTGAGTTTATGATTTCTTCCACTTAAAAAAAAGAACTCTAAATAAATTCAAAAATGACAATCCAATTTTAAAAAATATTAAATAATATGGTTATTCATACACTGTTTAACCTTTTTCTCCGTAGAATTTAGAGAGATATTAATATATAAATATACACAAAGCTTAGAACAAAAACCTGCTTTTAATTTACGTTATTTCTATAGACATACAGCTATTGTATATAAGAATAGTTATCATAATATTGATCTAGGTGGTAGTGGTGGCACATGGTTTTCATCCTAGTCACTCAGCGGAGAGGATTCGGGGCAGTTCTTTGTGAGTTTGGGCATATACATAAGTCTACAGAGTGAGTTCCAGGGACACTGAGGCTCAAGAGCCCCTGCCTCAAACAAAAAAAAAAAAAAAAAAAAAAAAAAAGATTTAGTCTAGAGACAGAACTAAATATTAATGAAATAAATAAATTACCCTAATAATGTAATTATGTTCCTAGCCCACAAACACAATCATTATAATTAGAGAATGATCCTGCAGTGAGAGTCTGTGCACACCCAGGCCAGTCTACTAGAGATTTTGAAGCCAGACAATAATCCCACCCTTTCATATGGCCAAGAAGGTGCAACCCAGAAATACACATTTCAGTTCAAGCAATCATTAGTCCTCAAGTAAGAGAAGTTGTAGTGTTTCTTAGATATAGTTTATCCCAAATCTGCCATTCATTGGGGGTGATTGCTGTGCTAGCTAACTGGATCTCTCTTCTATGTTTGTGAGGAGGTTGTTTTGCAACTGGAGTGATCATACTTGATACTTAATTCTGATGTCCACAGACGTGGGGACAGGTATACCATCTCCTTTGATGTGTATATTTGAGAGATGGTTTCAGGTGCTTAAGAAATACATTTCTGTCTCAGAAAGCTTCTTAAAATAAAATATTTATATTCATTTCAAACACATGGAAAACAGTTTCCATCTGTAAAGAAAGTGGTATGAGAGGAGAAATGTGAACAAAAAATAATTTTCCTTTGCTTCGAACAGGGAAACTGTTCTTCATTTTAATTTTGAATTGTCTTTACAATTGTTTATATTTAAACTTTCTTTTTTATTTTTCAGTGTTTTGTATGCATACTCGGGCCTCTCACATGCTGGACAAATACTCTGCCACTAAGTTTTTTTTCCCCAGCCTTCTATTGGAATTTTGTAGAAAGCACAGTAGAAATGCTTTTTAGATGAAACTTGATTTGTGTTCTTCCATGAATTAATATATTCTTAACATTTAAAGATAAAACTCTTCTTTTCCCATATGTAATTATATTTCAAGAAATAAGAGTTTTACATAGGTCTTTAGCATTAGTTAATATCAATTACTAAATTGTATTAGGGGTTGTGAGAAGCTGAAGAATTTTGTTAGAATGGGTGTTCTCTGACCCTTGAAATAAAATTATTTTTAAAGATTTTTACATCTAATATAATATTGTGATCTTGGATGACCCTGATTTAAATCACTTTACCTGAGTCTTTGAAAATCCTCTAGTGTACTTTCAGCAATCCTGTGTGATTCAAGAGCTTTTTGTATGTGACCTGCAAAGGACACTGGCTCTCAGCCTGCTGTATGAGTAAGCCTTACTTGGAAAGCTGTATAAAATCTGGTTGCTGTACTTGTTTCTAAGAGTTTCCATGCTAGTAGTTCTGGCATGGAGCCCAAAGCCTTGCTTTTCCAATAAGTTCTTAGATGGTGATGGTGCTGCTTCTATTTGGAGACTTATTTAGAGAACCACTGACCTAGGATACCTAGCAGGTCTCAGCTATAGGCAGAATTTCTGGAACTAGGTCTGCAGATCTTCATATGAACCCGAGCCCAGGTGACAGTTGGGAAATCCCCACTTGAGAATGTTTGGAACAAACTGTCAGTTCAATCTGATGCTCCCTGGACAATTACTCAGATGTCATGTATCTGTTATGTGAGGATTCAAATAATGGCAATAATTAAACCCAAACCTGTGGTGACAAAAGAACATAGAGCTTCAAGACAGATTCCTAGTTCTGCTATCCACTGAGTGACACAGCACAAGTTATCCAACCCTCCTATCTTTAGTCTCCTCACCTGTGCCAGGACCTGATGTCCACTTTGAGAAGATTAATAATATTATACCCAAGTATGTTGACTGAGTACTGTGCTTGGAAATAAGTAGGTACTCAAAAATTGCTATTAGTTATTAGAAGTAATATAAGAAATTATTTTCTTTACTCTCCAATATGATCAAAGTTGTTTTTAAATGAAATAGTTATATCCCAGGATGAAAGCATAATAATGAAACTTATACTCCCACTGATCTATGATGGGAGAGCTAGTGTTCTTAGAGCCTCATGAAGTAGCTCATCCCAACATGAATCCTGTGTAGGGGTGGTGTTAATCACCTCTGCTTTATAGAAGAGGAGCCGGGTGTTAAGGAGATCAACAAACTTTTGAGTGAAAGTTAACTTTTCCCATGTAAATTTTGTTTTTGCTTTTCATTTAGACATTTACTGGAAGCAATAAACTCGCTGTACTAATGAAGTAAAAATAAACCGGTATCCACATTTTTAAAATGCTTTTACTGATATTTTGTGTATTTCAGACATCATTTCACAGTTCATTTTAGACATATTCCCCTTTTCCTTCCCCCAACTCCACCCCAGATCATGCACTCTGACAAAACTGTCCTGCATCTTTCTCTCAGTCTTTTTTTATGTTCAGGAATTCACATTTTCCTTCTTTAATTTTATATTACTCTAAAACATGAATACATACCTTCCACTCATATACATTAATTACAGAGTCTGAAAGTAAGTGGTGGATCCATCCTAGAGCCTGTTTAAGAGATTTACATTATAACAACATACTTACTTTCAGATAAACAGAAATGTAACAATAATGTTGTTCAGCTTGCCTTTCATCTGGGGATTTGGTGTTAGCATCCACAAATGAGGGAGACCATTTGCTGATTGTTTTTCTGGGACTGTGTTACTTTACTTAGCATAATGGCTTTGAGTTCCATCCATTTACCTGCAAAGTTCATGATGTCATCCTTCTTTACCACTGAGTAGTACTCCAATGTGTAGATTTACCACATTTTTGTCATCCACTAGTCAGTTGAGGGGCATTTGGGTTGGTTCCAGCTCTTTGCTATTTTGTTTTTTTCTCTTTATTTGTTTATTTTTAAGGGATTCTACAATATAAGAGCACAGTTGTTTTCAGATCACATTGACGTTGCTCAGTTTGCCATACAATTAGGTAATTGGTGCTAGCATCCACAGATGAGGGATACCATTCGTCCTTTGTTTTTCTGGGACTGTGTTATGTCACTCAGCATGATATCTTCTAGCTCCAACCATTTACCTGCAAAGTTCATGATGTCATCTTTCTTTACTTCTGCATAGAACTCCATTGTGTAGATGTATCACATTTTCTCTATCCACTCGTCAGTTGAGGGGCACTTGGGTTGGTTTCAGCTACTTGCTATTGTGAAGAGAGCTGCAATAAACATGGCTGTGCATGTATCTCTGTGGTAAGATGAGTCTTGTGGGTACATGCCCATGAGTGGTATGGCTGGGTCAGATGGAAAGTTCATTCCAAGTCTTCCAAGGGTTCTCCACATTGCTTTCCATAGTGGCTGTATGAGTTTACATTCCCACCAGCAGTGGATGAGTGCTCCCCTTTCCTCACAACCCCTCCAGCATCTGTTGTCTTTTGTTTTCTTGATCTTAGCTAGCTAAACTGGAATGAGATGATATCTGAGCATGGTTTTAATTTGCATTTCCTTAATTATTAATGATGTTGAACACTTTTTAAGATGTTTCTCAGCCATCTTCAATTTCTCACTGGTGAAGACTCTGTTCAGCTCTTTTCTCCATCATTTGAGTAGGTCATTTGTCTTCTTCTTTGTTTTTTGAGTTGTTTATATATTCTTGACATTAACGCTCTGACACAAAAACAGACCAGTTGACCAGTAGAACAAAATTGAAGATCCAAACTTGAGCTCATACAATTTCAGCCACCTCATATTTGACAAAGGAGCAAAAAACCTTCAATGGAGGAAGGATAGCATTTTCAACAATTGTGCTGGCAAAATTGGATCATCATCTGTGGAAGAACAAAATTAATCCCCTACCTCTCACCCTGTACAAAAATCAACTCCAAAGTGGATCAAAGAACTCAACATAAAGCCTGAAACTCTGCAGGTGATAAAAGAAAAAGTTGGCAACAACCTACAAGACTTAGGCATAGGAAAAGACTTTCTAAATCAGACAGCAGCCACACAGGAAGTAAGGTCAACAGTCAACAAATGGGACCTCATAAAACTCAACAGCTTCTGTACAGCGAAAGAAATAATCAAGGAGGTGAAGAGAAAACCCACAGAGTGGGAAGAAATCTTTTTTAAAATTTACTTTTATTTTTAAATTTTATTTATTTCCGTATGCGTATGAATGTGCTGTCTGCATGCAGGTCTGTGCACCTGTGTCATGCAATGCCACGGAGGTCAGAAGAGGGTGTCGGATTCCCCTGGAACCGGAGTTCTTCTGGAATTGGAGTTTCAGATGGTTCTCGGCCGCCATGTGGGTGCTGGGGATCGAGCCCGGGTCCTCTGTAAGAGCGGTTGGTGCTCTTAAGTGCTCGGCCATCTCTCCAGCCTGGAAGAAATCTTTACCAGTGATACTTCTTTTTTTTTGAGTAATCTATACATTCTTGACATTAATGCTCTGTCAGATTAATCACTGGTGGAGTAGAAAGTATATTCTCTGGGGTTGCAGAGATGGCTCAGCAGTTAAGAGCTCTGACTGCTCTTGCAGAGGACTGGGTTCAATTTCCAGCACCCACATGGCAGTCAAGATCCGTCTTTAACTCTGGAATTCGATGCCTTCTTCTGGCCTCCTTGGCATTGCATGACAAGGGTGCACCAACGTACATGCAGATAGTACACTCATACACATAAAATAAATAAATAAATTTAAAAAGAAAAAAAAGAAACTATATTCTCTGGTGTTTGGGTGGAATATTCTGGAGATGTCTGTGAGGTCCACTTGGTGTATTGTATTGTTCAGTTCTGATGTCTCTCTGTTTATATTTTGTCCAGTTGATGTATCCAAGGGGCTCAGTGGGGTGTTGAAGACTCCCATTGTTAGTGTGTTAGGATTAATCTATGTCTTGAGCTCCTGGAGAGTAGTGTTTATAAAGTTAGGTGCACCAGAGTTTTTTTACACAGACATTTAGGATCATAAAGTCTTCATAGTTTATTGTTTCTTTGATAAGGATGTAATGGCCCTCTTTGTCTCTTCTGATTAGTTTTACTTTGAGATCTATTTTGTCTGATATTAGAATAGAAACTCAGGTTGTTTCTTGCTACCATTTGCTTGGAATTTTTTTTCCATCCGTTCACTCTAAGATGGTGTCTGTCCTTGATGGTCAGATGGGTTTCTTGTAGAAATCATATGGAAGGATTCTGTTTCCTAATCCATTCTCCCAGTCTATGTGTTTTGATTGAGGAGTGCAGACCATTAGTATTTAAGGTTATTATTGAGAGATCTGTGCTTCCTTTCACCTTATTTTTTGTTTGCATTCTTGGTCTAGGTTTGTATTTAGTCTGTTATGATTTTCTTGATTTCTCTCTTTAATTGCTTAAGGATAGTTGCTCCTTTCCTCTGTTCTTTGGATTGCCTTGAGGTTTTTCTGAAGTGTTGGTTTCTTAGACATGTATTCCTTCATCTTGTTCATGTCATGAAAGATCTTTCTTTCTCCTTCAACTATAACTGACATTTTTGCTGAGTATAGTAGTCTAGGTTGGCATCTAAAGTTGTTTAGCACAGGGAATACTTTGGTCCACGTTCTTCTAGCTTTCATAGTTTGGACTGAGAAGTCAGCTGTAATTCTGATGGGTTTCTCCTTATATGTAACTTGTTGTTTTTCTCTTATGGCTTTCAGTATTTTGTCTTTGTTTTGAGAATCTAGTGTTTTAACAGTTATATGGCGTGGGGAGTTTCTTTTCTGGTCCTGTTTATTTGGTGTTCGATGTGCTTCTTGTATTTGTATGGTTTTGTCTTTTTTCAGTTTGGGGAAATTTTCTTCTGTTATCCTGTTGAAGATATGGTCTATAGTGTTGTCTTGGGATTCTTCTTCTTCTATATGATGCAGAGGTTTGGTCTTTTCATAGTGTCCCACATTTCCTGGTTGTTCCATTCTTGTGTTTTTGTTTTGTTTTTAATTTTTCTTAATGTTTACTTGAGCTTTCTAGTTGCTCTGTATTATCCTGCAGGTCTGATACTCTTTTTTCTGCTTTTTCCATTCTGCTTCTAAGGCTTTTTCCCATCATTTGTTTTCTTGATCCTAGCCATCCTTATTGGAGTGAGATGATAACTTAAAGTGGTTTTAATTCGTATTTCCTTAAATATTAGCGATGTTGAACACATTTTAAGATGTTTTTCATCCATCTCTGTTTTCTCACTTGTGAAGTCTCTGTTCAGTTCTTGACTCCATCTTTTGAATGTGTCATTTGTTTTCTTGATTCTTTGTTTTTTGAGTAGTTTATACATTCTGGAAGTTAATGCTCTTTCAGATGTATTACTGATGAAGGTTTCCTCCCACTCTGAGGGTTTTCTCTTCACTTCCTTGATTGTTTCTTTTGCTGTACAGAAACATTTGAGTTTAGTGAGATCCCACTTGTCAATTGTCAACCTTATTTCCTGTGCAGCTGCTGTCTGATTTAGAAAGTCTTTTCCTATGCCTATGTCTTGTAGATTGCTGCCAACGTTTTCTTCTATCACCTTCAGAGTTTTGGGTTTCTCGTTGGGGTCTTTGATCCGTTTGGAGTTGATTTTTGTACAGGGCAAGGTGGTAGGGGTTTAATTTTATTCTTGGGGATTTTAATTGGGATTGCATTGAATCTGCATATTAATTTGGGCAGAATGGACGTTTTTACTCTATTAATTTTTCCAATCCATGAGTATGGGAGATGTTTCCATCTTCTGATGTCTTCTTCAATCTCCTTCTTCTGGGATATGAGACATTTTAACACAGCTCACAGGTCCTGCTATGACTTTGTTTTATAGTCATTCTTATGAAAGTTTTCTGAAATACAATGTTCACTTAGAAAAAAGTTGCTTCCTTGGACCTGGGTGTCCCTTCTTCCATGCAAGGTTAGGCACTCTGTCTTTGCTCTGACATGAACTTCAAATATTCCTATGCTAATTTTTGCATCTTCATTTTGATTTGCTTTACTTCTCTTTTTACATATTTTTTAACTTTTAATTTATTCTTGTATGTGTATGAATGTACTGTCTGCAAGTAGGTCTGTGCACCCATGTCGTGCAATGCCTCGGAGGTCAGAAGAGGGTGTCAGATTCCCCTGGAACTGGAGTCAAAGATGGTTCTTAGCCACCATGTGGGTGCTGGAGATTGAACCTGGGTCCTCTGCAAGAGTGGTCAGTGCTCTTAACCACTAGGCCATCTCTCCATCCCTGATTTGCTTTACTTCTTTACTGTAGCAGATTTTCAGGTAAGGCAGGCTGATATCTTTATGAATAACTAAATGGGCACAAATGATAAACTAGATAGTCTAACTCATATATGGCTGTGGAGTTTGCATAATGAAAGGAAACTGCAAAATCAGAACAGCAAGTAGGTACTCTGACAACTGGGTAATAGCTTCTCTTGCTATGAGCAGGTACCATGCCACCCACAGTCACTGTGGGGAACTGACCCCTCTGTGCAGAGGTCAGTTGATTACTTTCATAACCCACTCTGAGAGGTACTTCCAGCTCAGGTCCTTATCCTGGGAAATGGAACGTTTTCCAGTCTGGTCATTCTGTACCACCTGCCCAAAGACTCCTGGTCTGTGGACAGGAATTTCAGGTTGACGCCTGATGGCTTATCTTCTCCCTACACCCATTCACAATTCACTTCAGAGGCTGGTGACCTGATAGGTCTCCATCCAACCACACACTAGCTTACCATGTTGGTGGTCTGATACAACCCCATCCAACCCACTAGCCATCATCTGATAAAGTCCAACCCACTAGCCACTGACACACAAAATCCAGGCCTGCTTTGGCCTGTATGGATGCAGAATAACGATCCAGGAATTCTGTATAATGATGGTGTATTAGTCAATTTTCTGTTGCTGTCATAAAGCCACCATGACCAAGGGAACTTGTAAAAAGAAGAGTTTATTTGAGCTTACGATTGACAATTCCAGGGAATTAAAGTCCAATGTGGTGGGGAGGCATGGTAGCCTGGGCTGGAGCAGAAAGCCAAAGTTCACATCCTCTGATGAGTGTGGGAAGTGGAGAGGGAGAGACTGGAGACTACAAGGCTTGTTGAACTTACTAAGCCCACCCCCAATGTTGTACTTCCTCCAGCATGGCCACACATTCTAAGACCTTCCAGAACAGTGCCACCAACTGAGGACAAGATATCTGAATACTTAAAGCCTATGGGGGACACTCTCATTCAAACCACCATAGATGGTAATGCAGAATTTGATTTATTGCCTGCTGAAAGTCACTTTTATAAGTAAAATGACCTCAGCTCCCAGAGCCATTCCCAGACTCTCAGTTTCTTGCCACTGTATACTGCTGCTTTGCCTAGCATCATGTGCCTAGGCCATGTTGCTTGCTCCCTCTTGTGTATGAAAATGCTCTGAGGGATGCTAGTTGAGTACTAGCCCCTAATTCAAACTGAATCTTCCCACACACCTGAACCATTTGCAAGCACTGCTCCAGGGTGGTGTCTTTAGAGTCTGAAAAAGGCAAACTCACCTGAGCATTCATCAGGAGGATTACTCTCTTCAAGGCTTCTTTGCTCAGAAAATATCCTGCACCTCCACTCATGTAGCCCTGCTTTACAAAGGGCTAAAATCTTATTCCAAAATAAATTGTTCTCCTGGGGTGATAGTTTGCCAAAAGCCACCTCAGATTCTCCACTATGGCATATGTGTCCTCATCCACTTTCATGAACCTGTCTGCATCTTCCAGGTGGTGGTCATGAACACACAGAAAGTTCTTATTGATTTTCAGAGCAGCTGACTCCTGCTCTCTTGGTTGTTTAACCCCACAGTAAGGAAGTCTGCATTTCATAAATAGCACTGTGTTACAACGCTGTATTAGACTCTTGTCTGTAGAATTTGAGGTCCTGTCATTACCCAGCAGAGTCTTCACCTTCTGGTAGAGTTTTTTTCAGCCACATTTGTGTCTTCTTTCTTATGACTGGCATCCATTTGCAATATTGCCAGTCTTATCCAACAGTTTTCTCTGATACCATTTGAATGTGTCCTAAGGGCATACACAAGAATGGATAGGGGAGTGTTACTCTTTTTTTTCGACAGAATCTTAAGTAGCTGAAAACATAAAAGAAATCTGATGACCAATCCACATAGGAAGGCCACCGAGTAGGATTTCTGTGGATTGAGGCAGGGGTCTGCTTCTCCTCCCTGGATCAGAGAGATGGCGATGTGTGGCCAGGGTTGTATTAGTCACTTTTCTGTTGCTGTGATAAAGCACCATGACCAAGGAACTTATAAAAGGAAGAGTTTATTTGAGCTTACGATTGGCAGTTCCAGGGAATTAGAGTCCATTGTGGCGGGAGGCGTGGCGGCTGGATCTGGAGTGGCAAACCAAGGGTCACATCTCGCAAAGAGCACAGGAAACAGAGAGGGCAACTGTAGACCACAGAGGCTTGTTAAAACTCACTAAGCCTGCCCCCAGTGACACACTTCCCCCAGCATGGCCACACCTTCTAAGACCTCCAAAAACAGCGCCACCAACTGGAGACAAATGTCTGAATACTTACAGCCTATGGGGGACACTCATGCAAACCACCACAAGGGTCCTCTCTGCTGCCTGCAGCCTTGTGCATGGATGTGCAGGAGAGCGCAGGTGTGCAGGTGTGCTTGTAAGTGCAAGTGAAGCTTAGTGCCTACAGCAGTGATGGTTGAGTCTGCCTTTCCGGGCTCCACTCCACACCTCCTTTTAATGTTCCTCCACTGTGTGTGGACTGGTACTTTATTTCCACTGCAGTTATGGCTCTGGAGCAACTGGGAGAACAGTGAAGATTATCATCTGGTGAATTGAAGTTGCTGAGGGCAGTTTTGTGGATTATTAAATGGAGTATGGGCTCAGAGCACATGTGAAATATGAAGAGTGGAGGTTTCCAAAGCGGGGGGCTTTTAGAAAGGTGTCTGATAAAAATGAATATTACAGTGGCTTTTAATAAACATTAGAAATATGTAAATTAACCTTCACTTTAAATTTTTATGTTCAGGAAAAGCTGTTAAAGGCTTAATAAAGACATTTCTATGTGGAAGCAGATTATCTGTAACTGATTTTTTTTTCTTTATTATAACTTGGGTTGTATTAAGTCTCTGAAATCATCACTAAATCTTGAGCTATTTAAATGTGCGAACTGAGTTGATTATGTGGGTAGGAGGAGGGTAATTCAAGTTAGAGACTTCCTAAAAGTCTATTTGCCACAGAAACTCAATTGGGTGTGTTCTATTAAGGAGACAAAGCAAAAAGTTCATCTTTTTCAAAGGTGATAAAGAAAGGAGGACTCTCCACACACAAAGATTGTGCCAAATACAGGCAAATGTGTAGAGAATTACTTCTGTGTACAGATGAGCCAGCTCTTTCTTCTGCTTCTTCTTCTTTTTTTTTTTTTTGGTGTTTTTTGAGACAAAGTCTCCTTGTAGCCACAGCTGTCCTAGAACTTGCTCTGTAGATCAGGCTGGCCTTGAACTCACAGAGATCCGCTTGCCTCTGCCTCCCAAGTGCTGGGATTAAAGGTGTGCACCACCACATCTGGCCTCTTCTTTTTAATTTATGCTTCCTCATGGCGTCCCCATACACTGAGTCATTGCCCCCCTAGCACAGTCCCCTCTGCCCCTTCACCCTTCCAGTTGGTTCCCCTTCTTCCCTCCATTAGTCTCTTCTTCTGCTTTCCCATTGCATGTATTTTAAAACTCTCTATTTCCCACCTCGCTTAATATCTCTTCCTTGCTTCTCAAGATCCCTTCCACTTTTGAGCCTTAACCAACACACATGTATAAATATACACATATACTGACACATAGACAATTTTAGATCCTGATACTGACATGTAAAGGAAAACATATTTGTCTTTCTGAATTGGACTTCTTTTGCTTACACAGTGATTTCTAGCTGCAACCATTTCTCTGTAAATGTCTTCACTTGGTTTTTCTCCGTGGCTACATGAAGTTCTGTTGTGCATTTGTACTACATTCTCTTTATCCATCCATGTGTTGATTAACATCTAGGCATGTTCTGTGTCCTGACATTCGTGAACAATGTAGCAATGAATATGGATGGGGCAGTATCTCTGTGGTATGCTGACAAGAGTCTTTTAGGTCCATTCCAAAGAGTGGTGGAGCAACCTCTGCACTGATTTCCATGGTGACACACAAGTTTACATCCCCACCAGCAATGAATAAGGGTTACCCTCGCCCCCACATCCTCACCAGAATTTGTTTTCATTTGTTTTCCTGATGATGGGATGATATGGAATCTTAAAGTCATTTTCATTTGCATATCCATGATCAACCATTAGATTTTAATCAGCTGCTGTGTAACCAGCATATTAGGTGATGTGAATGACATGGAATAAAGGCCTCGCACTCCATATCAATTTTTATTTTTATTTAAATTAAAAAAAATTATGTGTGTATGTGTGTGTTTGGCACACATGTATATAAGTACACCATGTATGTGCAATGCCTGCAGAGGCCAGAAAAGAGGTTGGATTCCCTAGAACTAGAGTTACCGACAGTTGTTAGCTTCCATGTGAGTGCTAGGAACTGAACCTTGGGTCCTTTGGAAGAGCAGCCTGTGTTCCTAAAGGCTGAGCCATCTCTCGAGACACTCACATCAATTTTTTAAACACTTCTTTTTTGGGGGGGATGGAAAGATACCACAAAATTTTATTTAGAAAAAAGGTGAAATTGTAAGTAAAGTCAAATGTAACAACTACTTAGTTTTCAGTTCTCCTTTCACTTACTTAGCTGTGAATGCCTGGTTAAGTTCATACTACAAAGAGACCTACAAACCCCATGAACTGGCTTTCTAGAGGCTATAGGCTATAGGCAGATGACATTTGGCTAAACAGAAATAAATAGTGATAATATATATATATATATATATATATATATATATATTCCTTCAGTTGGCTTAAAAGTGCCATTTTGAAGAGTTTGGCTGTAGCTGATCTTCTTTATAAACAACTACCAGTATTACTGAAGTGTCAGCAAACCAGCTACTCTCCTTAACTAGAAAGGTGTGCTTTCAATTCTTTTTAAAGCTTTAGGGTACAGAATTTTGACATTTGGATTAGCCAGGGTCTCAACAGAACAGAGGTGGCATCATGAAAATAAGGTATTTGGAGAAGAATTTTCTTTGCAAGAATAATTAGAAGGTTACTCAGGGCAAGTGTGGAGTCCTCCACAGCTGAGATGGTCCAACTGCTCTACTTCAACAATGGCATTCTTGTTAGCAGAAGTGCTCACAGAATGTTCCCTCCTTCAGGTGCTGGACATATTAGGAAGTTGCCTTCCTTGGTCTCTTCCCAGATGAGGAACTAGTGACTGAATAGGTGAAAAGCAGGACAAAGCAATGGTCTGTGCAATTGCCTTCTTCTGGCCTTTCCCATTGTACCTTTCTTCCCAAGACCACCTGGGACTGTATTAAATCTGCTGGACACCTTGGTGTTGCAGTTCTCAGGTATCTCTGAGCTGCAAATGACAGAAATCCAGCCCAAACTGCCTTGCAGAAGATGCGGCATTTGGATCATGCAGCTGGAGAGCTTGGGTGTACATCTCTCCCTAGTTCCTGTGAACGTGGTGCCACTCTGCCTCATGGCTGGGTGACGCAGGGTTCTTGTGAACACACAAGTTACTTTTTGATGATATGTACGTGGAGCCATCAGGTGGATTTAACTCAACCTAGAGCACATAAACCCAGAATAGAGGAAAGTTGGACCCTACTAGGCAAAGGTAAAGTGCCTGTCAGAATAAAAATAGTTGATTCAAGCACAAAATTGTTGAGCACAGTAAGATTGTGTCTCAAAAATGAACAAGGCCCAGTGGTTAAGTGCATTTGCTGCTTTTGCTGAGGACTGGGTTCCCAAGGCTCACATAGCACTCACAACACTAGTTCCAGGGAATGCAAAGCTCTCTCTGGCCTCCGTGGGCACCAAGCATATACACAGAATATGTGCAGGCAAACATTCATACACATAAAATAAAAATTTAAAAAAATCCTAAAAGAAAGAACAGAAAACCTGTTATTTCTATCCTATCCATTTATCAGAAATAGTTTACTCCTCTGACCCCTTTCTGAAATCCTCCCTTCTTTCCTTCTTCAACATTATTTAATTTTTAGCTCACTCCTGGGATATTTCTGTGCCCACTGTCTTGCAGGACATACCATTCACAGTGCACTGTACATTGGGTAGATCACTCAGCCCTTGCTCCAATTGGCTCTCAGCAGCACACTCTGTAGCAATCCAACCATGGCTCACATTGCTCCAGCTCTGAGAAGTCCTGGTTGCGACTGCCATACTTCGTTTCAGGTCACCAGTTCTAGCCTCTTTCACTCCTGAGGACAAAGGTCTAACTTGAGCAAAACTTTCATATGAAGCCTATCGTGTAGTAGATTGAGTGTCCCATTTGGCCCAATAGCATAGGGAAGGCTTGAGCTTCCCAAGCAGCTGCTTAAAGGGCATAAGGTAATCTGGACAGGGGGAGTGCTGATATGCAGGGAGTGGCTCTGATAAAAAGACACAGGAAAGAGGGAGGGAAAAAAACCCCAAACATTTTAAAAACTGCTTACCCCAAAAAACAAAGCACAGCAGTGTCTTGGCCTTCATGCGGCTTTTCTGTGAGTAGGCACTGGCCCACATTTCCCTGTAAGGTCAGCTTCTTACCCAGAATATGAGTCTTGGTTTTGCTTTAGGCAATTGTGTCACCAAAGGAATTCAAGGGGCTTCTTCTGAGACCTCGAGGCAAGGTCTACTTAGGTTTGTTCTCTGCTCGCCAGACCGTATAGAGAATGAAGAAAAACCATATGGGCGTCAGTTTCTGCTGTGCTTCCTCTGAATGTTGTTTTATTTTATTTGAAATTTCTAGCTCTCAACATGGTAGAAAATGCCATAGACTTTGCTGTAAGGTTTAGAACATCTTTATTTTCCAGATGTGAGAAAATTTCCAAATGAAATGATACAACTGTGATCTGTCAAGCCTCCTATTAACCTGCCAAATGCCCCCTCTCCAGGCAGTTGCTCATGTCTTCATGGCTCTTGGAGATGCCTCTGTTACAGCAGCTTGTACCCTGTCTCCCAGGTTAAACTGAGAGTTCTTGAAAGAACTTTGTTTCTCTCTGTAACTTGGAGCCTAACATAGTGCTAGGCACACTGTCGAGACACAATGGACATATGCTTTGTCAGATCACTATTAAAGTCCTCTCTAAGAGGTTCTTTGATCCATGATTCTTTTCTGGATGTTATATTAATCTATTCCGTGAGAACATTTTTCAAAACATATTTTTAACTTTTATTTTTCAACAATTTTATGTATGAATATAATGTATTTTGATCATATTCATCCCCATTGTCTTATTTTGTCCCCCTTTCATGGACCCTCTTCTTCCTCAGTCATCCTCCTACTTCCCCGTGTGTGTGTGTGTGTGTGTGTGTGTGTGTGTGTGTGTGTGTGTTGAATATGTTTGACTCACTGAGTTTATTTAGGGTTCCTTGAATAAACATGGGTAGATTTTTTTTTTCTTTTTGAGACAGGGTCTCCTGTAGATCCAGCTGGCCTGGAACTCGCTCTGTAGACCAGGCTGGCCCTGAACTCACAAAGATTCACCTGCCTCTGCCTCCCAAGTGCTAGGATTAAAGGCATGCACCACCACACCCGGCTTGCTATTAATGGCACCTGTGCATACCACTGCACAGTGGAAGGGGACAGCTTTATGTTTAGTGATGGGCCTAGATCTCCTTCCTTATGTTCAAGCACTATGTGTAGGTACCATGGGCAAGAAGGAATGAAAGCTTTTTAAATTTATATTGATTTCTGGGAAACTATTTTAAATAAACACTGTAAAATCATTCAGAAAGAAAAAGGCAGGATCAATGCTTAAAATCAATCTGTAGCCATTATTTTGCTTTTAGTAATGACCGACAGTGTCCTTTTATAGACTTCTTCAGCCCTCCGACATTGTTAGGTGAATGTCTGATCCACTGAATCTTTCAAAAGGCCCCAGAGGCATAAACCTAAATGTCTAGGAACTGGGCAAGAATGGAAGAGATGGCAGATGGGTGTCTGGGAATGCTATTTGGAGAACTCAGCTATCGAGCGGACCAGTTTTCAAATAAGGAAACAAACATGAAAAATTTTTATGACCTACGTGAAGCTTAATAACACTGTTCTCTAATAAAGTAATTATATTGATATTTGACACTCATGTGAGTCAAGACCCCAAGAGGAAGTGAAGAACTTGGAGAAATCTCTGTGGCACTGGGAGGCAGATCAAGTTAGGGGAGGTATATATGCAATGATGCAGAGACGGGGGCAGCAGCAAAGAGCTTGCCCCTGGGAGGCCTGAAAGAGGGAGGGATTAGTGACTCAAGGCAGGAGTAGGAGAGATTTATGAAGCTCAGGCTTAAAGCAACAGAACTTCCAAAGCCTCAGAGCTAGAATTACTTGTACTTAAACAAGTTTGCATTTTTCCTATGGCATACCGTCATTAATTGTATGCTTGTGTGACAGGGGCCACTTGAACACCTTCACAGCAGAACCTGTGAGGTTTTCTATTTTTCTTTCTTAGATTTTTATTAGAATTCTTTATTTAAATACAAAATTGAAATAATCACTAAAATGTATTTCACCAGCATCTATTATAAGAAGATTCAAGGGTGGGTTACTTCTTCCATCCTGAAATTGCTTCATTATTTATTTTTTTATCGTTTAAGAATTTAATACATGCTGGGGCTGGAGAAATGGCCTAGCGGTTAAGAGCATTGACTGCTTTTGCAGAGGACTCGGGTTCAATCCCCAGCACCCACATGGGGGCGGAGAACCGTCGTTAACTCCAGTTCCAGGGGAATCCAACGCCTTCTTCTGACCTCCTCGGCATTGCACGACACGGGTGCACAGACCTGCATGCAGACAGTACATTCATACACATACAAAAATAAATAAAAATAAAAAAAGAATTTAATACATGCATGTAAGTGTTCTGATCGGAAACAGCCTCTCCTTCCCCTCTAATTCCTTCTCTATTCCCCCTATCACTTGTATTCCCTTCTTCAGGGGAGGGAGTGAGGTCCTCTGGAAGCAGAGTTAAGAACAGTTGTCAGCTGCTACGTGGGACTGAACCCAGGTCCTCTGCGAGATCAGCGAGTGTTCTTACCTGGTGAGCCACTCTCCAGCCCCTTCCATAGATAATTTTAAAAGTTGAGAGAATGTATACATCCATCTTAAAGTAATGTGTCATAAGGCATAATCATAAGATCAAGTAAAATAATTTCTTAGAAGGAAGACTTCAAAGAATTCACATGATTTTCAGTATGGAGGAAGGTTACATCTAGAGTTTGTCTTTATTAGTCCTCCTAATGACTTAATTGAGAAGATAACTATTTGATTTTTATATTTAAAACTGATCTCTTTTTGGATTTCTCCTACTCCTTGCAAGAAACACATGCCTGTGCCTAGGAACATGGTGCCAGGGTCACCTTTAAATGATATGGATGGCATTTTCCTAGGTGCCAGCTGCTCTCAGACTGATTTATCACATTGCTGCAGAGAGCAAGCTTGATAGAAAGCACTAATAGACCACTGAGGGCATTTTGCTATGCGATGGTGGTTCTTAGTTACAGAGACTATCTCTTTTAACCAGTTTCAGTGGGACTGATAATGACTTTTAAAACCCTATTGGTTCTTAGGTCATTGTTTACAGAGCAGAAATCATGCAGAAACACATTTTAACCTATAGAACATTAATACATTTTATTAAACATTTTAAGTGCTTCGTACAGCCCAGTGTTAGCATAATTTTGCCATCTTACTTGGAATCTTCTCACATCTGGAAGATTAAAACCATTTTTTTCCAATTCATAGCAAAACTTTGGCTTTTTTTTAAAACAACACTGTCAGATATTAGGAAAAAATTTGACACACTATAATAATCAGAGGACGGGAAGTAAAAATCAATATCAATGAGTATTTCATGATCAAAAGAAGCTTGATAAGGAGAGCACCTATCTAATTGAACTTGCCTAAAGGTCTCACAGGGGACCCACTGAATTCCTTTAGTGACACAATTACCTGTGGCATTTCCCAAACCTGTACTTGTATGTACCCTGGATAATTGATCCTGAGTTCATACACTAAACACCCAATTTAATAAAGGATAGGGATAAGGGAATAAGGGCTAGAAGCATTTCCTGCTGTGTCTCATTCTGTCTGTTCAGTTGTAAAGTTCACGATGTGAAGTAAAATGCTGTTTACTGGCTGGAAGAGCCAGCATGCCTCTGAGAGTGTACTAAGAGGGTCTTCATTCTGCCTTGCGCTGGGATCAGTCTGGGAAGACACAAGTTTCTCATATGAAAACTTATGTGTAATGTGACACAGAAGTTGGGAAAGGTCAGCTTGCAGACAAAGTCTACACATTTTATTCTAAACACGGTACTCTGGCCCAGTAATCCTCATATGTCCTGATAACTTTCTTCTAACAACTTCTTTTCCAGAAGCCTCTCTCCTTCTCATGGTTACCTATCTTTGAGAATATAAAAAAGGACACGAAATACTGCACTTCCTATCACTTTGCTCTTTGGGCCCTGCAGTTGCATCCTCTACTTCTGTCTCTGTCAGTGTCCTCTGCCTGCCTATGCTGATCTAAGTTGTGCTTTAGAGTTCATTTCCGGTCTAGCCCAGACTGTTCTCTATAATTATTTGTCTTGTCTTATAAAAAGCTATTTTTTCCTTGCAAATTGAACATTTTCATTGACATACAAGTATGCTTTACTATTTTCTATATTTTGTTTCCCTTCATTTATGACTTCACTTTCCAGGTTACCTTGGTTTGGGAACAACCTGGTAGAACATTTTCCCTGTTCCAATCTGAAAGTCCTCCTTCCCCATCTTCCTTCTGTAAATGGAAGTTCCCAGAAAACCGCATCTTCAAACTGAACCTTCTGCAAGGCTGATCAGCTCATTAGAACTTCAGTGATTGTGCAGTTTGAAATGCTGCAGGTCCATAACCTAATTACCATTTATCTTGGCCCATCTTTAGCCCCCTTAAATAGCCATTTCTTTTATTATTGTTGATTTTATTTTATGTGTGTGAGTGTATTGCCTTCATGTGTGTAAGTGCACCCACGTTGTGTAATGCCTGTGGAGTCAGAAGGCATTGGATTCCCCTGGAGCTGGAGTTCTGGAGGGTTTAGCTGCCATGCGGGTGGATGTGAATCAAACTCCGGTCCTTTGCAAGAACAGCCGGTGCTCTTAAAACTGAGCCATCTCTTCAGGCCCTGTTAAATAGCCATTTCTTGACTAGCTCTGTTTATGACTTAATACACTGTCACTAACAGATAAAACTCAGCAGACCTCTAGCTTCTATCAACCCAAGGGCTAAGAAGCCTGTCAGATGTTCTCATCTTTTCCTCCTACTTCAGATGTCATCTTATATCAGCTGGTGTGGTGTGGGTTTCTGGATGAGACATTTTCTTGCTTGTGGAGGTTAGAAGGCAGTGGCCAGCTTCTAACTATGTGAGTACACCATTGACTTTAAAGTCATCCACCCCCTCCTCCACCCCAGTGATTTCTATGCAAGTACATCTCTGATTTGAGACTGAACCTTGCTTGAGGAGCAAGAGAGTTGGAACCTACCACTTGATTCTGCTGAGGGAGACTGCCACCTGTTACTCCTCTGTGGGAAACTGGTAGCTTTCACAGGCACCACCTGGCTATCAAATTGCTTATTTCACAGCCAGATCTGTGGGGCTTATGGCCTCATAGATTCTGGCCAGAGAGCTGCTTGCTCCCCATAAGGCCTCTTACTACCCAATTATTCCACAAGCTAAGAGGTTGCTGACCTCAAGGCTTGACTTCAAGACTGATGGCTCTCATATTCAGATCTCCAGTCTCATCTGCTAGCCAATACTCAAGTCTGATAGACTTACAATTACACCAGTAAGAGAAAACACGTGAAGTAAGGGACTGGGATCTTGTTGGATGGTATAAGTTATGAAGAATCCATTTATTGTATGTAGCAAAGTACTTATGTAGGTAGAGTGACTCACCTCCCAGTGGCCAATCCCAGACCCCCTATATCATGCATTGGTCTCACCTGTGGGGTATGGGCAGGTAGAGTCGCACAGGTAGGCAACTGAGATAATGTCCGCAGCCACACTTGGCCTGCATTTGCCTACAGGAACCCACTGACATATGAAGGCAGATCAAAGGAGAGCTAAGAACACTGATGCTGGGGTATGCAGAAGATAGGGAGAAGCTAAGTTTCTTTATGAGAATCCATAGTAATCAGAGTTGTCAGGCTACATTACATGGGGACTGGTGATTGATTGTCTGATTAGAACAAGTGGTTCTACTCTTGGGGAAACAGCCAACAGAGCATTTAATTGTGGTGTGATGGCAGAAACAGTAGTATTTATCAAGCAACTTTGTTGAGTTTTGTCATAAGCTCTAACTTGGAACAGGTTTGAGGGAAGGAAACTGTCAGAATCATTCACAGACACTGACATTTCTTAATACAAGGTGTTCCCAGGAAACTTCTGCATGAATGAAGATTTAGGTGGGCTATAACCTTTATGCTTATGACACATCACAGAATCTCTTTCAGGCTGTGAAACTTCTATGTGTCTCACTTCCAGGGTCCATCTACCTCCCAGTCACTGGAGTGCAGGAGGCCAGTCTCCAGGGGAGGACAGTCTAAGAACAGAAGCATGAATTCACAAGGAGAATGGAGGGGAAACTTGCCTTTTGAAATGATTGAAACTATGTGAAAGAAAGTATTGCAGATGAGGCTGTTCATTTTGTTTTCAGCAAAAACAGACTCTATCTGCCCTCATTACTTTAAAGTATAATGTGACCCTCACTAAAATTCAAGGTCCTTTAGTGTAGGTCATCACCCAAAGGTTTTCTAAGCTCAGAAAGGAAGCATATTTCTAAGGTTTTACATACTTTAAAAATGCAAAACTTACTACTTACTATCTTATGTGGTACATCACCTTTTAAAATTATTGTGGTATCACCATTACCAATCACTAGGGAAATGCACTTTGGGTGGTACAAAGCCTCCCAGAAGCACATTTCTGTGCTGTTCTGAGATGGTGCTGATAATATGGCAGAGACTCAAGGAAATCTGACCAGATTCCAACATGGCTTTGTATTCTTGTTTCTTCCTCTCCTGTTTGGAATTTATCATACATTCCCAGGCAGGAGGATCTTCATCCCAAGCCCCTTGAGGCCCAATTTCCAGGAGGTCTCTTCCTGTCCTACAATTTGCACTGTTGCTTTGCATCTTTTTTTTTCTTTTTGGGGGTTATTTTTGAGACAGGATCTTCCTTTTAGTACCAGCTGTCCTGGAGCTCGCTCTGTAGACCAGGCTGGCCTTGAACTCCCAGAGATCCACCTACCTCTGCCTCCCCAGTGCTGGGATTAAAGGCAAGCGCCACTACACCTGGCTTCACTTTGCATCTTGATTCCTAGAAAGAGTTAACTTGAATTCCTTCACAAGAACAGAAGATATGGAAGTCTACTTAGGCTCAACTAGTAAGACTCCAAAGGACAAGAAGGTAGATAGGGAGGGTCCCTATAGATAGACCACTAAATGCAGTTGTGAATACTTCTAGTAGCTTGTACTAATTGATAGCCATCTATATTTTCTGTCTGTGATTTCTGAGTGGTGATAGTGGTGTCAGCCTCTTGGAGTGTTCTTGTGGGATGGGAAGTGAGTGGTGATCATATGATCTTGCATGGGTAGCTAAGGATGGAAGCTCATTTGCATGTCTATCCTACTGCATAGCATGCCAGGGATCTTTCCAAAGCTTGTTCATCTCATATAGAAAAGAGATGAGTTTTACTAAGAAGCCTTTATACATCATTGGGGATGTGCTCATGAAAGAGTGAAATATCTGTTTGATATCTGGCTTTGTCTCCTATTAATTTCTGTACTAAAAATATTCTTTTCACAATACTTTCCCAGTAGGACAATGAATTTTATTATTATTTTTTAAACTTTTTGTTAGAATGGCTAAAATTAGGAAATTGTATGTTCTTAAATAAACCATGAATACAGATAATTATGAATAATATTTAGTAGAGTATAATTTTGTATTATAATTACTCACAGTTCAGCAATTAGATTTGGTTACAGTTATATGATATATGAAGAATGATAATGATTTGCTGTCATTATAGTATATGAATTTAAGATTAAGTAAAATATTTAGTTCTATTGTACAGTCATTTGTAGCAGAATTTATGTCATGGGCCTGGTCTCCTCTTATTGAAAAAATAAATGCACTGAAAAATGTATGAATAATTTATTTCTCTAGCACTTGTCAACCACACTGTTCTATGTGCAATCTAGCACACACGAAAGGCCTTGAGAAGGGAAAAGGAAGCATTGGTGTCAGTGGGGTTGCTGATGGACACCACCTGAAGGACTCTAACAGAGGCAGCTATGGTTTACATGTAGCCAAGTGTCTGACTAGGGAGACTGTTTATATTCGGGCTGAGATGATGATTCCTGAAGACACTGCTTTTCCAAATTGCTGAGGTTTTTGCATTTTAGAAGCTAGTCTGAGCTGCCCTATACTTCATTTTCTGGGGCCAGGAGATATTTACCCTAATACCATTTGGACAGGGCACAGGAGAATCAGGAAAGGTGATTGAAAGTGTGTGGTCAGTGTGTGTGTGTGTGTGTGTGTGTGTGTGTGTGTGTGCACGCGCGCTTGGAATTTCTGTGTCTTGTAAACAGAATCATATAAATCTATGTGTGTGTGTGTGGGGGGGGTTCCAAATAGATGAATGCTACATTTATTTTTCTGAAATTCTCAAGAACCTCTCAGGATGACACATTGCTATAGAATATTTTGGGGGATAATAGATACTAACGGTTGATAGTAAAAGAAAAAAGAATTTTTTAAATTTTTATTTTTTTAAACAAAATATATTTTTATTGTAACTAAACTTTTTCATACATCATACATAATTTCTCAATCCAATTTAGAGTCATTTCCCATTCCATGCCCCCCAACCCACCTGAGTTCATGCACTCTGCCATACATGTCTTGCATCTTTTTCTGAGTCTTTCCAGAGTTTTTTTTTTTTTTTTCAAAGCAGAGGCTTATTGTTTTTGGGAGAACTTCACTGTTTCAGTCAGTTTTTTTTTTCCTAGTTCTTTTGTTGTTGCTGTTCTCGCCAACTTGTATTGCATACACACACACACACACATATATATATATATATATACATATCACCTGATTGGAGGGTTTTCTTTTCTTTTTAGTAGGCTAAAAGATGTCATGTTTTCCTTAAGGAAGTGTTTGAAGGCTCCTCCTTGGCAAGCCCAGACAACCATCAGTCCTGCCTTTGTGCTCCACACTGGGGTCTTGATCTTACTGTACTGGCCTCCATGATGCAGCCCGGGTAGTCCAACAATGGTACCTATATTCTGAAGAGGCTGAATCCCCAGCAGCTGCTCAAAAAGAAATTTTGGAAGCGATTCAACAATTAAAGGACTGTTTTGAAGATAGGATATCTAGAACAGGATATGAGATGCTTTCATAGATTGCAAGGTCATTTGAATGACATTGAGTCTGGGTTATAAGTGTTTCATAGAATGAATTTGAACATGATTAGCATAAGCTTGAAAACCATTCATTAGGCCTTGATACTTTTCATGATGGTTGATTTCATATTTTAAATGATAAAACCAAGAATTTGTAGTAGCAATGGTCCATGTACCAATTGTTGGTGGAAAACAAATCTGAGAAAGTATGGCTGTTTTGAGATATTTAAAACTCATTGTTTTCTCTCTCTTACCTGCTGAAAATTATATTGTGTTATCTTTTAATTTCATACTATAAATTCAGTGCTCTAAGTCCTTAGTATGAAGGGGCAGGTTCTCTGAAGATGTGCTCATCCAATGTTTCAGTGCTTTGAGTCCTGAGTGTGAAGGGACGGGCTCTCTGAAGACTTGCTCATCCATCATATTTCAGTTCTTTGAGTCCTGAGTGTGAAGGGATGGGTTCGCTGAAGACTTGCTCATCCAACATGTTTTGTTAAACTTGTTTGCCTCACTTCTGTTAGCAAAATTTACAGGCGAATGGATAGAACTATAAATAGCAATTTTGTTAGCAACCCTTAATTTTCTTGTTAGTCTCTGTAAATTCAGGGCTCTGAAACTTTGTTAATCAAGGCTGGTTCTCTACCTCCACTATAGCTAAGTTGTCAAGGTGTCCTACCTGGGAGGTTGTTACTAAATTTCCCAAGACCCTGAAAGAACAATTACTGCCACAGATTAAATTCATTATCCAGTCAGATCCTAACATCCAGAAAAACAACAACAACAACAAAAAAAAAAAACACCAAAATCTTGAACTTGTGTCTGAAGTATGTCCTGTCTTCAGCAGTAGGGTCTTACCTGCCAGTTCTGTTGGGGCGGGGGGATCACAGGCAATGGCAATACTCTATCTTAGGAGTCACTTACTTGGGCTGCTCTAACCAACAACAAAGACCTCCTAAGGGAGGTATTTCCTGTCTGGCACTGTGTTTCTTTTTGTTTTGTTTTGTTTTACATTTGGAAACCAATTTTATTCTATTTTTTTCATTTTTTAAGATCTTAGTTTTTTTTTTATTACTTCTTTATTTTTTCTTTTTTTAACAATAAGTAATAATTTATGAGTACAACCATCCTTCATGTAAAACCAATTTGCAAGCAGTTGTGCCCAAACCCACACAGCCCATGGGTCCCACCATCCAGCTGGGGGGGGGGCTTGTATGTTCAATCAAGTTGATCAAATGAGTGTCCAGACTATATTGCTGTAGTTTCACCATTCACCCCAATCACAGCCCTTACATTCTACCATGCCCCCTCTTCCGCAGATTGTTTCCTAGGCTTAGAAAAGGGGTCCAGGTGGACGAGAAGCAAAACGGTCTACTTTCTCTGGAGCTGTTGTCTTGGTCTCTGGTCAATTCTGGCTGTTTCCTTTCATGGGCTGACAGTTTGTCCAGGAATAACCTTTCAATCCTACTAATGAAGCACAAGCAATTAGATATATAGGTATTTAAACAGTTCTAATTGTTATGGTAGGTTACTTTGGTATAGACACAGATGTTTGGATGGTATATTAATCCATGAATTAAGTTTTTTTTTTTCTGTTAAATGCTACCAAAGGCCACTAAACCAATAAAGCAGATATAGGTCTCCTTGAGTCAAGCAAGACTCCTCTGTCAGCACCAGCTACACCTCACCTGCCTGGAAATACTGTGCAGCAGTGGCAGCCATATGCCTGTACATCCCACATCTAATTGGCTATTATCTCTCTCCTTGGAGGAATAACCCATGGCTGTTGCCACAAGCTTACATCCTGTAGTGGTTAGGAGATGTTATAAGCCACAGTAAGACCCTGTCACATTTAACAGAAAAAGTGTAATTCACGGAAAAATTAATTCTTTTTAAAAATATTCAATTTTTGTGTATTTCATACAGAACATCTCAATCAATCTTAATTATCTTTATATAACATTCCTCACTGGTACCCTCCCATAGCCTGCCCCTCCCCATTGAAATTTGTACATTCTGTCATTTGTGTTAAGGCCTGCTGTGTCAAGTTAGTGTCTCCAGACATTCCTCAGTGCAAGTTCATCTACTGAGTCTAGTTCCTCACCTCAAGAAGACGAGCTCTCCTTCACCAAGCAGTAGTCAGATGCCAATATTTCTTCAGCTAAGATTGGGGCCTGCTGCCCCTTTCCCCCAGCTCTGTGCTGGGTTTTCATCCGCTTGAGTTTGCAGGGTTCCAGGAACTTGTAAGCTTCTATTTACATATGGTCCTGGCTCTTAAAATCTTTCTGCCTCCTATTCTGCGAAGGTCCCTGAGCCCTGGATGGATGAAGTTTAGTATAGGAGTCCTGTTCAAGTACCCAAATTCTGCAGACTCTTACTCTTTATGCTTTGACTGTCTGCGATTCTTTGTGTTTCTGGCCATCCATTGCATCAGGGAGCCTCATTAATGAGAATAGAGATATTCACCCATCGGTGTACTCTTTACCTCTTGTTCTATGTTTCGTGAGCTTCAGGTATAGCGGTTGCATGATAGATGGGCCACTTAGGCTTGGGCAATTCACAGACAATGTCTGTGTGTGACCAGTTGTGGTACTCTGCAATAGTCTCTGTTCGATGAAAAAGAAGCTTTTTTGATGCATGGTGACGGGGATACATGTCTGGAAATATAAAGATCCATATTTTGCACATAGAAATTATATTAGTGTAGGGATGTGACAGGCTTAGAGTTTTCTCTAAACTCTGTGACCTCTCCAGCCATGTGTATTTGGCTCTGTTTATAGTCCCACACGTGAGATCCCTCCCACCAAGTGGCCTTTAAATCCAACTGCCGACCTGTTTATTGCCCCAGATAAAAGTGCCACTACTGCACCAATCTCCTGCTGTGCCAGTCGTTGATGTGGGTATTGGCCTTGAAGCTGGGGTTGGACGATTAATTGATGCTCTCCCTCAGCAGCCTGCACAGTGCTCTCCAACGCTATGAGAGCAGCCTTCAGGAGCAGTGGCTGCTAGGTCAGTTCCAGCTCCAAATTCTTAACCACATTTCTCACTTTCCAACTTTTTTTTTTTTTTTTTTACAAAGAAAAATACAATATGACAAAATTGCAGGGTATAAAGCCTTCGCTTTGCATTGTATTATTTAGTGGATGAATCCTTGTATATTCAGTGAGTTGAGTGGTGTTTTTCTCTTGCCAGAGATATATTCACTCAGAACCTGTAAATATGACTTAATTTTGATAAAAGGACATTTTAGATGTTGATAGAAGGGTCTGGTGACAGGACCGTCTTTTTTTTTTTTTTTTTTTTTTTTTTGGTCTTTTTGAGACAGGGTCTCCCTGTAGCCCCAGCTGACCTGGAACTCACTCTGTAGACCAGGCTGGCCTTGAACTCACAAAGATCTGCCTGCCTCTGCCTCCCGAGTGCTAGGATTAAAGGCGTGCGCCACCACGCCCTGCCAGGCATCTTACTATATCCAGATGGGTCCTGAAAGCAATGACAAGGAACCTTAGAAGAGAATGCAGAGGGGACTTGAGACAAAAGAAGCATAAATGTGGAGACAGAAATTTGCCAAGGAGTATCTGCAGATACCCAAAGCTGGAAGAAACTAGAGAAATTCTCTCCTACAGCCTTTGGGAGGGTGGGTACAGCCTTGCCAAAGCTCTTGGTTTAGACTTTGGGTATTGACAACTGTGAGAGAATACATTTCTATTGTTTTGAACCTCCCAGTGTATAGCATTTGTTACATAAGCCTGGGGCATGGGGAGAGAATACATATCATCAGCATATGACATGTTTTAGGTGGTGTACTTTAGACAGGGATGAAGGTAGGCCTTTGCTCATATATTTCCTCTTTTTTTTTAATTAGACAGCATCCATTTAATATTCAAAATTGTAACAGAAGAAATAGCAAATGGCTTGTAAACATATCGATACAGTCACAATACACTAAGTGAAGACACAGATCACAGAAGATGAAATACATCATTTTTGCAAAACAAATTCCTACAAATAGATAGGGAACAAGGGAATAGAACACAAAATATTAACAGTAGCAATATTTCTGGATGGCTGGGTTATGGAGTTGTTGCTGTTTTTTTTTTTTTTTTCTTCACTTTTTTTCTTCATTTAGTTTGCTTTCCTAAATTTTCCACAAATCACATTGGTGTATTTTAAGTTATTATTTTTACACATGTGTATGTGTGTGAGAATATATGCAGGTATCCACAGAGGCCAGAAGAAGGTGTCAGATTCCCCTGAAGTTGGGATTATCCACTGTTGTGAGCCACCTGACACAGATGCTGGAGAGCAAACTCATTTCTAGCTGCAAGTGCTCTTAACTGATGAGCCATCTTTCCACCCCCCAGAATAAATTATTTGTAATTATACTATAGGTATAGGAATGTGGTTGATAGCTCTGGCTTAAAAGTATTGAATACATTTCCTACAGATATCTCTTGCTATTTAGGTCCAAATATTCCAAAACACTCGTTTTTCTTCTCAGTTCACTTCTTTTTTTTTTTTTTTTTGGTCTTTTTGAGACAGGGTCTCCCTGTCCTGGAACTCTCAGCTGTCCTGGAACTCTCTATGTAGAGCAGGCTGGACTTGAACTCACTGAGATCTGCCTGCTTCTGCCTCCTTTGTTGTGTATTTTTTTTACGTTTTATTTCCATTTCATATCAGGAGAAAATACAATGCTGGCTTTGATAGGATTATCCTAAGGCCATTCCAAATCTAAGTCTATTCAGTTCTTTGGATAGGAACACATTTCTGGGGTCACTACCTGGGAAAGCCTTGAGTCTGTGGCATTTGCCTTTCCTAGTCACACTTAGTGTTATGTTATCCTTAGAGCCTCTTCAAATGTGTGGATGTTTTCTCATATAATGGGTGCAAATCGTAGAAAAAACATTAAAAGGAATTATATATAATGCTTCTCTAACATGACATTGTGACACATGTCACAATGAGCTACTATGCCTGGCTTAAAGATGGTTCTTAGCTGCCATGTGGGTGCTGGGAATTGAATCCGGGTCCCCTGCAAGAGCAGTCAGTGCTCTTAGCCGCTGAGCCATCTCTCCATCCCAGACACCCCTTTCAAGGCACATCGAGTTCCCCTATGGCTGAACCAGGCTATCACATTAATTGTCTAGTCTCTGAATTTTGTGGTATCTTTTAGCTTCCGCAAGCAAAGCCTACTACACAGAATAACATTTGGAGTTCCTTCTCTCCTGGTGACTTCTCCATTTCCATTTCTTTCTCTACTTCTTCCTCTTCTTCTCCTGTGTCCTAACATCTTTACCATGGTGTTCTAGTCTTTAACAGCAGACCTTAAGCTCCTAACTGTGCCTTCCTTTCTATTCATCCATTCACCTCACATGCCTTCTTAGTAGGAAATTTTAAACATGCTATGCAACAAATCTATGCTGACATGGCTATCTTTCTTCCTTCATTGTCCCTTCCCCATCAATTGTCCCCTACCAGGGACCATCTATTCCCATCTCAGAAGGTAAGGAAAATGCGAAGAACTGTAAGTTACTTTTCAACTTCAGTTAACATGAACATAGATTACTTAATACATTGAGTTTTAATATTTTGTGACAAGAAGGATCTCAGTCTGGCTCTGTCTGTGACTATGAGGTGCATGTGTCCTGTGCTGGCTGCACTGGTTGCACTTGCCCAGAGGTTAAGGAACAGGGAAGTGTCCAGGGAGCTGCGGCGATGGGGACCTCTTGTAAGATGTCATTCGTTCTCCACATTTTTTGTTTCAGACTGGCAGAGTGTAGCTCTGAAAGGGTTTGCACTTGGATAAATCCTGCCAGAGTTCCTGGATGGCTATTGTTCTGGACCAGACACATCTGACTACATGTGTTAACATGTCCGAAAGTGAAGTGTATCCACAGCTGTGCTCAGAGAAAAGCTACAGTTTTGGAAGCTTACCAAGAGGCCACGAGTATACCCACACTGGCCTTTGAAATGTCTTTCCTCACCATCCCTCTTCATTATCTGTGGACCCCATCTCATCCAGATCACCAGCATTTACCCCGCAGTTCTGTTGGATTTATAAAAATAATAAATCTGGGCTGGAGAGATGGTCTAGCGGTTAAGAGCACCGACTGCTCTTGCAGAGGACCCGGGTTCGATCCCCAGCACCCACATGGCGGCCGAGAACCGTCTGAAACTCCAATTCCAGGAGAACTCCAGTTCCATGGGAGTCTGACACCCTCTTCTGACCTCCGCGGCATTGCACGACACGGGTGCACAGACTTGCATGCAGACAATACATTCATACACATACGGAAATAAATAAAAAATAAAAAAATAATAAATCTAAGGAGCTGGCACTCTGCTAGTGACACCTTTTACCCTTCCCTGACTCCCTAGCTCTTTCCCTTGCCATTGTCATTTCCAAGCTGAGAAAAATTCTTCATCCTCCCTTCTTTCATTCATTCATTAATGCCTTCAGTCACCTGACAACTGTTCATTGACTGTATGGCACAACAGGATCACAGAGATAAAGATAGATATGGCAAAGGACACAGGGCTGATCACATCGCCCAGCAGTGGAGGGCAGATGGAGCACAGCAAAGCAGGAGACTGGACGGGAGTCTGCTGAGCTTTCACTGAGCCCAAAGAATTCAAGCACAGCTGGGGAGACTTCAGAAAAAAAGTCAGAACTACAGATGCAGATTTGACTTTTTGTGCATGAAATTCCATCTCCCAACAGGAAGCCAGTCCTACAAAAAAGAGTGTAGAGTTTATTATTGAGCCAACTTCTCTGAAATATTGAGAGGTGTTATTAGTCATAGAAGTAAAGAAGGAATCTCACAGACCCATGCAGATGTCCTTCTGAAATGATTTCATTTTCAGTTCTTTTCAAATGTTGTAGAAAGGAACACAGATTTACAATGTGTAGATTTTATCCAACCCTGTGAAGGTGGGACTGATTTTCACAGCAGATACTGAAGTGCAGAGAGCATGGGTGGGTTGATCCCAGGCTCAGGGCAGTTCCCTGAACATCTGAGAAAACTTTTGGAGCTGCTTTGCCCTGCTCCCATAGCTGAGGATCTTGCTGCCTCCATCCTTGGGCCTCCTACTGTGGAATGAAGCAGACAAAACATTTCCCTGTGAGTGGGAAATGCAGAGAGGGTGCACTTCATCAAATTGGGTAAGTTTGTGCTGTAGTTGGGCTGTGAATTTATTTCTGTCTTTTTTATTCTTTTGTGGACATTTAAGTTTTATCTGTGAAATAAAGATCTTGAACAAAAACCTTAGTGTTTTGCTCTTCAAACTCTTTTGCAGGCTAATAAAAGCTGTATTCAAATCCACAGAACTGTAAAGTGTACTAAAGCCCTTCAAAATTTATATTGATACAAGATTGACATTTTCATTTATTTATTTATTTATTTATTTATTTATTTATTTATTTATTTATTTATTTTCTTATGTGGATGAATGTACTGTCTGCTTGCAGGTTTGTGCACCCGTGTCGTGCAATGTCATGGAGGTCAGAAGAGGGTGTCAGATTCCCCTGGAACTGGAGTTAAAGATGGTTCTCAGCTGCCTTGAGGGTGCTGGGAATCGAACCCAGGTCCTCTGCAAGAGCAGTTGGTGCTCTTAACTGCTGAGCCATCTCTCCAGCCCCGACATTTTCATTTTATACTCAGGCTCTGCATTTCCACAAATGAATCTTTAGGGATGCTCATGTTTCCTGAGTTAACAGATAATAAAAGTTTCATTAGAAAAAAAATCTAAGATTATTTTTTGCATAAATGTATGGATGTAAGCATTTCTGTGCATAAGGTATGAGAAAATAAGTTTTTATTCATAAATTTTCATATAATTGTTTGGTTTTAAGGAACCAGGTGCTGCATGTAGGCAGGAGCATACCTGAGTAAGTTCAAAGGGCAATCAATACCTCAAGCTCCTGCAGTAAGGTACAGTCTTTCCAGTGTATTCTAAGAATAACTCTATACATGGGTTTTCTGTGTTTCGGGCTTTTTTACCATGGCCATATAACTGTATATGTACTTGTTACAAAATTTCAAGATGTGACTCCGGCTTTTAAAAAATCTTTTATTATGAGTGTTTAGCTTGCATGTATTTAAGTGCACCCATGACATGAAAAGTTTGCAGAGGCCAAAAGAAGGTGTTGGATCCCCAGAATTATGTAAGAACATAATTTGTAAGAACAGAACAGGCAGTTTTCTTAAGTGCTGAGCTATCTCTCCAGCCCTGTGTCTTGGACTTTGAAAAAAAAAAGTCTATTCTTTATGTATACGAGTGGTTCACCGGAATGTGAGAGCTTCATGAGTGTGCAGTGCCCATGGAAGCCAGAAGAGGGCATCAGATCCAGAACCCCTGGAACTGGAGTTACAGATGGTTCACAACTGTTATATGGGTGCTGGATCCCTAACCCAGGTCCTCTACCAGAGCAGCCAGTGATCTTAACTGCTGAGCCATCTTGCCAGAACTGTGACTCAGGTTTTATATGATGTATTCTCCAAGACAATCACTTGATAATTCCCAGGATCATGGAGACAAATGGACCATGGTATCTACTGCCCACAGTGGTCCTTAGCTCATAAGAGGCACAGCAAGTAAACCTATGTTAGAGCATAGTGTCATTGATGCTGACACACGGATAAGCATAGGGTGCTTAGGGAAAAATGGGTTCCAGTAGCCTTTTTAGGAAAAGTGATGCATGACAATATTTGGAAGGTGAAGGAATTTGTTGGGCAGCTTAGCAAGGAAGAAGCACAGGCCATCTCCAAATAAACTAGCACTGCTCTGCAATAATTTCTTCACACCTTCTAGGAATCCTCATTTTCTGTGGGGATAACTGACATGGAGAGGTTACCACGTGCTCTTTCCACACTCACTTCTTTGGAAACTTAGCACCAATACTAAAGACAGTGAAACAAAGCAGAATTAAGTTTTGCCTCTTGTGGGGCATGTAAAGGGGTGTGTGAAGAGATGTTAAAAACCAACACAGGAAATGTCAGTCTCTTGAGGGAAACACCTTGAGGCTGTTCCTCTGTATCTTTTGTTGAATTATTTTAGCATTCACCAGTGGATTTTGCTTCTAAAAATTATTTCAGTAGTTTCCAACAATGAGCTTTTCAGCTAACTTATAGCTGAAAAGCAACTAAAAATATATGAGAATTCTGGTATAGGATTGAGGTAATTATATCCACCAGAGTGGCTTTGGACTAAATTAAATGCATCACGGTGTTTACTCTTTAATAACATCATGTCTAAGAAACAGAAGCTCATCACCATACTCTGATAGACTTCAAGTGCATTAGAGCACTAAGCTCTGCAAAGACGCTTAAGGGTTTCAAGAGAAGGGGTGTCACCCTTCAGTGACAGTGCTCATTTGCATACATGCATTTATCCCCACAGGCTTTGGGCTCCAGTGTCTCCCAGAGCATGCATTTTCAGGGAAAAGCAATTCTCCATAAACTTTGTAACCTCATTTCAAACTCCAGCTGTCAGTTCACAGCTTTCTAAGATTGACATCTTAAATCAAGAAAATGCCACACATGTACAGTAACTGGCCTAATCTTTCTGTAAATTGCTGCTTGCGGTTTTCAAAAACAGTAAATTGTTGGCAATTGACAGTGTCTCTCTGCAGGGCTAACTTCACTTCAGCAGTTAACAAGTCAGTCTTCAATTATTCATGTGCATCACCCAGTGTCTAGGCTCTGATTGACAGCCATTGATTTTAGGGACCTGTAATTCTATCTTTTATATTGCAGTAAAACTTGACACCTGATTCTTTCCATTCTTCTCAAATGTAAAATTAAAAGTGTAAGCAGAAAAAAAATAGCTGTACCCGTTTTCAGTATGGAAGTGAAAGGTGAGTCTGCTGCCCCACACTACTCCAGAGACTGAGCTTAGGTGTTTTCTAGTAAGCATACAGAGTGTGCATTTTCTCCATTAAGTGTATAATTATAGAATAATAAAATAATGATTAATTATATGTACAAAGGAAGTCATTACATTGTTCACGGAAGCATAGCAATTAGACCACTACAGTGTTCTAGATCCTTCTTTGAAACACTATTTAAATCAGTACTAACTCTAAGTTGATTGCCCCAGCATGGCGTGAAGGAATCTTGCATTTGAGGAGCACACTTGTGAAGATTTGCTCCAATATTAATTCTGGGGAATTTTATAAGGAACCCCAGGGGACAAGAGCATGGTAACCATCTAGCCTGTACATAGGAGCTGGCAGGGTGTATCTGTGTATGTGTGTGTGTGGGGGGGCTTTGAGGATTAAACTTATGTCTCAAAAATACCACTACCTAAGTCTGTGTTTTCAAATATAAACTTTAAGTAGAAAATCCTGGAAAGAGAGCAGGTGAAGGAAATGGGTGGCTAAGGATAAATTCATTGTGGGAGACAGAGGAAAAAACTCCTTTTTAAAATTTTATTTATTTATTTATTTATTTGAAGGTACTGTCTGCATGTAAGTTTGGGCATCCGTGTCGTGCAATGCCACGGAGGTCAGAAGAGGGTGTCGGGTTCCCCTGGAACTGGAGTTCTCCTGGAATTGGAGTTACAGACGGTTCTCAGCCCCCATGTGGGTGCTGGGGATTGAACCCAGATCCTCTGCAAGAGCAGTTGGTGCTCTTAACCGCTAGGCCATTTCTCTAGCCCCGACAAACTCCTCTTTTCATGTGGGGTTGAACATAAGCATGGCTCTTGTATGTGACTATCAGCATTAAATATTAAATATTTGTTGGCTTCAGCAGAGAGTTAACAGCTCTCTGTGCAGTGATTGGCTGGAAGTGAACCACTAAGGACTGCCTTTCTCCAGTGAAGACAGCGCAGGTGATGGTGGGCAGTAGAGGCCTGTACTTGTTGCTCTACTCTTTGGGTGTTCTACTCTGTGATCCCTCAAGACAGCCATTTCCAAGTCACAGAATGGCATTCTGCAGCCTAATTTACAAGGTCACCCTCGGTTGCTGCTTCTATGTGGACCCCAGTGCACACCATGGTGAGGGTTCATGACGAGAAGTCATTGGAGTGTTACACCAAATTTCTTAGAATGGGGCTAATACAAAAATATTTTTGTGAACTATTTACTGTATTGCTTGGCTTATGAGGATAAAAATGACATTCCCAATGATGAAAATGAGAAGATATCATGGGCATTCTCCAGGAAAGCTACACTTGAGTGTAGCTCTGAGGATGAGACTGTGTTATCTGAATGGCAACTTGGGAATTATTCATGTCTGAATGCTGTTCCTGATGTTCATGGTGTTTGTGAAAGTTCTGAAGAAGTAAGAGTCAAATTTCTGAAGAGATGTGATTATGATAAAACGAAAGACCTGACAAGATCAGAAAGAAAACAATGTGCTTCTGAATATTCAGATACTGGGGCTGTAGAGATAGCTCAGTGGTTAAGAGCACTGGCTGCCCTTTCAGAGGACCCAGTTTCGATTCCCAGCACCTGCATAGTGGCTAACAGCCATCTGTAACTCCAGTTCCAGGGGAATTCAATGCCTTCTTTTGATTTTGCATGACATGGGTGCACTCACATACATGGAGGCAATACACATACACATAAAATAAAACTAATAAATAAAATAAATAATGATAGATACTAAAGTGTGTAGGAATGATGGATCATTCAAATTATTCTTTTTGTTTTGTTTTGTTTTGTTTGAGGCAGGGTCTCCCTGTAGCTCCAGCTGTCCTGGAACTCACTATGTAGACTAGGCTGGCTTTGAACTCACAAAGATCCCCCTGCCTTTGCCTCCTGAGTGGTGGGATTACAGGTACGTGCCACCATGCCTGGCTTCAAATTATTCTTTTTAAAGTTTATTGTTTTTCAGATTATTCTAACGTCAATTTTCCTTTCCCACTTCAACTGTTTTCTTTTCCCATTTCTTTAGTTATGTTAATTTTAAAGTCCTACTTTATAACTGAGCAGGGAAGGTATAAATGAAATGTGGATGGTCCATGGGCTGGATCCCATTCAAAGGAGAGGTTGATTGGAGCACTAGTTTTCATCTCTCTCTGCCTCCTGATTGTGGACACAATGTGATCATCCACCTCATATTCCTGATTCTGTACTTTCTCTAGCATGATGGTCTGAATCCTCAAATTGCGATCCAAAATCATCTCTTCCTTCCCTAAGTTGTGAAGTTTGTCATGTATTTTATCACAGTGCCATGAGCAATAAGTAATACGGAAAACTAGTGATGAGAGTGAGGTGTTTGTTGTGATAAATTTGAGCATGCTGTTCATAACCTTTTGGGACTGGTTTGTGGAATAAATGTGGAAGAGAAACTATAGAATATTGCAAGCAGAGCTTTTTTGCATCATTCTGATGGGAATTCAGAAAACAACAATGCTGAGAGAAATGTAGTCAGTGGTGCCCAGGCTCATGAGGTTTCAGAGGAGAACACTATCGGGAACCAGGCTGGAGCTATATTCTGGCTAAAAGTCTGGCTTCTTTCTATCTATGTTTTAAGAACTCAAGTGAGGCTGAATTCAAAAACAATGAACTAGTTTGTTTGACAAAGGAAATATCAAGACAGGGCAGCATTCAGGTAGTGTCATGATAACTGCTCACTGTTCTTGTTCACATCTACAGCAATAGAGAGCACCAAGTAGATCAGGAAGACTTGAACAATATTTAGCTTGAAGTGGAAAGAACCATAAAAGTTTTAAAGTTACAGACAGGGCTGTAACTACAGCAAAAACTGCTGTTAAAAGGATTAGCTCCATTAAAGAGAAACCTAGTGCTCTGTACTGGGACAATAGGCAAGGTGCCCTGTAGACAATATGTCACCTATCAAAGTCTATATCTTTGGAAAATGAAAACTCATTCAAAAGAAGAAAGCCTGAATTGGGAATGCCACTGAAGACTTCCTCTGCCAGAAAATAGCCACTTAGCATTCAAGCTAGGTCAGCATGCCAAGGCTGTTGCAACTGTGGTCCCAAAGGACTAGACTGTATCTTGTACTGGCAGCCAGATTTGGTAGGATCATCCATGTGACAATGGCTTTATTGGCATTCAAAAATTCAAGATGAAAGTGTCTTAGAAGCTTCCAGTATGGTTTGTTAAAGCTGTGGGGACCAGTATATGTGTGACAGGGTTGGTGTCCTATAAGGAGGCCCCCAAAAGGCCACTGCATGAATCTATGAAGGTGAAGTCTCAGTTGCAATTGAGACTCTAGGATGTTGGAGGTTCAGATGTCCAAGGATGAAAGCTGCAGGTCCAGTCTATGAGAGAGACCAAGTGTCTTACAGACAAATCTAGAGGGTCAGGCATATCCGAGTCCTTTGAGGCCTATAACATTCTACCACAAGCCCCAGAGGCCAGATGTGGAGGCATGTGGCTGAATAATTGTCCTGCTAAGTTTATATCTAGCTTTGTTTGCTTCTATTCCTCCCTTTTAGAATAAGAATATTCTGTACTGCAGTTCAAAGACTGCCTTGAGTCTCAGAAGAAATTGGACTTTTGGACAATGTTGGGAATGTAAATGTCCATGGGACATTTTTTAATTTAGTTTTGTATGTGTATGAGTGTATTGTTTGCATGTAGGTTTGTGCACCCGTGTTGTGCAATGCCGCGGAGGTCAGAAGAGGGTCTTGGATTCCCCTGGAACTGGAGTTCTCCTGGAATTGGAGTTACAGATGGTTCTAAGCCACCATGTGGGTGCTGGGGATCGAACCCGGGTCCTCTGCAAGAGCAGTCGATGCTCTTAACCTCTAGGCTATCTCTCCAACCCCATGGGGACATTTTATAGTATGAGGTGAACATGAGACTTAAGGTTGATGAGTGGGATGTCATGATTTAAATTTCTATGTTTGGGTCTCAAGTTAAAATGTAATGGAGTTCTAATGGCTAATCTTCATTGTCAACTTGACTGGAATGGAATATCCATGGAAACACATTCTTGGGTATGTTTATGGAGATGTTTCAAGAAAAGTTTAACTAAGCAAGGAAGATACAGCCTAAATGTAGGCAGCACCATATCTTGGGCTGGGGCCCTGAACTGAATCAAAAGGAGGAAGTGGCCTTTGTCTTCCTGCTTCTTGACTGAGACATAATATGACCAGTTAACTTATGTCAGGCTTTCCTGACCTTAATGCACTGAGTCCTCAAGCCATGACCCCAAATAAACACTTCCTTCCTTTATTCGCCTTTTGTCAGGCATTTTCCTACAGAAATAAGGAAATTGAGTACTGCATCTTCAGAGACTTCCTTTTCTGCCTCTGTCTCCTCAACATTAGTTCTCTCCAGGGCTGCCTTTGACCCATCATTTAAAATCAGTTTTTGTGGTCATTTCCTTCTGGGGTTTCAATTCTTTGTAAATAACTTTTATTTAGAAATAACTTTTTACAAAAGAAAACAAAGAATGCTGATCAAGTGGATACACACTGAGTACTATATTAACTGGATGTAGTGTTAGTCACTTATAATTCCAGCTCTCAGGAAGCCGAGACAGGAAGTCCACAAATTTGAAGCTAGATTGGTCTAAAGAGTGAGATCAAGTTCAGTCCAGCTACACAGTGAGACCCTGTCTCAAAAAATGTTAGCTGTTAAAACCATGTTCCCATTTCTTAAATAGTGCAATATCTAAATTTATTATATATTTTTTTCCAGAGAGGCTCTGGTTATTGGAATGTGTTTCATAGTCCTGTATGTTCAGAATTCTATGTGAAGCCTTCTATCCTAAATTTAGATTTTCAGTGCTTCCCGTCACAGAGGAAAAACCTTATGAGAACAGAGTTTTCTGGTATAGTCTTATTCCAATTGCCCCCTTCATAAGTTCTACATTAAAATTTGTTTATCAGTTTGCATTGCACTGGATTAGCTAATACAGAAAAAGCTCTAACACAATGGCTAAATAGATATATCATGTAAAAAGTTCCAGTGTCAGGTGGACTAAAGCTGACACAACAACTGTATAAAGATAAGAGATCCTAGACTTTTTTTTTTTAATTTTTTTTTAATTTATTTCTGTATGTGTATGAATGTACTGTCTGCATGCAGGTCTGTGCACCCGTGTCGTGCAATGCCGCGGAGGTCAGAAGAGGGTCTCGGATTCCCCTGGAGCTGGAGTTCTCCTGGAATTGGAGCTTCAGACGGCTCTCGGCCGCCATGTGGGTGCTGGGGATCGAACCCGGGTCCTCTGTAAGAGCGGTTGGTGCTCTTAACCGCTAGGCCATCTCTCCAGCCCCCGAGATCCTAGACTTTTTTCTTCACCTCATTATGATTAATTAATCGTTTAAGCAGGCCATCTTGGCTCAATCTTTTCCCTGTCTTTCCTATACAATTGCTTTTCTTTCTTTCTTTCTTTCTTTCTTTCTTTCTTTCTTTCTTTCTTTCTTTCTTTCTTTTTTTTTTTTTTGTCTTTTCAAGACAGGGTCTCCCTGTAGCCCCAGCTGCCCTGGAATTCACTCTTGTAGACCAGGCTGGCCTTGAACTCACAAAGATCTGCCTGCCTCTGCCTCCCAAGTGCTAGGATTAAAGGCATGTGCCACCACGCCTAGCTGCTTTTTCTTTCTTTATCATTCTTCACCTTTATTTTCAGACTTAGTGTGTTGGAGTGAGGGGTATACAACTTTGTGTTAAGCATAAGGGAGTTTTGAGGGTGTTCTATGATGCCCATTTACATCATAAATCAAATCAAAGCCCTATAATCAAGAACACACCAAAGCTTCTTATGAAATCAGCAATAAACTTCCTCTGTGCAAAGATAAATTATTTTGGATTTAACTATAAGATACCTCTGAATTTTAAAATGTAACTTGGCAAATTGGGGTAGCAATTTAATGAGTACCTATTAACCTTTATAACAGCATAGTTGTGTTTTCAAATATATTTTAAGGTTCTCTCTCTGTGTGGCACTTCAGGTAAAAATTCATCCATTATCTATCATTTAATTGCATAGTGCAATTTTTTAAATTTTTATTTATTATACAAACGCCAAAGCTGTGAATTGTGTTAAGAAAAACAAAGAGTGACAGAAATGCTGTTAAATCTGTTTGTCAGGCTCTGATTTTTATCTTATGAGCCATCACAAATACCACCTAAATTCTTTATGATTCTAATTTTGTTCCTAATTGAAGTTTTTCAGCCTTGAGATTGTGTGCATTAAGTTCACTAATTAACTTCACAGCAAGAGAATCCATAACCTTAATGGCATCTACTGATGTTCTATTTGTTCTACACATTGTTGTTCTAGAATGACCTTATGTTCAATTTACTCCATCAAATTCCACCTGGATATTTGAATTTCCTTTTTAAAAGCACAGCAGCACATCTCACAGGGTTCAAGCTATTTTCTCTGAAGCACCGAACTACTTTCACTGAAGTTTAGCATCTATGCTCTACTCTTAATAGTTTTTCAATTGGTGGCCTAACTAACTCTCACTAAAATAATTATATGTCTATTACAAAACAAAATGATGCTTCATTTTGTTTTGTAATAGACATATAATTATTTTGTCTATTAGGCATCAGAGAGGCTGGGAAAATCTGGAGACCATCATACCAGGCAGCTCCTGGGGTGACAGAGAAGCCAAGTGTGGTCACAGCTCCTCCCAGCACCCTCCAACTTCTAGGTGGTTGAATGCTATGACAACTGCTGGGATCATTGACCTTGGCCTTGGCCTTGGCATACGTCAAAGCAATGGAGTGAATAGGCAGTGTGGGAAGAGTGAGAAAGTCTCACAACTTCCACATGTGGTTTGCTGTAATGTGAACAGTCACATGAGTCCAAATGTTAACGACTCAGTTTCCACTGCACAGGTTGGCTCAGAATCAAGATGTACCAAGGCAACTAGACAAGTAGCTTCCATACAGAAGAGTCATGAAGGGAATTATTGGAAAAAAACACATCATTTCATATGCTGCTGAATTGATAATACAGGAAAACAAACATTTACCTTAAAAATTGCTCTCATGTTTTGATTAGAGGAAGAATATGATATAAAATAAAAGTAGCAAAGAACATGCATTTCTGGGTGGCATTTAATTAGTTTTGCACAAATTTTTCTCCATGAAGTGACTTTAAAGAATAATAAATGCAACTACTATAAAAGAGAACAAATCCAAACACTCTAGACAAAAGTGAAAATATTTGCATACTGTATGTTATGAGAGATCTGCTTTGAAATACAGTGTTAATAGTAGTTACTAATACAGTACCAGATGCAGTGGTTAGTCAAAGTTTAGATGGTTTCTGTTTAGTCCACTACATGGACTAGCAGTAAATTAAATTTCCCATTGTCTCCTGAGAAGAGAGTCTCCACATCTTTGCATTTGCTCAGAAGATTGTTATGAAATGCAATAAAGGTTACAAATTGCATGATTTCTCTTTATCATGGAAAGGTCACCATAATAGGTGACCTTAATTATTATTTTGAATATTAGTTAATATTTAAATGAGAAGTTAATAAAATGTTATTTTTCATAACTGTATTCACTTAGAATTTTAAAGTCTTTGGAATAAGAAGCAACTGTATCTAAGCTGTCATGTTCTGTTTTATGACTTCAAATTACATTTGGAAAAGCATTACAATGGAACAAAATGGAAAATCTATTATGTTCAGAACTCCAGTTTTCTTTATAATAAGTCTTAAAGGGAGATTGCATTACACTGTATAAGGTCTGGACAACATCAATTGTTGTTTTGTTTTTAACTACACGGTCTAAATGATGAGAATAAAACAGAACTCAGGATTCACAAAATTTCAATTATTTTTCCATCGCTTTGTGCTTTTTGGTTAAGGTGAATGTTGCTTTTCTAGACATTCAGATTCAAGATATTGGGGAGACATGTGTTTAAATGCTCATTATTTCATAGTTCACATATAAAATGGTGGGCTTCACTGAGACACCTTCATACAGATATATCAATGTACTCACTCAGATTCATTTCCCCTGCCCCACTCTCCTGGTCTTCTTTCTTCCTTCCCTTGCCTCCTCCCTCCTCAATATAGTCCTTACTCTGTTGTCCTGTCAGTATATGTACATATACACATACATGTGTACATCTGTTGTTAAGTCTAGATTCACCAGGAAAGAAATCCTGCAATGGTTTGTCTTTCTCCTGATCACCACCTTCTCTTGTTTTCCACCCCTTCCTTAAGACCCGTACCTCCCTGCTCCTTGTCACTCTTTTACCTTCCTGACTAATATATGTATATTTAAATATATATTTAGGTATAGATCTGTGTTTAAATCTAGATTCAATATATGAGAAAAATATAAAGTTTATTTCTCTGTATGACTAATTTCATTTTATACTATGATCCCCGATTCCATACATTTTCCTGAAAATGACAAAATGTCATTATTCTTTATAGCTGAATACAACTCCATTGTGTATACAAAACACATTTTCTGTATCGACTAATCTATTGATGGGCAATTAGGTCAATTCTGTCTCTTAGCTATTATAAATAATTAAGCAATAAACCTGAACATTCAAGCATTTCTGTCATCTAGTGACTTAAAGTCTTTTGGGTATATATATCCTGGAATGGTATAGGTGGCTCAAATGGTAATTGTAATTATAAACCTTGGATGAAACTCTGCATTGATTTCCATAGTGGCTACACCAGTTACATTCCAAACCACGTTATATAAAGTATCTTGCAGTGGTGTGATGCATGAATAAGAAAACAAAACAAAACAAAACAAAACAAAACAAAAACAGCCTGACTCTTAGCATCCATTAAAACCAAGAGGGGGGCCTGATTTAGTTCGAGAACTTGTTTCTTCAGAGTTCTTCAAGAACTGCGCCCTTAAACAAGTGCCTTCCTCTTTCTTTACTGATGACCCAGAACAGCATACACGTTCACAAACTGATGTTATTGAGTGAATTCTATGGGTTTTTTCACATCATAAATGGAGTAAGCTTTGCTTAAAATGAGTATTCAAATATTTTCTGGTTTTAGCATTGGATATTTTCATCACAAAAGCAAACACACACACACACACACACACACACACACACACACACACCACACCATAGATTATTCTGTGGTCAAGGATAGATCATGAGGGATTAAAAGCTACACGTTGTGGTTCCAAGTGGATCTCAAGTCCCAGTAAGCTTGTTAAGTGGAAAGAGTGTTAAATGATCTCAAAACATAAGAATAACTTTGGCTACAAGGTTAGGTAAGATTCCATTTGTTTAGAAAAAAAATCATTCCCACAATATTCCAGTATGCATTTGTTATAATTTCATTCTTTGATGACTTGAGAGAGATAAATCACAATGTAGCTTTAACTTGAATTTCCCTGATGGTTAAGGATATTGAACATTTTTCATATATTTATTGCTTATTCATATTACTTCTTTGAGAGCCATTTGTTTAATTCTTTCTGTCCATTTATTAATTAGATGGACTGTTATTTTGTAGTTTAACTTTTAGGATTCTTTATAGATTATCAATATTAATCCCTTGTCAGATGTAGAGTTGATGCAGATTCTCCTCCATTCTGTTGGGTGCCTTTCTGCTGATTGTTAACTGTTAAGGAAATAATATGACCTCATGAAATCTCATTTGTCAATCACCCTCCCCCGGGGTTCCAGAGTTCTTTTCAGAAAGTCCTGGCTTCTATCCTAGAGTACTTTTCTTATGTTTTCCTAGTGGGTTCAGCATTTCAGCTCATATATTAAACTCTCTTGTATATTCTGAATTGATTTTTGCATTGGGCAAGGGATGCATCAAGGGATAGGGACTTAGTTTCATTCTTCTACTATCCACTTTCCTCAGCACCATTTGTTGAACAATGAGTGTTTTCTCCAATGTATGCATTTGACACCTTTGTAAAAAAATAAAGTGCATTTAGCTTTGTGGCTTTATTTCTAGATATTCTACACTATTCTCTTGGTTGACTGTTTCTGATTTTTGTCCCCAAATTGTGCCATTTATGTATATTTTTTGTTATTATGGCTTCTTCGTATAATTTGAGATCTGATAAGATCTGGTATTTTATGCCTTTGCTGTGGATATTTCTGCTTAGGATTGTTTTGGTTCTTAAGAGTATTTTATTCTTTCATATGAACTTTAGGATGGTGTGTCTAGTTCTGTGAAGAATGACATTGGGCCGGGCGTGGTGGCGCATGCCTTTAATCCTAGTACTTGGGAGGCAGAGGCAGGCAGATCTTTGTGAGTTCAAGGCCAGCCTGGTCTACAGAGTGAGTTCCAGGACAGCTGGGTTTACAGGGAGACCCTGTCTCAAAAAAGACCAAAAAAAAAGTGTATAAGAATGACATTGGAATTTCAATGTTTATGTTTTCTTGGTTTTCATTCAGTCTTTTATTCATATCTTCTTTGAGTTCCTTGAACATATTTATATTTACTATTTTGAAATCAATGCTTTGTGCATCCATTAGGATGTCATTCTCATGAAACATTACAATGGGATTGTTAGTTTCTTTAATGCCTTATTAACTATTCATATTTTTTTTACAAGACCTAAGTATCTGGACTTGTGTGGTGGTGTTTCTTGTCTTGTATTTTTTAATGTTTGTTTTTATCTCATTTTCTGTTCCCCAACTTGTCAGGTCGTGGCCCAGCTAAATAATGCTTAGCATTCAGTTTGGGGGCCACTTTATGCTGATGTGCAAATGGGGTAGAAGGAGTGGTCTTGGTTCAGCTAGACATAGGAACAGCTTTTGAGTTTAGATGCCAGGCCTGACTCTACAGGCTCCTGGATCAGCAGGGTAGAATGGGGGCTGCTAGGTGAACAGGTTGGCTGATAGGCTGGCTACTCATAGGTTTGGTGTGCACAGAACTCAGATAGTAGGATGGAGGGAATGCTCAACAGTGGGAGCTTATGACTGCAAGTCTTGAGATCCAAACTGACTTGAAATGGCCAAGGGGACTCATCTTGCTAATACTGGAGGGGGGACACGGATCAGGGATGGGAATAGATGGGCTATGGGGGGTTGGGGGGAGGAACAGATGGTAGTCAACCTACCAAGAGTAGAGGGAGACACAGTTCTGGGGTAGTCTGGGGTGGGCTACAACATTTTTATTGAGGAATTTGCATCTATGTTCATTAGAGAAATTAGTACTTATTATTTATATATTTTTTATTTTTATGTGTGTGTCCTTATCTGATTTTAATATCACAGTGATTCTTCAATTGTAGAATGACTTTGGTAGATTTCTGTACTTTATGGGACAATTTGGGACAATTTGAGGTGCATTGGTGTTTGTCTTTAAAGACCTTATGGTAATGCGCCTTTCTTCTTTCAGGGATTATCACCACTTCAGACTCACTACAGATCTGTTTACATCCTCTTTCATGTTGAGTAGTCATATGTGTCTATAATTTATTAATATCTAGTAGATTGCCAGCTTTTCTGGAATATTGATTTTTCAAGGCATACCCTAATGATCCTTTGAATTTTATTGATAATTACTATGTCCTCATTTTTAGCTTTAATTTTTTTAAGTTAAAGTTTGGCTAGGGATTTGTCACTATTGTTTTGCAAGAGCTAACTCTTTCATTGATTCCTTATATTGATCTTTTACTTTTCATTTCATTAAGTTCTAACCTGATCTTTTATTTTTTCCTTCTGTATACTTCTTTGGAGTTTGGCTTATTGTATTTTTCCATATCCTTGAAGTATATTGGTAAGATATTTATTTGTGATTTCTCTGCTATTTTTAATGCAAACAATCATAGCTATAAACATTCCTTTTAGAATTGCCTATATTTTATCCAAAAGGTTCCAATAATTTTCATTTCATTTCTTATGATAATTTTCATTTAAAGCTAGCATTTTAAAATTTTCTCTTAGATCTCTTCAATTACCTACTGGACATTGAGCAGTGTATTCTTTAAACTCCAAGTTTCTTTTTACATATTTTTTTTGCTATTGATTTCTAGTTATACTCTACTATAATCTGATTAGATATAAGAAGTCATTTCAGTTTCTTTGTACTTATTAAATCTTACCTTGAAGCCTAAAATATCTTCTATTTTAGATATTGTTTCACAGCATACTGAGAATGTATATCTGTTGGAAAGAATATTATATAGATATCTGTTACATTTATTCATTGCTATAGTTTAAATATGAACCTTCTTTGTTGAATTTTTGTTTTGCATGACCTAGCCAACAATGTGAATGGGTACTTAAGTCACTCACTATTACAAAATCAGGTCATAACTGTCCTTTTATATCTATTAGTGTTTATTTTATGAAATTGGGAGTGTCAACATTTTACATATATATATATATATATATATATATATATATGGATTAAATCTTGTTGATGTAATCAACATATGTAGTAATTTTTCTTCATATGCAGTAATTTTCTTTATATCTTAAGACTAATTTCAGTTTGAAATATGTCAGTTTATCAGAAGAGCTATGCACACTTATTTTTCTATTTCTATTTGCTGGTAAATTTCCTTTCATCCTTTGACTCTCAGTCGATGAGTGTCTTTGTTGGCCAGTTTTATTTCTTGGAGACAAAAAAATAGTTGTATTCGGTTAGCTAGTTTGTGTCATTTAATTGTGGTAAGGCACCTCAAGATTGCCCATAGCCATATTATGAGCCTCAGCTGAGCCCAGTAGTTAAAACTTAACTCAAGGTATGGGAATAAAAGAAAAGTTTAATTTAATTGACTGGGACAGCAGTTTTGAGAGCACATTAGCATCTACCTGGTTGCTTAGAAACAAACTCATTCTGCATGGCTTCTGTACTTTATGCTTGGCTTGCTTTTAGAGAATAGGAATTGTTAGAGGGGCTTACCACCCCTAAGCTTGGGAACTTAAACTTTCCACCCCCAAATGTTTTTTTCTTGTGTAAACACCTCCCAACTATGACTTGGCACTACATGCCCTGGACAGGGTGGTCTGGTATGTAGCCATCAGCCACCTAAAGATTTTCTATTGGCCTTATTTTGTGTCTGAGTGGTTTTCTGTGGTTAAATTACCATGTTACATAATTGGGGATTTGAGAGTATTTATATTTAGGGTTATTATTGAGAGGAGTCCATTAATACAGTACCAATGAACATGAAAGAGAAAATGGTAAAAAGTAACATATAAAATTATTTGAGGTAAATATAAAACATATAAAACATATAAAAGAGAAAATGATAAAAAAGTAACAAAATTATTTGAGGTATATATAAAATGTAAAATTATTTGAGGTAAATATAAATGCAGCAAGTGAATGTGATGAAAGATGAAGTCAAAGTAGAAGCATGGTTAAATTAAAAGAAGGAAGAAAAGTGGGGAAGAATGTTGTAAAAGGGAAGAGGAAAGAGCAAGATATTTAAAAAAGTAACAAAAAAAGACTGCCCAGTAATGAAAGAGTGTTGTGGTGGTTTGAATGAGAATGTCCTCTGTAAGCTCCAAATATTCAGAAACTTTGTCCCTAGTTGGTAGCCCTGTTTTTGGAGGTCTGAGAAGATGTGGCCATGCTGGAGGAAGCACGTCACTAGGGGCGGGCTTAGAGAGTTCAAAAAGCCTTGGCTATCTTGAGTCTCTTTCTGCTTCCTGTGCCTGCTTGAAAATGTGAACCTCTGCTTTGCTCCTGCTCAGAAACCTCCTGCCACCACGCTTCCCTGCCATGATGGACTCTAATTCCCTGAAACCATCAGCCGCAAGCTCAAATAAACTCTTCCTTTTATAAGTTCCCTTGGTGGTGGTGCTTCTTTCTTCTTTCTTTCTTTTTTTTTTTGGTGGTGCCTCTTTCACAGCAACAGAAAAGGGACCAATACAAATGCCTAAAAATTAGAAAATGTAGGACAGGTAATGAAAAAGAAAATGTTTTTAATGAGATCAAGAGGAACTACTAACAGAAAGATTGAATGGGAAATATGTGTGCAAAAACAATGAAAAAGACTGGAGCTGGTTATTTCTGAGTCTTCTAAAGTCAAAATCTTCCAGGTAGATGTGGTCATGGTGACTTGTCAGATACATTTACAGACTGTTGTGTTTCTTATAATTCATGCTAGTGTTGACCCTGTACTAGATATGTGTCATAAGTCTACCAGCATCATGAACTTTGCAGGCTGTATCACAGAGACCAGTACAGGAGGATCAAGACAAGATGTGGTGCTTACTGGACCTCATCTGGTGACCATGGAAAGGGAAAACCCCAGTGTGGATCACAAGGGCAGGACTGATGGTTGTTTGGGCTTGCCAAGGAGGAGCCTTCAAACATGACATCTTTCAGCCTAATTAAAAAAAAATCATAAGCTGAAGATTCTAAAAGATATATTTGGCATGCATATATGCATATTTTGGAGGGATGCAAGTTGGAAGGAACAACAACAACAGCAACAACAACAACAAAAAGACTGGGTTAAAGAATTGACTGAAATGGTGAACTTCTGCTCAAAACAGTAAACTTCTGCATCGAAAAATTTTTTTAATTTTATTTATTTCTGTATGTGTATCAATGTACTGTCTGCATGCAGGTCTGTGCACCCATGTTGTGCAATGCCGCGGAGGTCAGAAGAGGGTGTCGGATTCCCCTGGAACTGGAGTTCTCCTGGAATTGGAGTTTCAGACGGTTCTCGGCCACCATGTGGGTGCTGGGGATCGAACCCGGGTCCTCTGCAAGAGCGGTCGGCGCTCCTAACCGCTAGGCCATCTCTCCAGCCCAAGAGTGGTTGGTGCTCTTAACCACTAAGCCATCTCTCCAGCCCCTGACAACTTCTTAAGATATTTCTCAGCCATCTCTAATTCCTCACTTGTGAAGTCTCTGTTCCGCTCTTTCCTCCATCTATTTAGTGGGTCATTTGTTTTCTTTCTCCTTTATTTTTTGAGTAGTTTCTATAGTCTAGAAATCAGTGCTTTGTCAGATGTTTCTTCAGTGAAGGTTTCCTCCCACTCTGTGAGTTTTCTTTTCACTTCCTTGNGCTGGGAAAATCTGGAGACCATCATACCAGGCAGCTCCTGGGGTGACAGAGAAGCCAAGTGTGGTCACAGCTCCTCCCAGCACCCTCCAACTTCTAGGTGGTTGAATGCTATGACAACTGCTGGGATCATTGACCTTGGCCTTGGCCTTGGCATACGTCAAAGCAATGGAGTGAATAGGCAGTGTGGGAAGAGTGAGAAAGTCTCACAACTTCCACATGTGGTTTGCTGTAATGTGAACAGTCACATGAGTCCAAATGTTAACGACTCAGTTTCCACTGCACAGGTTGGCTCAGAATCAAGATGTACCAAGGCAACTAGACAAGTAGCTTCCATACAGAAGAGTCATGAAGGGAATTATTGGAAAAAAACACATCATTTCATATGCTGCTGAATTGATATACAGGAAAAACAAAACATTTTTTACCTTTAAAAATTGCTCTTCATGTTTTAGATTAGAGGAAGAATATGATATAAAATAAAAGTAGCAAAGAACATGCATTTCTGGGTGGCATTTAATTAGTTTTGCACAAATTTTTCTCCATGAAGTGACTTTAAAGAATAATAAATGCAACTACTATAAAAGAGAACAAATCCAAACACTCTAGACAAAAGTGAAAATATTTGCATACTGTATGTTATGAGAGATCTGCTTTGAAATACAGTGTTAATAGTAGTTACTAATACAGTACCAGATGCAGTGGTTAGTCAAAGTTTAGATGGTTTCTGTTTAGTCCACTACATGGACTAGCAGTAAATTAAATTTCCCATTGTCTCCTGAGAAGAGAGTCTCCACATCTTTGCATTTGCTCAGAAGATTGTTATGAAATGCAATAAAGGTTACAAATTGCATGATTTCTCTTTATCATGGAAAGGTCACCATAATAGGTGACCTTAATTATTATTTTGAATATTAGTTAATATTTAAATGAGAAGTTAATAAAATGTTATTTTTCATAACTGTATTCACTTAGAATTTTAAAGTCTTTGGAATAAGAAGCAACTGTATCTAAGCTGTCATGTTCTGTTTTATGACTTCAAATTACATTTGGAAAAGCATTACAATCGAACAAAAATGGAAAATGCTATTATTTTCAGAACTCCAGTTTCTTATAATAAGTCTTAAAGGGAGATTGCATTACACTGTATAAGGTCTGGACAACATCAATTGTTGTTTTGTTTTTAACTACACGGTCTAAATGATGAGAATAAAACAGAACTCAGGATTCACAAAATTTCAATTATTTTCCATCGCTTTTGCTTTTTTGGTAAGGTGAAGTTCTTTTTCTTAGACATTCAGACTCAAGGATATACCGGGAGACATGTGTTTAAATGCTCATTATTTCATAGTTCACATATAAAATGGTGGGCTTCACTGAGACACCTTCATACAGATATATCAATGTACTCACTCAGATTCATTTCCCCTGCCCCACTCTCCTGGTCTTCTTTCTTCCTTCCCTTGCCTCCTCCCTCCTCAATATAGTCCTTACTCTGTTGTCCTGTCAGTATATGTACCAATACACATACATGTGTACATCTGTTGTTAAGTCTAGATTCACCAGGAAAGAAATCCTGCAATGGTTTGTCTTTCTCCTGATCACCACCTTCTCTTGTTCCACCCCTTCCTTAAGGACCCGTACCTCCCTGCTCTGTCACTCTTTACCTTCCTACTAATATATGTATATGTTAAATATATATTTCAGGTATAGATCTGTGTTTAAATCTAGATTCAATATATGAGAAAAATATAAAGTTTATTTCTCTGTATGACTAATTTCATTTTATACTATGATCCCCGATTCCATACATTTTTCCTGAAAATGACAAAATGTCATTATTCTTATAGCTGAATAAACTCCATTGTGTATACAAAACACATTTTCTGTATCGACTAAATCTTTGATGGCAATTAGGTCAATTCGTTCTCTTAGCTATATAAATAATTAAGCCAATAAACCTGAACATTCAAGCATTTCTGTCATCTAGTGACTTAAAGTCTTTTGGGTATATATATCCTGGAATGGTATAGGTGGCTCAAATGGTAATTGTAATTATAAACCTTGGATGAAACTCTGCATTGATTTCCATAGTGGCTACACCAGTTTACACTCCCAACACCACTTATATAAAGTATCTTGCCCATGGTGTGATGCATGAATAAAAAAACAAACAAAACAAAACAAAACAAAACAAAAACAGCCTGACTCTAAGCACTACCATTAAAACCAAGAGGGGGGCCTGATTTAGTTCGAGAACTTGTTTCTTCAGAGTTCTTCAAGAACTGCGCCCTTAAACAAGTGCCTTCCTCTTTCTTTACTGATGACCCAGAACAGCATACACGTTCACAAACTGATGTTATTGAGTGAATTCTATGGGTTTTTTCACATCATAAATGGAGTAAGCTTTGCTTAAAATGAGTATTCAAATATTTTCTGGTTTTAGCATTGGATATTTCATTCACCAAAAGCAAAACACACCACACACAAACACACACACACACACACACACACAACCACACCATAGATTATTCTGTGGTCAAGGATAGATCATGAGGGATTAAAAGCTACACGTTGTGGTTCCAAGTGGATCTCAAGTCCCAGTAAGCTTGTTAAGTGGAAAGAGTGTTAAATGATCTCAAAAAATGAAAATTTGGTTACAATGTTAGGTAAGATTCCATTTGTTTAGAAAAAAAATCATTCCCACAATATTCCAGTATGCATTTGTTATAATTTCATTCTTTGATGACTTGAGAGAGATAAATCACAATGTAGCTTTAACTTGAATTTCCCTGATGGTTAAGGATAGAAACATTTTTTCATATATTTATTGCTTATTCATATTACTTCTTTGAGAGCCATTTGTTTAATTCTTTCTGTCCATTTATTAATTAGATGGACTGTTATTTTGTAGTTTAACTTTTAGGATTCTTTATAGATTATCAATATTAATCCCTTGTCAGATGTAGAGTTGATGCAGATTCTCCTCCATTCTGTTGGGTGCCTTTCTGCTGATTGTTAACTGTTAAGGAAATAATATGACCTCATGAAATCTCATTTGTCAATCACCCTCCCCCGGGGTTCCAGAGTTCTTTTCAGAAAGTCCTGGCTTCTATCCTAGAGTACTTTTCTTATGTTTTCCTAGTGGGTTCAGCATTTCAGCTCATATATTAAACTCTCTTGTATATTCTGAATTGATTTTTGCATTGGGCAAGGGATGCATCAAGGGATAGGGACTTAGTTTCATTCTCTACTATCCACTTTCCTCAGCACCATTTGTTGAACAATGAGTGTTTTCTCCAATGTATGCATTTGACACCTTTGTAAAAAAATAAAGTGCATTTAGCTTTGTGGCTTTATTTCTAGATATTCTACACTATTCTCTTGGTTGACTGTTTCTGATTTTTGTCCCCAAATTGTGCCATTTATGTATATTTTTTGTTATTATGGCTTCTTCGTATAATTTGAGATCTGATAAGATCTGGTATTTTATGCCTTTGCTGTGGATATTTCTGCTTAGGATTGTTTTGGTTCTTAAGAGTATTTTATTCTTTCATATGAACTTTAGGATGGCTGTGTCTAGTTCTGTGCATAAGAATGTATTTGGCCAGGGCGTGGTGGCGCATGCACACCTTTAATCTAGTACTTTGCGGAGGCAAGAGCAGGCAATCTTTGCTATTCAAGCCAGCAATGGTCTACAGGTTGATTTCCAGGACAGCTGGGTTTACAGGAGACCCTGTCTCAAAAAAGAAAAAAAAAGTGATAAGAATGCATGGAATTCAATGTCATGTTTCTGTTCATTCAGTCTTTTATTCATATCCTTCTTGATTTCCTTGAACATATTTATATTATACTTTATTTTTGAAAATCAAGCTTGTGCATCCATTAGGATGTCATTCTCATGAAACATTACAATGGGATTGTTAGTTTCTTTAATGCCTTATTAACTATTCATATTTTTTTTACAAGACCTAAGTATCTGGACTTGTGTGGTGCGATAGTTTCTTGTACTTGTATTTTTAAATGTTTGTTTTATCATCATTTTCTGTTCCCCAACTTGTCAGGTCGTGGCCCAGCTAAATAATGCTTAGCATTCAGTTTGGGGGCCACTTTATGTTGATGTGCAAATGGGGTAGAAGGAGTGGTCTTGGTTCAGCTAGACATAGGAACAGCTTTTGAGTTTAGATGCCAGGCCTGACTCTACAGGCTCCTGGATCAGCAGGGTAGAATGGGGGCTGCTAGGTGAACAGGTTGGCTGATAGGCTGGCTACTCATAGGTTTGGTGTGCACAGAACTCAGATAGTAGGATGGAGGGAATGCTCAACAGTGGGAGCTTATGACTGCAAGTCTTGAGATCCAAACTGACTTGAAATGGCCAAGGGGACTCATCTTGCTAATACTGGAGGGGGGACACGGATCAGGGATGGGAATAGATGGGCTATGGGGGGTTGGGGGGAGGAACAGATGGTAGTCAACCTACCAAGAGTAGAGGGAGACACAGTTCTGGGGTAGTCTGGGGGCTACAACATATTTTATTGAGGATATGCATCTATGTTCATTAGAGAAATTAGAGTAATCTTATTATTATATATTTTTATTTTTTATGTGTTGCTGTCCTTATCTGATTTAAATATCACAGTGATTCTTCAATTGTAGAATGACTTTGGTAGATTTCTGTACTTTATGGGACAATTTGGGACAATTTGAGGTGCATTGGTGTTTGTCTTTAAAGACCTTATGGTAATGCGCCTTTCTTCTTTCAGGGATTATCACCACTTCAGACTCACTACAGATCTGTTTACATCCTCTTTCATGTTGAGTAGTCATATGTGTCTATAATTTATTAATATCTAGTAGATTGCCAGCTTTTCTGGAATATTGATTTTTCAAGGCATACCCTAATGATCCTTTGAATTTTATTGATAATTACTATGTCCTCATTTTTAGCTTAATTTTTTTAAGTTAAAGTTTGGCTAGGGATTTGTCAAACTTGTTTGCAAGAGCTACTCTTCAGTTGCATTCCTTATATTATCTTTTTTTCATTTCATTAAGTTCTAACCTGATCTTTTATTTTTTCCTTCTGTATACTTCTTTGGAGTTTGGCTTATTGTATTTTTCCATATCCTTGAAGTATATTGGTAAGATATTTATTTGTGATTTCTCTGCTATTTTTAATGCAAACAATCATAGCTATAAACATTCCTTTTAGAATTGCCTATATTTTATCCAAAAGGTTCCAATAATTTTTCATTTCATTTCTTATGATAATTTTCATTTAAAAGCAGCATTTTAAAATTTTCTCTAGATCTCTTCAATTGTACCTACTGGACATGCAGCAGTGTATTGCTTTAAAGCTCCAAGTTTCTTTTTACAATGTTTTCCTATCTGAGATTTCTAGTTATACTCTTTACTATAATCTGATTAGATATAAGAAGTCATTTCAGTTTCTTTGTACTTATTAAATCTTACCTTGAAGCCTAAAATATCTTCTATTTTAGATATTGTTTCACAGCATACTGAGAATGTATATCTGTTGGAAAGAATATTATATAGATATCTGTTACATTTATTCATTGCTATAGTTTAAATATGAACCTTCTTTGTTGAATTTTTGTTTTGCATGACCTAGCCAACAATGTGAATGGGTACTTAAGTCACTCACTATTACAAAATCAGGTCCATATTTACTGTCCTTTTAATCTTAATTTTATTAATTTGTATTTTATGAAATTGGAGCAACATCAGTGTCAACATTTTACATATATATATATATATATATATATATATATATGATTAAATCTTGTTAGTGTAATCAACATATGTTAGTTAATTTTCTTCATATGCAGTAATTTTCTTTATATCTTAAGACTAATTTCAGTTTGAAATATGTCAGTTTATCAGAAGAGCTATGCACACTTATTTTTCTATTTCTATTTGCTGTTAAATTTCCTTCATCCTTTGACTCTTCAGTCGATGAGTGTTCTTTTTGGCCAGTTTTATTTTCTTGAGTAGAGACAAAAAAATAGTTGTATTCGGTTAGCTAGTTTGTGTCATTTAATTGTGGTAAGGCACCTCAAGATTGCCCATAGCCATATTATGAGCCTCAGCTGAGCCCAATAGTTAAAACTAAACCTACAAGGTATGGGTAATAAAAGAAAAGTTTAATTTAATTGACTGGGACAGCAGTTTTGAGAGCACATTAGCATCTACCTGGTTGCTTAGAAACAAACTCATTCTGCATGGCTTCTGTACTTTATGGCTTGGCTTGCGTTTTAGAGAATAGGAATTGTTAGAGGGCTTACCACCCCTAAGCTTGGGAACTTAAACTTTCCACCCCCAAATGTTTTTTTCTTGTGTAAACACCTTCCCAACTATGACTTGGCACTACACACCCTGGACAGGTGGTCTGGTATGTAGCCCATCAGCCACCTAAAGAATTCTTTGGCTTATTTTGTGTCTGAGTGGTTTCTCTGTGGTTAAATTACCATGTTACATAATTGGGGATTTGAGAGTATTTATATTTAGGGTTATTATTGAGAGGAGTCCATTAAATACAGTACCACATGAACATGAAAGAGAAAAATGGTAAAAAGTAACATATAAATATTTGAGGTAAATATAAAACATATAAAACATATAAAAGAGAAACATGATAAAAAAGTAACAAAATTATTTGAGGTATATATAAAATGTAAATTATTTGTAGGTAAATATAAATGCAGCAAGTGAATGTGATGAAAGATGAAGTCAAAGTAGAAGCATGGTTAAATTAAAAGAAGGAAGAAAAAAGAAACAAAAAAAAAACAAAAAAAATATTTAAAAAAGTAACAAAAAAGACTGCCCAGTAATGAAAGAGTGTTGTGGTGGTTTGAATGAGAATGTCCTCTGTAAGCTCCAAATATTCAGAAACTTTGTCCCTAGTTGGTGAGCTGTTTTTGGAGGTCTAGAAGATGTGGCCATGCTGGAGGAAGCACGTCATCTAGGGCGGGGCTTAGAGAGTTCAAAAAGCCTTGGCTATCTTGAGTCTCTTTCTGCTTCCTGTGCTCTCAATGAGATGTGCACTCCTTCGGCATCCTGCTCAGAAACCTCCTGCCACCATGCCTCTCCTGCCATGATGTGACTCTAATTCCCTGAAACCATCAGCCGCAAGCTCAAATAAACTCTTCCTTTATAAGTCCTTGGTGGTGGTGCTCTTTCTTCTTCTTCTTTTTTTTTTGGTGGTGCCTCTTATAAGCAACCTGAAAACAAACAAAACAAAAAAAAAAAAAAAAAAAAAAAAAAAAAAAAAAAAAAAATGAAAAAGAAAATGTTTTTAATGAGATCAAGAGGAACTACTAACAGAAAGATTGAATGGGAAATATGTGTGCAAAAACAATGAAAAAGACTGGAGCTGGTTATTTCTGAGTCTTCTAAAGTCAAAATCTTCCAGGTAGATGTGGTCATGGTGACTTGTCAGATACATTTACAGACTGTTGTGTTTCTTATAATTCATGCTAGTGTTGACCCTGTACTAGATATGTGTCATAAGTCTACCAGCATCATGAACTTTGCAGGCTGTTCACAGAGACCAGTACAGGAGGATCAAGACAAGAGTGGTGCCTACTGGACCTCACTGGACCATGGAAGGGAAAACCCCAGTGAGGAACACAAGGCAGACTGATGGTTGTTGGCTTGCCAAAGTAGGAGCCTTCCAAAACATAACATCTTTCACCTAATTAAAAAAAAATCATAAGCTGAAGAATTCAAAATATATTTGCATGCATATATGCATATTTTGGAGGGATTGCAAGTGGAAGGAACAACAAACAACAGCAAACACAACAACAAAAAGTGACTGGGTTAAGAGAATTGACTGAAATGGTGAACTTCTGGCTCAAAACAGTAAACTTCTGCATCGAAAAATTTTTTTAATTTTATTTATTTCTGTATTGTATCAATGTACTGTCTGCATGCAGGTCTGTGCACCCATGTTGCTGCAATGCCGCGGAGTCAGAAGAGGGTGTCGGATTCCCCTGGAACTGGAGTTCTCCTGGGAATTGGAGTTTCAGACGGTTCTCGGCCACCATGTGGGTGCTGGGGATCGAACCCGGTCCTCTGTAAAGACGGTCGGCGCTCTTAACCGCTAGGACCATCTCCCAGGCCCTGCATCGAAAAATTTAAAAGAGACTGAGAAAAAGATGAAAAGACATGTTGGGCTGGAGAGATAGCCTAGCGGTTAAGAGCACCGATCGCTCTTGCAGAGGACCCGGGTTCGATCCCCAGCACCCACATGGCGGCTAAGAACCGTCTGTAACTCCAATTCCAGGAGTAACTCCAGTTTCCAGGGGAATCCGAGACCCTCTTCTGACCTCCGCGCATTGGGCACAACACGTGTGCACAGACCTGCATGCAGACAGTACATTCATACACATAAAAAAAAAAAAAAAAAAAAAAAATTTAAAAAAAAAAGAATTTAAAAAAAAAAAAAGAAAAGACATGTTTGGCAGAATGCATGAGTTCTGGTGGGGTTGGGGGGGCAAGGAAGGGGGAAGGTGTCTAGGTTTGTTTGGAAATTTTATAGGAAATACAAGAAGTTTCAATAAAAATTGGCTTTGAAAAAAAAAGTCTACTGGAAGTGTCTTTACTTTAGCAATTTCTCCCTTTGAGTCCCAGGAGTTTCTGGCCACAAGGAACTCTGAAGGCAGGTTCTCCACCTTCTGGAGACTTCCAAGTTTGTACAGACTGGGGTGGCTACTCTTCTAGCTAGGAGGTATCAGCCAAGTGTTTCTAGCCAGGAGGTATCAGCCAAGTGTGTTGAGAGTGGATGAATCAAACAAAAGACTCAGATATGAACAGAGGGACCAGCCACTGTACCTTCAAATCCCATCAAGCATTAAACACGGTGGAGGATGTGTTCCACGGCTGGGGAAGTTCAGTAGTCTCCTGAGCTTCAGAGTTCTTAGACTCTTCAGCAGTGAACCCCACTCTAGATGTAGATAGCTGTAGAGCTTGAACCACCCAGTAGCCTCAGGCTCAGGATATCAGACTCCAAATTTATTGTCGGTTGGTGAGGACAGGTGCTTCCACTCTCTGCACATCATCGTATGAGCCAGCCTCCTGCTGCCTGCGCTCTTTGGCTTGTCAAGGTCTTGCCCTCCTGTTCAATGCAGTTGCCTCATAGGCCAATTACTTCAATTTGGCCTCTGTCAATTTGAGTTCAGGTCCCCAGACTTGTGATTGTTCTTTGTTTTCAGGGTCTGGTATGGCTCAATTTTAAACAGAAGATTCTGTTGTGAGATAGTGCCTGGTTATGGGCTCTAAACTATGAGGAGTGATCAAACACGACTTTGCTCCACTGGCTACCCATCTCAACAGAGGATTTTTTATGTCACCAAAACTTGTAACTGTCTTTGAGGCTTTCAAGAGCTGTGGCCTTCTGCTAAGAAAGCACTGCCAGGCTTTATTCACCAGAGTCACTTGGCTTACTTTGGGACGAGACTGCTCTTCCCCCTCAATCCCCTCAACCCCCATGCCATCCATCGTGGGGTACCAGGGCTGGAGCTCTGTGTTCCTTTCCTCTTTCACTGAGTCACACTTCTGTTTCTGTATGTGTTCTTGCAGTCCTATCATCCTCTTTGTGGATTTCTGTTCTTCTTCGCAAAGAATCAGCCATTCAATTCAATTGTCTTCCAAACTTTCTTATTTTTATGGTAATAGAAAAGCATTTATGTATTTTACAAAATTCCTAATTGTGTTACTTTTTTATTTGTTTATTATTTTTAAGGGATTCACAGTATAAGAGCACAGTTGCTTTCAGAACACATTGACATTGCTCAGTTTGCCATACAATTAGGTAATTGGTGCTAGCATCCACAGATGAGGGATACCATTCGTCATTTGTTTTTCTGGGACTTGTGTTATTTCTTAAATAATAATGATGCTACTAACAGGAAACTTGGAAGTTTTTCCCTTTAGTGTTAAGAGGCAAACTTCTATGATAAGTTAGCCCACTGCCACTCTCAAATGCCTGCTTGTCACTTATATATGAATTTTGAAGAGAAAAATCATATTTCTAACTCTCAAAGGAAGAGCTTTTTCTGGGATTTAAGATTAATGCTTCTATAACACCCCTAGATCATTTCCTTGAGATATGTAGTGGCCTCCAGATCTCCCCAAACATTGAATTTCAGGATTTCTCTTGATGGTTACCTGTGTGAGAAGAAATTGTAAAAAGGTAAAAGTAAGTTTTAAAACTAATTAAAAATCAAGCAAATTATATCTGCTTAAAAATAAAAAAGGCAGAGTTGGCCAATTTCCACCACTCAAAAATGAAAGCAAATTTATTATATAAAACAACTAAAAGCTTATGAGGCATAATGGATAAATTATTGGCACCTGGAAGAACTGGACAGTTTTGTTTCCTGTTCTCAGAAATGTTATTTGATTATGAAGTATTATCAAATCAAAGTACCATGCACAACACCAAAGAACAGGCAAACCTTGAAAGTTAGTGGAGTAAAAGCCATTGAATCTTGAGCAAAATGAAATGTTTTCCAAACAATGATCAAAGAAGAATTTACAAGTATACTGTATACCACTCATCAAAGAAGCTTCCTTTTGCAATGAATGGAGGCTATTACAGAGTCACACAATTGGTTACACACAGATAATATACAGCTGACAGAGGCCTACTCTAACAGACAGATCTACAGTGGTAGCTCTATACCTAAGACTCATGGAACATAGAGAAACAGGGACAGAGCGAATACTAGTGCATCCCTTGACTCCCACCAGCAATGCTTGTTCATACAACAGAGTGTGATGCACACAGAAGGACACAGCTGTTAAGTTTTAGAAAATAAGAGGCTGCAGCATGTGTGTCCCTGGATAGAATTCCTATATTAAAGCTCACACCCCCATGGCTCAGGGATCATTGTAGAAGAGGGGGGACAAAGATTGTAAGAGCCAAGAGTGGTACATGAACACAAGGAAATGAACTTGCAAAAATTGTGACATCATGCACAAGACCCATGGTGACTTGATCAGACAAACCCAACATAGAATAAGGGAAATGGGCAGCAGGCCCCAATCTTAGCCTAGTAACTTCTGGCAACTGATGATTGCTGGGTGAGGGATAGTAGATCTTTTTTTTTTTGTCTTTTCGAGACAGGGTCTCCCTGTAGCCCCAGCTGTCCTGGAACTCACTCTGTAGACCAGGCTGGCCTTGACCTCACAAAGATCTGCCTGCCTCTGCCTCTGCCTCTGCCTACCAAGTGCTAGGATTAAAGGCATGTGCCACCATGCCCAGATAGTAGATCTTCTTTAGGGGAGAGATTATGGATGGGCTGAGTAGACTCCAGTGGACTAATTTGTACAGAAGGACATCTGGGTACAAATGCATGACTGGAAAGGACTTGACAGGTAGGACAGAATGCACGCCATCCAGTGAGGCAGAGCTGAGGGGGAGGGGCATGGATGGGAAGTGGCTTTAAATTTGACTGAGATCTATTGTATGAGGAGCACAAAAACTCATGACAAATATTTTAAAAAGGAAAAATTTAAAGAACATAATAGGAATGATTTGAAAAAGGAAGACTTATTTCATGGACCTGTCTGGCTCTTCCAGTGAAATGCAAATGAAATATTTCACAGGAAAAATTAATTTTCACAGGCAACGATGTCAGGTAAAAAGTAGGGAACCAAAGGACATAGTTGAGTGACAGAATATTTGTCAAGCATATACAATGTCTTTGGTTTGTTCCTAGAGCCACAAATTCATGAGTGTGTGCACATATGCATAAGATTCTATTGAGGGCACATTAAAATTGTTTCTTGAGGCTTGATGCAATGCCTCAGTGGTTCAGAGCACTGATTGCTTAACACCCACATGGCAGCTAATGACTGTCTATAACTCCAGTTCCAGGGATCCGACGCCCTTTCCTGGCGTCTGTGGGCTTTGCACAACACAGGTGCACTCAGATACATACAGGAAAAGTAGTATAAAAATGCTTCTTAATAAATCAAAGTGCTAATTAACCACACTGTAGAGAAAGACCAGAAACACTGCACATAACAGAAAGAAAGTCAGTACACCTTGAAAACTCAGATATGATAAAGTGCCTGAGTTGTTGACTAAATCTCTGTGGATGGCCCTATGGTCTATCACACAAACATCTGATGATCTAGAACTGGGACTAAAGTGCGCCCTCCATGTAACCTGCCTGCTTTCTTTCTGTATTAGAGTTTTTGAGCTAAAGGTCTTCACAGAATAAAGAAAATATTGTTTATCTCAGAAGGTTTCAGAGTAATAGAACAAAACATAAATGTAAAATATTGTATGTGTATAGTAGGCACTCAGATAATGCTAGCCCCATTTCCTATTGATTCTTTTAGAAGACATTGAATTGAATGTTCATGATTTCTGTGGGATTATTCATAATACATTTCTTTACATGTGCCTGCTTTATTTTTAAGTATAAATTTGCTGGTGTGCAATTATACGTATGCTAAGTGCTTGGAGAATTTGAAACACGGAACTCCTAGGGATCACAAAGGTAAAATGGCTCTACACCTCTCCAAAAATTTAAATAATAAAGGAAATTAGCCCATAAATTTAGTCATCATGAAGATGCCAGAATAATGTCAGGCTAACCTACTGGGAAAATAAAAGTATGAATTGGATTTCCAGGGTGTCTCTTGATATCTTAAATGTGCCAGATGAAAGAAGGACTCATCTTTATGTGCTGCATGTAATTTCCAAGGAAGCAATGGTAACTTAATTGTGCCCTTGCTGATCTTAAAGTGAAGGATGAAAAATAACCTTGGAGACTTCTGAAGATGCCCAAAGTCCTCTTATGGAGTGAGAGCAGTAGGGAGGAAGACAATCTGGCAGCAGTCTTACATCAAAAAGCTATTTACATGTTGAGAGACAGGATTTAATTAATAGCCTTACAGTTGTGAAGTCAATGAGCAGATTTGCGTTTCTAGCACAAGGGACCATTATATTTACTTAACATGTCACTTAGTCTGGTGATTTCACCTTTTATGCTAATGCATGGTAATAAACATACATCAAAGAGTATGGGCTGAGTATTGTTAATAGCCATTATGACTAATGAACATGATAGCTGCCATTTATTGGATGCTCACAATTTGCCATATCTTTTCCTAAGCACATTTTATACATTACCTCATTTAATTTTCTAAACAACCTAATTAGATGGATGCCGCCATTGTCTAGATCTTGTAGAAAAGGAAACCAAGGCTTTAACAGGAAGGGTAATTCCTGTGGACCATAATTTGGATGAAAAAAACAATTGTCACTTTTTACCATTCCCTTCAAAAACTTACTCTTTGTAAGAAAACATCAGTTTCTTTTACATTAGAGAAAAAACATCTAGGGATTGAATCTTTCCCAAAATGGAAGGACTGAGTCTTGAGAAGTCTTACTCCTACCCAATTGTTCTATCCCAGTGATGACTGAGATGTGAGCTAGGACACAAGTCTGTGAAGGAATGACAAGGAATAGCTCTGCTACATGTCCTGTGGTAAAATTTTCTTTCTTTTTATCTTTTTTATTTTGGTCTTTTTGAGGTCAGCTGGGACTAAAATCTGCCTTGAAAAGACCAAAAAATGTTAAAAGTCCTGAAGAAAGTAAGAATAAATGGAATATATTTGCATGTAATAAAAGCTATAAGGAGGGGCTGGAGAGATGGCCTAGCGGTTAAGAGCGCCGACCGCTCTTACAGAGGACCCAGGTTCGATCCCCAGCACCCACATGGCGGCTGAGAACCGTCTGAAACTCCAATTCCAGGAGAACTCCAGTTCCAGGGGAATCCGACACCCTCTTCTGACCTCCGCGGCATTGCACGACACGGGTGCACAAACCTACATGCAGACAGTACACTCATACACATACAAAAATAAATAAAATTTAAAAAAATACTTTAAAAAATTTGTTAAAAAAAAAAATAAAAGCTATAAGGACAAATTTATAGCCAACATTATACTAAATGGGGTAAAAGTTGAGACTAATTCCTCTAAAAGCTGGAATGAAACAAAGGTACCCACTTTCTCCATCTCATTCAAGATAATGCTCAAAACTTTAGCTGGAACAATAAGTTAGAAGAATGATACAGAAAGAAATAAGTTAAACTATTGCTATTTGCAAACATGATTCTGTACTTAAAAGATCACAAAGACCAGAAGACTTCTAGATCTGATAAACACTTTCAGTAAGTTGCAAGATACGGAAATCTACATACAAAAATAAGAAATGCTTACAAACATCAATAACAAACTTTCTGATAAAGAAATCAATAAAAATATCTTACAAGTCTAAAAAAGTCTAGGAATAATCCTAACCAAGAAGATGAAAGGCCTCTATAAACTATTTAAGATATCAAAAAATATTTTGAAGAAGACACTAGATCAGGAAAAGATATTCCATGATTCTGGATTGACAGAACAAATATTGTGAATATGGTCATATTCCACAAGCAATCAAATCTCATCAAAATTATAATGGCATCCTTTACATAACTAGAAAAAAAATCTCCTAAAAGTTATATAGGAACACAAAGAGCACAGATAGAGAAAGTAATTCTAAGTAGAAAGAACCCAGCCAGAGGCATCACATTGGCTGACCTTAAACTATATACTACAGAGCCATAGAAACAAAAATCAGCATGGTACTAGTGCAAGAAAGACATACAAGTCAACAGAACATTGTACAAAACCTAGAGATAAACCTATAGAGCCGTGGTTACCTAATTTTTGACATTGGAAAAAGACAGCTTTTTCAATAATCGGTGCCTGCAAAATTGGATATCCATCTTCAGAAGAGTGAAATTAGGTCCATGTATGTATCTTACCCTACACAAAACAAAATAAAACTGAATCAAAGACCTTAACTCCAAGCCAGAACTCTGAAATTGCAAAAAGAATGTAGGGAAAACACTTCAGTATATTTGTATGGGCAAGAAATTTTTGGTAGAACCCCAATAGTACAAGAGATAGCCCTAAGAATTGAGAATGGGACTGAATGAAAGTTAAAAGCTTCCAGCACAGCAAAAGGAATTATCAACAGACATGAACAGATAGCCCACAGAATGGGGGAACATTCTTTTTTCTAGCTGTACTTCAGACAAAGTGTTAATAAGACTGATATACAAAGGACTATAAAAATTAAACACCCAAACACCAGAATGTCAATCAGCAAATGAGCTGATGTCATTTGACCCAGTCATACCACTCCTGGGTATATACCCACAAGACTCATCTTACTGCAGAGATACATGCACAGCTATGTTTATTGCAGCTCTGTTCACAATAGCAAAAAGCTGGAACCAGCCCAGGTGCCCCTCAACTGACGAGTGGATAGAGAAAATGTGGTACATGTACACAATGGAGTTCTATGCAGCAGTAAAGAGGGACAACATCATGAACTTTGCAGGTAAATGGATGGAGCTAGAAGACATTATGTTAAGTGAAGTAACATAGTCCCAGAAAAACAAACGACAAATGGTGTCCCTCATATGTGGATGCTAGTGCCAATAACCCAGTTATAAATATTTCTTGTGGAGAGGGATGCATATTAAAAGAACAACAACAGAAAGACTGCATCAGAAAACTGACTGAAATGGTGAATTGGGAAGGATGGGAGGGGCGGGAGAGGGACACGGGTGTATATTCGATTAATGCATATTTAATTGACGTGAGTTCAACAAGTATCCAGTTTTTCCCAGACACTGTCTACAGGTTACATGGTGTTTTAGGGCTTAGTAAAAGAAAATATGTGTATATTAAACAACATTGATTTAAAGGCTCTTATAAAAATGGTAATGCATCTGAGTTAAATGGAGATATAAATTGCCGTTGTCCACATTTGTTTTAAATAAAATCTGTATAATAATAACTTTGGGATTGGCACATACAAATGTTCTCTATAATTTTTCTGTTGTACAGTATCACCTTGTAGCATTCTCTTTCACCTATAGGATGATTTAACTTAAAAATTAAGTTCGCATCCCAAGTTAATTACAAACAGTCACCCAAAACAGCATGGGTGAATTTTATGAAATCTGTGCCTTGATTCCACTCTATAGGTATGTATAAAACAACTGCCTTCTGGAGACTCATGGGACAAAATCATAAACCTAAAAAAAAGGGGGGGGGATACAGATAGATATGAAACCTTTTTGTCAAAAACCTTGCAATCCAAATCTTCAAACTAACTACGGAAAAAGATTTGTATGTTCCAACAGGTCAAAATGTCACCAACTTAACAGCTGAGAAAGAAAAGATACAGCTTTGCATTGAGTAGGATGTACCAGAAAGTGCCAACAGAAAGGTTGGCCCATCTGAACATTGAAAGGAAGAAAAGGCCTCAGATTGCTACAACATCAAACCCCTCTGTGGATCCTACTTGTAAAAACTATTTATAATGAGTCCTAATGAAACTTACCTTTTAGGTGCTGCAAAGTTTTAATACGAGAGACTTTCTTACCTATCCCCCCATAGAACAAGGAGAAATATGATGATGATGAGGTCGTTCTCCAACTGTAAATTGGAGCCAACTGTTATAGAGGAAATCTCTTATAAAACCAGTAAAACTGCCTTCTTTAATTGACTAATAGACATAGGAACTGTGAAAGGGATTATTCTCTATTCAGAACCAAATATAATACTAAAGTCTCCTTAAGATATGCACTTAAGCAAAATATATTAATACAGGGGCTCTAACATCAACAATGGATTATTCTACCAAGGAGATGTTGGCCAGGGGTTCCAAGACCCCACAAAAGGTAAAGGTTCCTTGCCTCTAAACTGGGATACCTGCAAGAAGAGAGGTGATAAGGCCCTGCTGTTGAAGACCTGACATTAACATGGGAAAGATGTATTGAGACACATACACATGCAAGTGTACAGATGGTCTCTGGAATACCAGAGAGTGTTACCAAAGGCCACTAAACCAATAAAGCAAATATGGGTCTCCCTGAGTCAAGCAAGTCTCCTCTGTCAGCACCAGCTACACCTCACCTGCCTGGAAATACTGTGCAGCAGAGGCAGTCATATGCCTGCATATCCCAAATCTAATTGGCTATTAGTTTTCTCCTTGGAGGAATAACCCATGGCTGATGCCACAAGCTTACATCCTCTAATGGTTAGGAGATGTTATAAGCCACAGTAAGACCCTGTCATATTTAACAGAAAAAATGTAATTCATGGATTAACATACCATCCAAACATCTGTGTCTATACCAAAGTAACCTACCATAACAATTAGTATTGTTTAAATACCTATATATCTAATTGCTTGTGCTTCATTAGTAGGATTGAAAGATTATGCCTGGACAAACTGTCAGCCAGTGAAAGGATACAGCCAGAATTGGCCAGAGTCCAAGACAACAGCTCCAGAGAAAGTAGACTGTTTTGCTTCTCATCCACCTGTGCCCATTTTCTAAGCCTAGGGATCAATCTGCAGAAGAGGGGGTGTGGTAGAATGTAAGGGCTGTGATTGGGGTGAATGGTGAAACTACAGCAATATTGTCTGGACACTCATTTGATCAACTTGATTGGATATACAAGCCCCTCCTGCTGATGGTGTGACCCATGGGCTGTGTGGGTTTGGGCACAACTGCTTGCAAATTGGTTTTACATGAAGGATGCTTGTACTCATAAATTATCACTTATTGTTAAAAAATGAAAAAAAAAACTGAGAGAAAGATGCAGGACAGTTATGGCAGAATGCATGAACTTGGATGGGGTGGGGTGGGATGGGGGGAAGGGAAAGGGAAATGTGCCTGAACTGAATTAGAAAATGATGTATGACATACACAAAGCATCAATAAAAAAAATTTAAAAAGAAATTTCTTAAAGGATGACATAAAAATGCCGATAAATATGTGTGAACATCCCTAGCAATTAGAGAATTGCAAATTAAAGCTAATTTGATATTTCATCTTGCCCTAGTCCGAATGGTTAATGAGAAAACAAAGACAGAGGCTGGAGAGATGGTTCAGCAGTTAAGAGCACTGACTGCTCTTGTAAAGGTCCTGGTTCAGTCACCAGCACATATGTGGTGGCTAACAACTGTCAGTAACTCTAGTTCCAGAGGATCCAATGCCCTCTTCTAACCTCTGTGGGCTTTGCATGACATGGGTGCACTTACATGCAGGCAATGCCCTCATACACATAAAATAAAATATTTTTTTAAAAGAAAAAATGTCAATAAACGCTGGTAAAGATGTGGTGAAAGAAGGACTCTTATTTCTTGTAGGTGGATGTGTAAACTAGTGTACTCACTATGGAAATTTGTGTGGAAAAAACTAAAAATAGGACTTTCATATGATTCAGCTTTGAAACTCCTGGTACATATACTTAAAGGACTCTACATCCTCTTTCAGAGGTACTTATATGTCTATGTTTATCACCTGACTTTTCACAATAGCAAGAAAGTAGAGTCAGCCTAGATATCTACCAATAGATAATAAGTGCAGGAAATCTGGTACATATACCAGATTTTGTTCAGAATTAATGAAAACTGAAATTATGAAATTTTTAGGGAAATTGATAGAACTGGAAAATATCTATATCTATATCTATATCTAATCTATATCTATCTATGTATCTATCTATCTATCTATCTATCTATCTATCTATCTATCTATCTATCTATGGCATGGTAACAGGTTCAAAAATACAAATGCCATATATTTACTGTTATATATAACTCCTTCTACTTCTTTTTTTTTTCTTTTTGGTCTTTTTGAGTCAGTGTTTCCCTGTAGCCCCAGCTGTCCTGGAACTCGATATGTAGACCAGGCTGGCCTTGAACTCACAGAGATCAGCAAAGAAATTCAAAAGGGGCACAGAGAAGGGGAAAAGTGCTTTGAGACAGGGTGGTGGGGAAGACTACAGAACGCAGGATATGAAGGTAGAAGGGACAATAGTAGATGCAAAGGGGGTGGGGTGGGGAAGGACAGACAGAGAGAAGAGAAGAATGTGTGTAAAATGTCAAAAGGAAAACCTTTGCTTTGTAAATCAATTGAAAACAAATAAATTGAAAAAAACAAGATAAGCAATCTGTGCCAGGCAGGCAGGCAGATTCTCTGAGAACTAAGTACATTACAAGGAACCCATAATGCACTTGGAGAACTTGAGAGTGACTTAAAATCACAAAATTAATTTATAAATCCTAGTTACAAATAAGCTTAAAAACATAGATGTGGCTTTTTATTTCATCACACTGTTTAGGCTCTTCTTTTACAATAACAAATAATGCTGCATACAAGAAAATATTGAAATCACTTGAGTGAAATTTCAACACAAGCTGCTCTTCTGTTTGGATGGCAATCAAAATACACTTCTGCAGGAGTGATGAAAGCCTGTGCTCTGCCAACATGTGAAGATTGACTGGCATGGGGTCTGCTTAGGGAATATCCAGACAGCATGGGCCATGTAGTCTGGGGTTAGGAATAGGAGCCCTCATGCTAAGAGGTTCAGTGGATTATGAATAAACATCTCACTTTAATATAAGACACCATCGTTTATAATATATTCAGTTTCCAGAGTGACAATTCAGCTGTGTTCCAATTTGCTATTCATGCTACTACTAGTCAATCCTTTTTCCCACTTTAATGGCAAGATTGCTTAATTTTTCACTTAACCATTCAGAATTGTAGTCATAATGATGTCATTCATTTAAAAATATGTATGAAGATATGTTTGGAACCAAATTCCACTTCAACATCAAAACACTAGGACACAAGGCAATTGCTCTGATGTTTTATTTTATGCAGATACGTCTTGTGGGTAAACATGAATGTGTATATGTTTGTATGTATGTATGAGTGTGTGCAGGTGCACACAGGTATGCATGTGTGAGGCTAGAGCCTGACATCAAGTGTCTGATGTTTCTCTCCATGTTAATTTTTAGGGACAAGTTCTGTCACTGAACCTTGAGCCTACCATTCCAGCCAGGCTGGATGGACAGTGAGACCCTAGTATCCTCCTGCCTCTGTCTCCCCAGTGCTGGGATTTCAAGAATGTGCCCTTGAGAACAGCTTCTGACAGGCATGTTGGGAATCTCCACCCAGGCCTCATGCTTTCACACTGTGGTGGTTTGCATGAGTGTCCCCCATAGGCTGTAATTATTCAGACATTTGTCTCCAGTTGGTGGCACTGTTTTTGGAGGTCTTAGAAGGTGTGGCCATGCTGGGGGAAGTGTGTCACTGGGGGCAGGCTTAGTGAGTTTTAACAAGCCTCGTGGTCTACAGTTGCCCTCTCTGTTTCCTGTGCTCTTTGCAAGATGTGACCCTCGGTTTGCTGCTCCAGATCCAGCCACCACGCCTCCCACTACAATGGACTCTAATTCCCCGGAACCACCAATCGTAAGCTCAAATAAACTCTTCCTTTTATAAGTTCCTTGGTCATGGTGCTTTATCACAGCAACAGAAAACTGACTAATACACACACTAACCACTTTATATACTGAAACATATCCTAAGCTTAGGAAGTTTTATTACATGTAATATACCTTGAGAATATTTACCATTTTAATCATCATTTCCTGTGTAATATCTTGATCTATTAATAATGATATGCAAGTATAGTAATTTGTAAATTTACTTTTTGTTCAGACCAACAGTATGATATGCAAGTATGACATAGTGTGATGAATTCATTAGAGAGAGGTTCCCTCCTAGATCAAATTCAACATTCTATGTGGCTGAAAGTCAGAGAGTGACAGGAAAAAAGGAAATAAAGGGAGAAGGAGGTGTGGAAATGAAAGGCATACACAGGAAATACTTCCATTTTTATAAAGTCATTAAGTCTTCCAGGTGAGAGGGATCAGGGAACACTAAGAAACGAGCCATTTATCAGGTCTTCTAAGATCTTTTTAACTTTCAAGTCCAATGGTTTCTAACACTTTTAGTACCTGTCAATAAAATTTCATTTGTTTTTAGAGAATTCTGCTGATCTCAGTGTGTTTTCCTGAATGATAGCTGAACTGATTATTGTTCTTTGAGATTTCTCATTTTGAAACAAATAACATAATACCAATCCAAATACCAAACAAATAACATAATACCAAACCAGAAAGTCACTGATAATATTAAAATTAGCCACACTAATGAATTGTCAGAGCTAGAAAAAGCAATGACACAGCTCTTTGTAGCCCTGAGAGAAGGCTATTTCTACAGAGATGTGTGTAAAATTGATTTCCTGTTTTTATCAGAATTAAAATAACTGTACCACCTGTGGATCATATGGTGGGTGGAGAAATACTGATTAAAAGTCATGGATATAGGCATGATGTCATAAGTTTGTAATCCCAGTACTTGGAAACTGAGGCTGGAAGATTGTAAGTTCAAGGTTAGCCTGTGCTACATAGTGAGGTCCAGACCAGCCTAGACCAGAGTAATACCTCACAATACCCCCCAGAAAAATCCAAGTAGAAAGAGATTGGTTACTCCCATATCATTTGTGTCACTATTGCACAAGTGGGCATATCTTGCCAAGGCAGCTGTAACTCACAGGATTAACAGCTGGGTAAGGTTGATGATTAAGTTTCTGTTCTGGTAGCGTGCATAGCACCTCCAGCACTAGAATAGCTAGCCAGTAGACATGAAACTTTAGGATCAGCACCAGCTTGATTCCTCTTTGTTTGTTTTCTATTTCATGCATGTAGTGTCTTCAGCACTAGGATCTTACCATGAAGTCATGGTTGGTAACCAAGTGCAGGAACAATGATCAGAGTTGTCTGAAAGTCTATGAGACTCATGGTCAATGGCTTCAAGGGAGGGAGTTTGTTTCCAATATTGTGTTTTTTCTTTGTTAGCTTAAGGTGTCTAGTAGGGACAGTGTCCCTCTCTTATAGAGTATCTCCTTTTAATTTCTTATTATATTTACATAATTTAGGAAGCTTCTACTGGTGTAGGTTTTGATTTGAGTGTTTCTAAAGGCTTTTAGTGTTAGTTTTCCCTCCCCATTCTCCCTTCTCTACCTGTCCTCCTATTCTCTATCTCATTTAATCCTTCCTAGTCCATTATTCCCTCCCTCATTTACATCACTGCATTCTACTCCCCCTCCCAGGAAGTCTCCCTCACACCACAGCCCTTTACTAGTTTCTAGACTTCTATGGACTTTCTAATCAAAATTTACATATCTAAGAATTCAAAGCTAGCATCTAGTTATGAGAGAGAACATGTGACATTTGTCTTTAAGTTTTCTTAACAGCTGAATAATATCAGGCCTAGAAATCTGTGGCAGAACAGGTCACAGGCTAAGGAGTGAGCTTAATACTGTTATACTGCTAAATAAATATAGTATTAAACTGACTCCTAAAGACTTGTTATATCATATATTAATGATCTCTCAACTCTCGCCAGAGAATCATCCTCATGGAGCAGATGATGATGAACACAGAGACCACAACTAGCCAACTTGAAGACAATAAGCCAATGCAGAGTGCTTATCCCTGGGTAGAGCACTTCAGCCTCCCAAGGCTCAGGAGTCATTGTGGAATAGGTGGCAGAAAGACCTTGAGAGCTGGGGGTGGTGGATGACAACAAGAAACAGGTTTTCCAGATAGCTGGGAAGTTACTCAGGTGAACTCACAGCAATGGTGACAGCACACACACAATTCTCATACAAGCCCAAATCAGAAAAAAATCCCAGCATAGACCTGAGGAATAAAACCTCAACTCTACCTGAGGCCAACTGGTAACTGATAGCTGCTGTGAAGGGGAGAGTCAGTCTTCTTTAAGGGTGTGACACTTGGTAGGTTAACCAGGCTGCAGTCAACGGGCCCACACTGAAGGGCATTTGGGGACACAAATTTGACTCAATAATGTAAAAAGAGATATCTATATAGATATATAGATAGTTGCTATGGTTCTCAAACTTCACTGAGGAATATTTAAATAGAAAGAGTTTAAAATATTTTTTTTGTGGAATGACACTAAGAACACTTAAAGAGAGCTCTAGTTTCCTGATAATATATTTATGTATTAAAATATCTAATCTTATAATGTTTTTAAATAATTGTATTATCAGTTAGTGATTATCTAAGTAGGAAAATCGTCTCAATAATGACACCATAATTATATTTCATATGGACCAAGAAATTATATAAAAGTATTCTATATATAGGCAAAAGTTAAAATTAACCTTTGAAATTTACAGTTTTAGGTTTACCTGGCAAGAAGTAGTTTAGCTATTTCTGAGTGCTTAATAAAAGCACATTTTATTTATTTATTTATTTATTTATTTATTTATTTATTATTTTATTTATTTTTTATGTGTATGAATGTACTTGTCTGCATGTAGGTTGGTGCACCTGTGTCGTGCAATGCTGCAGATGTCAGAAGAGGGTGTCGGATTCCCCTGGAACTGGAGTTAGACGGCCCTCAGCAGCCATGTGGGTGCTGGGGATCGAACCCCGGTCCTCTGCAAGAGCAGTTGGCGCTCTTAACTGCTAGGCCATCTCTCCAGCCCTAAAAGCACATTTTAAAACAGTTTGTTGTCTGTCTACTGTCAGAATAGAAGCAAATTCACAAGATGTACTGGTCTCTGTCACATAGTCTAGCCTGCCCCAAGGGAATGCAGGTTCTTCTATTTCAATTTTAATTACTAATATTGCCTCTCATGACAAAACACACAGTTAATGTATCTACACATCTACATGCGTACATGTGGGTTAAAGAATGAGTACAAGGTTAAAGAGGCTGCGGCGGAGTGCATGAGGTTTTAGGAGTGGGCTGAGGAGGATTCTGTGCTGAGGAGCCAACGACGCAGACCAGAGCCAGGAGGAAGCTGCTTCTGCAGCCGCAGGACTCAGGCTGGGGAGCTACCTGAGTGTGGGAAAGGCTGAACTGGTCGACAGGAGACAGGACAGAATCAGAAAATGTGTCTTTTCTCATGGCTGACTTGCCAAAATGGTTAACAGAATTACCATTTTAATAGAATTACTAGGATCAAAGCCTCTGCCTGGACAACTCTATCTAATCCAGGCTTGGCCAGCTATCCTTCAGGTCACCAGAGAACACCCTCCCTTATCATGGCTACAGACCCACCTGTCATTTACCCTTAGGATGCCTATATAGTTGGTCTTCCTGGATGCTGCAGTCCCTAATACCACAACCCAGTGGGGCCAAAGACTGTCCTCTTTATGGGCCTTAGCCTAAGATATAGCCATTTATCCATCTGTCCTGGGCACCAAATTATAGACAGGTGAGGTAGCTGAACTTGTTACTGTCCATGGATTTCATTACTTCCTAAATAAGGGATCTGGTCAAGTACAGACCTCAAAGGAGGAAACTTCCTTGTACAATTTCTAACAGAGGCCTTAAAGATGGGAAAGGAGAACTATTGATACAGGAAAGCTCTGATCATCTATCACAGGGTAGGACTTGAGAGGAACGAAGTTCTCACCCCCAGGATGGTGAGAAGAAGAAAGGAGTTTGCAATCTCTGGGTTCCTACTCTCAAAAACCAGAAGAATATTTGCGTTTTTCTGTGGGTCCTCAAGAATTTAGAGTGCAAGGCTCTAACCTGGCCACTAGGAGTTTGAACAGGTAGGGGTTACTTCAACCAAAAGTATATGTGATTTGGAGACTAGACAGAAAAAGCTGACATACCTTTACTAGGGACAGGGGAAACTGGGACATAGTCTTGGTTTTAGGCTCTATCAGTGAGGGTCAGGGTCCTGATCCTTAGAGGCCTGCCTTTATTAGTTGATACAGAGATAAGGAGAGAGGCTCAAGTACATGCTTCAAGACCAGGAACAGGGTTGGAGAGTACTGGTAAGGTTCCTTTCAAAAAGTCATGCATGATCCTTCCCAAGGAAAAGTTCAAGGTTATAAGACCAAAAGGGAGCTAACTTAAAAGTAAAGATCATGGCCTTGCTAGCAACGCGAACAAACAAAGAGAAAACCAGCAAACCCACAAAAGTTGGTGAGAGAGAGGAACACAAGATCCTTGTGGGAAGCCAAATCAAATAGTCTGAAAAATAGCTGACTAAGAAAATAGCCATAAGATGCTTGGAAGGACCTTTTCAGAGGAAGTCCTAAGACAGAACAAAGGAGAAGGTCGCAATTAACTTTCAGAAACCCAATCCAATGAGCGACCTGAATGGACTTGGCCTAGAAGGGAGAAAAATCCAGTTGACTTCCAAGCATCTACTGCAGACAAGCTGCCAAATGCAAGTTCGGAAGAGAGCCAAGAGTGTGGATTACAGTCACTGCAAAACGAGGAAATGGAAGCTAAGTTGGCAGAGAGGAGTCACAGTCCCAGTTCTTCTAGGATAAGATCTTATTTGAGAGAAAACCAAGGGAGCAGAGTCTGAAGGGTGAGGGAGAAGCCAAACCAGGTCAGCTTTGAAATCTCTCACGGAAACCAAGTATCAGGCTGTCGAGGAGGGGCAGGAACACTGGCCTTCAAAGTTCTAGGCCATTCAGTCTCTGAAAAAGAATGCCCTGCATCTCCTCATGGAGTGAATTCATAAAGGCTTTTACAGTCCTTCTGGAAAGCTTTGTTATGCAAAGGCACTGAAGCCCCACTTGAAGCTAGAGAAGTAGAACTAGCTTTCCTGTCCTGAGTACAAGACCAGCTATGTTATCCCCGCAGAACTCAATCTGGGTGTGAGAGTGTGTGTTCAAAAGATGAGACCAGCCAAACAGCACGGCCTGTGGCATCTGTGTCTCTGACCTTTGACATCTTCTTTGCTTTATCTGAAAGGAAAAAAAAATGACATGTCAGTCTTCCTTTCATGAAAATGAGAATGAGCCAGAGGAAAGATTTCCTTGCTCCTGGGCTGACAAGACCCCCAGAACTCAAATCCAGCATTCTTCTTTGGTCCTTGACTCTGCTGTAGGCTTGGAGATATTAGAAGCCTTCTGGCTGGGCCCTCCTGATATTTCTCTCCTTGGTGGACTCTTGGCTCTTGGTGTACACTTACCAAGCACCATGCATAGAGATGAGAGTCTTAGGCTTATCTCAATCATTCTTTGCCTCAAGACTTGGAGGAATTCAAGCTCCTTCCTTGCAGATAAATCCTACAGGGAATCCTGTGTTTAACTTTCCTGTGTTTCTGCCACTCATCCTGAGACTATGCTTATCACAACCAGCTGAGAATATTTCTGCAACATCACACTGTTATGTCTTCCCATTTCCTACCTCCTAACCCACAACCATTGCCCTGTGCACCAGGTGAGTTAAGGACATCCCAGTCTTGAGGTTCTTTCAAGCACCAGGCCTTTTTCAAAGTTACATTCTCTAATCAAGGTGGACACTTTTTCCTCGGCTGTTGGTTCCAGCACCAGGAAGTACTTTTGATGGGAGTGGCACCTCTCCAAGTTTCATGTCCAGTATGTCGAAGTCCCCCTAGGAGGCTTTTTGAGGGGAGATTTGTTCCTCAGTTGCTTCATTGACCTGTTTGTCCTAGCCTTCCACCCAAGAGGATGTCCTTTCAGAATGAGGTGATTTAATTAGCCATGACTTCAGGCCTCCTGAGGATGAGCTGTTGGCCCCAGCACTGGAAAGTCCCTCAGATTGTTGGCACACCTCCCACAGAAGTTCTGCCTCTAGTTGAGTGGCCTGTAGCTATGGTGACATCATGGATCCATGCAGATGTCTCCTCTGTCAAAACTCAAAATAAGATGTGCCTTTTAAAATATTTTTATTGAACTTTTGTGCATTTCATACAACCTTTCACAATCAATTTAGACCCATTTCTCCAAACATGACCCCCCACCAGATCTCATGTATTCTGCCATACATGTTAAGTCCTGTCTTGAATCTTTTTCTTAGTCTTTTTTAACTTTTTTGACATAGAAGTTTACTTCTTTGGTCAGATCTTCAAACAAGTCTTTTGGTGTTGCTCTTCCTTTTAATTTATTACTTTTAATTACTCAATAATACGTATATATACACTGCACACATTGTGGTGGTTTGAATGCAAACGGCCCCCATAGGCTCAAGTATTCAGACATTTTGTCCCCAGTTGGTGGCATTATTTTGGGAGATTTTAGAAGATGTGACCATGCTGGAGGAAGTATGTCACTGGGGGGTGGGCTTAGTGAGTTCAACAAGCCTTGCTAGTCCCCAGTCTCTCTCTTTTGACTTCCTGTACTCATTGCAAGATGTGAACCTTGGCTTTCTGTTCCAGCCCCAGCCACCATGCCTCCCACCACAATGGACTTTAATTCCCTGGAACCATCAATCATAAGCTCAAATAAACTCTTCCTTTTATAAGTTCCCTTGGTCATGGTGAAAACCACCATCATAGCAACAGAAAAGTGACTAATACACACATATAATAAAATGACAGAGTATGTAAGGATTTAGTGCTAGGGTCCACAAATGAGGGACATCCTATGTTATTGGTTTTTCTGGGACTGTATCACTTCACTTAGCATAATGCCCTCAGGTCCTCCATTTACCTGAAGATTTCATGATGGTGTATTTCTTTACCATTACAAAGAACTCCATTGTGTAGATGTACCACATTTTCATTATCCACTCATCAGTTGAGGGACACTTGGGTTGCTTCCAGCTCTTCACTATTGTGAAGAAAGCTGCAATAAACATGGTTGTGCATGCATCTCTGCAATAGGACACATCTTTTGGGTGTATACCCAGGAGTGGTATGACTGGGTCAGGAGGTAGGCTCATTTTGAATCTTTTAAGAGTTCTCCACATTTCCTTCCATAGGGGTTGCACAAGTTTACATTCCCACCAGCAGTGGATGAATGTTCCCCTTTCTCCACAACTTCTCCAACATTTGGTATCCTTTGCTTTCTTGTTCATAGCCAGCCTTACCAGAGTAAGATGAAATCTTAAAGTGGTTTAATCTGAATTTCCTTAATTATTAGTAATGTTGAACACTTTTTAAGATGTTTCTCAGCCATCTTTACTTCTTCATTTATGAAGTCTCTGTTCAGGTCTTTACACCATCTTTTGAGTGGGTCATTCATTTTCTTCCTCCTTTGTTTTTTGAGTAGTTTATATACTCTGTCAAATGTCTAACTGGTGAAGGTTTCTGCCCACTCTGTGGGTTTTCTCTTCACTTCTTTGTTTCTTTCTCTGCATAGAAACTTTTGCGTTTAATAAGGTTCCCTTGTCAATTGTTGACCTTATTTCCTGTGCAGCTGTTGTCTGATTTAGAAAGTCTTTTCCTATGCCAATCTTGTAGGTTTCTATCAATGTTTTCTTCTATCATTTTCACAGTTTTGGGTTTCACGTTGAGGTCTTTGATCCATTTGGAGTTGAATTTTGTACAGGGTGAGAGGTCAGGGTTTAATTTTATTCTTCTACAAGTGGCAATCTAGTTTTGCCGATACAATTTGCTGAAGATATGGTCTTTCCTCCATTAGTTCTTCTTGAGCCTTTTGTCAACTATGAGTTGGATGAAATTGCATGTGCTCAAATCTGGATCTACAATTTTGTTCCATCGATCTATAGGTCTATTTTTGTGGCAATACTAGGTTGTTTTTATGACTATTGTCCTGTAATATAGTTTTAAGTCTGGCATAGTAATCCTCCCTGTGTTGTTCTTTTTGCTTGAGTTTGCTTTAGCTATCCAGGGTCTTTTGTTTTTCCATATGAACTTTAGGATGTTTTTTTTTTTTATCTAGATCTGTGAAGAAGCTCATGGGGATTTTAAATGGGATTTCATTGAATCTGTATATTACTTTGGGTAGGATGAATATTTTTACTATATTAATTCTGATTCATGAGCATGGGAGGTCTTTTCATCTTCAATCTCCTTCTTCAGGGATTTATAATTTTCATTGACGACATTTTTAGTGTCTTTGGTCAAGTTTTTTTTCCTAAATATTTTATTTTATTTTTGAAGTTATTGTGAATGGAAAGGTCTCTTTCTATTCCTTCTATATTGCTTGTTGTTAGTATAAAGAAAGACTACTGATTTTTCTAGGTTGATTTTGTATCCCACTCCTTTACTGAAACTATTAATCATTTATACGAGTTTTCTGGTAGAGTTTTTGGCATACCTTAAGTCAACTATTATGTAATTTGCAAAAAGGGATAGTTTGACCTCCTTTTTTCCAATTAGTACTCCTTTCATTTTCTTTTCTTTTTTTTCTTTTTTTTCTTTTTTTCTTATTGCTCTAGCGAGTGTTTCAAGCACTATATTGAAAAGGAGTGGAGATAGGGGGCAGTCTTGCCAAGTTCCTGAGTTTAAGGGGAATGATTCTAATCCTTTCCCATTTACAATAATGTTGGCTGTGGGTTTGTTGCATATGGCTTTGATTATGTTGAGGAATGTTCCTTCCTGTCCAATTCCCTCTAGGACTTTAAATATGAAGGCATGTTGAATTTTGTTGAAGGCTTTTTCTGCATCAATTGAGATCACCATGTGTTTTTTTGTCTTTCAGTCCTTTAATATAATTTATGACATTTATTGATTTATGTATGTTGAACCATCCCTGCATCTCTGGTATGAATCCGACTTGGTCATGATGGATGATGTTTTTGATGTGTACCTGTACGTGGTTGGCAAGTATTTTGTTGAGAATTTTTGCATCTATGTTTGTTGTAGTTTGTCTTTAATTGCTGTGACAAAACACTCTGACCGACACCAACTTGGGAAGGAAAGGGTTTATTCAGCTCACATCTCCCGGGTCACAGTTCATCACTCAGGAAGCCCAGGGCAGGAACTCAGGGCAGGAACCTGGAGGCAGGAGCTGAAGCACAGGCCATGATGGAATGCTGCTTACTGGCTTGCTCCCCTGGCCCATGCCCAGCCTGCCCTCTTATACAGTACATAACAACCTGCCCAGGGTGGCACCACCCATAGTGGGCTGGGCCCTCCCACATTGCTCGACAATCAAGACAATACTCCACAGATGTGGCCACAGGCCAGACCAATGGAGCCAATTCCCCAACTGAGGCTCCCTCAACCCAGGTGTTTCAAGTTGACACTAAAGCTATCCATCACAATGTTCATTAATGAAATGGTCTATAGTTTTCTTTTTTGGTTGTATCTTTGCTTAGTTTTGGTATTAGAGTGATGCTGGCTTTGTAGAAGGAGTTTGGGAAATTTCCCTCTGTTTCTGTCCTTTTGAATAATTTGAATATTAATGGTTGTAGGTCCTATTTAAATGTCTTAAAGAATTCTGCCATGAATCCATCTGGGCCTGGGCTTTTTTTAGTTAGGAGGTTTTTTTAAATTAAAGTTTCAATTTCCTCATATATTATAGGTCCGTTTAGGCTATTATTCTCTTCTTGGTTAAGCTTCAGCAAATTCCATGATTTCAGATATTCAACCATTTCTCTTAGTTTTCAAATTTAGTAGAGTATAGGGTTCTAAAGTATTTCCATATGATTGTCTAGATCTTTTTGTTATCTGTTGTGATGTTTCCCTTTTTGTCTTGAATTTTATTGATTTGGAGTTCCTTTTTCTCTAGGTCAGCTGGGCTAGAGGTATATCTATGTTGTTTATCCTTTCAAGGAACCAGCTCTTGGATTCATTGATTTTTTTAAAATTGTTTTCTTTGTTTCTATTTCATTGATTTACACTCTGATTTTTGTCATTTCTTCCTGTCTTTTGTGTTTAGGATTCATTTGTTGTTGTCTCTCAAGTGTTTCTAGTTGCAGAGTTAGGTTGTTTATTTGTGTTTCTTCTGTTTTCTTAATGTAGGCACTTAGGGCTATAAATTTTCCTCTTAGGACTACTTTTAAGGTGTCCCGTAGGTTTTGTTGTGTTGTATCATCCCTTTCATTTAGTGCCAGGAAAGCTTTTTATTTCTTTCTTTATTTCTTCCTTGATCCATTATTCAGGAATATATTGTTTAGTCTCCACGAGTTCTTGTTACTAGTGGGGCTCTTTCTGGTGTTGATATTAAGCTTTATTGCACAGTGGTCTGATAGAGTGCATGGGATTGTTTCAATTTTCTTGTACTTATTGAGATTTTCTCTGTGTACTAGTATATGTTCCATTTTGGAGAATGTTCCATGGGGTGCTGAGTAGAAAGTATATTCTTTGGGTTTTGGGTGGAATATTCAGTAGGTGTTGTTAGTCCATTTGGTGTATTGTATTGTTCAGTTCAGATGTCTCTATTTATTCTTTTTTCAGTTGACTTGTCCAATGAGCTCAGTGGGGTATGAAGTATCCCACTATTAGTGTGCTGGGATTAATCTGTGCCTTGAAGTCCTGCAGAATTGTGCTTATGAAGTTTGGTGCACCACAGTTTAGTGCATATATATTTATGATTGTGAAATCTTCATGGTTAATTGATCCTTTGAAAAGAATGTAGTAACCCTCATCATCTCTTCTGATTAGTTTTACTTTGAAGTCTATTTAGTCTGATATTAGAATAACAACTTCTGCTTGCTTTGGTACCATTTGCTTGGAATATATTTTTCCATCTTTTCATCTTAAGATGGTGCCTATCCTTGAAGGTGAGATTCATTTCTTGTCAACAACAAAAAGATGGATTTAATTCTGTTGTTTTTTTTTTTTTTGTTTTTTTTTGTTTTTTTCTTTTTTCATTTTCTTTTGGTCTTTTCAAGATAGGGTCTCCCTGTAGCCCCAGCTGTCCTGGAACTCACTCTTTAGACCAGGCTGGCCTTGAACTCACAAAGATCTGCCTGCCTCTGCCTCCCAAGTGCTAGGATTAAAGGCGTGTACCACCGGCTGGATTCAATTTCTTAATCCATTCTTCCAGTCTATGTCTCTTTATTGCGGAGTTTAGATAATTAATATTTAAGGTTATTATTGAGAGATGTATATTGCTTCCCTTCAATTTATTTTCTGTGTGCATTTTTTAATGTAAATTTGTACTTTTGGGGTTATACCTATAGTATCTAGAGTATCTACTACAGTAGATACTCTCTCGTCACTTGGAGATGACTGCTTCTTTCCTCTGTCCTCTGAATTGCTTCGAGGGTTGATTTGAAGGGTTGATTTTCTAGACATTTTTTCTTTCATCTTGTGTATGTCATGAAAGACTTTTCTCTCTCTTTCGACTACAATTGACATTCTTGTGTAGAGTAACCTGGGCTGGCATCTATAATCATTTAGTATTGGGAATACTTTGGACCAAGCTCTTCTGGCTTTATCATTTGCACTGAGAAGTCAGTGTAATTCTGATGGGTTTCCCTTTATATGTGACTTGTTTTTCTCTTGAGGCTCTCATTATTCTGTCTTTGTTTTGAGCATCTAGCATTTTGACTATGATATGGCATGGAGAATTTCTTTTCTGATCTTGTCTATTTGGTGTTCTGTGTGCTCCTTGAATTTGTATGTGTACGTCTTTTTTCAGTTTGGGGAAATTTTCTTCTATAATTCTGTTGAAGGTCTGATCAATACTGTTGTCCTGGGATTCTTCTCTTTCCTCTATACCTGTCATTTGGAGCTTTGGTCTTTTCAATGTGTCTATACTTCTTGGTTATTCCAGTCTTGTGTTTTCTTAAATTTTTCATAATCTTTGCTTGAGCATCCAGTTCTTTCATATTATCTTCTAGACTTCATATTCTATTTTCTATTTTCTGCTTCATCCATTATGTTACTGAGGGTTTCTCCTGTCCTTTCCTGTTGATTGGATGAGTGATTTCCTTTCTCATTTCAGCCTGAGATTTCTTCAGTATTTCCACTTTCTTTTGGAGTTTGTTGTTCTCTCCTTGTAGTTCTTTGATTCGATGTCCAGTTTCCTTTTTCATTTCAGCCTGAGATTTCTTCAGTATTTCTAATTCCTTTTGGTGTTTGTCATTCTCTCCCTCTAGTTATTTGATTCCTTTATCTGAATGTTCTTTATATTCCTTGATTTCTTTGAGTTCTTTGATCTATGTCCTGGATTACCTCCAGGGAGGTCTCATTGTAGGAGTCTTCTATAGGACTGGTAGAATTTTGTCTGGATTTATTATTTGGTTTTCCCATGTTATTGTTTTTTCTTTATGCTTTTGGCATGTGTGTTTGTTTTGTTGTTTTTATTCTGCTGTGAAGCTCAAGTGTTTCTTCTTTGCGTTGAAGGCTGACTTTGGTTGTTTTCTTCTGGTGCCTTCTTTATCCTCTTATTAGGGCTGACTGGTCTAAGTTTCAGGTTTTTACTTTTGATTTTGCATTGTAAGGATTAGCTAACTCCCCCCTTCTGGTCTGCCTGGCCATTCTCCGTATCTGCCTGTCCTGCTGCTGCCAATCCCATGTTGCATGTGTTGCAGTCTGGCCTACCTTCCTGTCCTGTTGGGGTCTGGGTGGGGCCATTAACACCTCTGTGTGCCCGTATCCTGGGCTGGCCTCCCTGCCTGCCCTGCCATGTGGGTTTCTTTGATTGGTCCTTCTTTTCTTTCTCTGTTTCTTTCTTTCCTCTTTCTTCTGGGAACTTTTTAAAAAGTTAAGCAGAGGGGCTGGAGAGATGGCTCAGTGGTTGAGAGTACTGGGTGCTCTTGCAAAGAACCTAGGTTCCAGGGTATCCAATGCCCTCTTCTGACCTCCAGGAACTTGCATGCATGGGTGCACATACATACATGCAGGCAAAACACTTGTACATTTAAAATAAATAAATAAATAAATAAATATTTATAGATTGTCCAGATAATCTGATCTAGATTTCTTAATTAGACACAGTCTTTGCCTTCTATTTTAGTTTCTTTTAGTTCAGTTTTCAAACTCATATCTACCCCAGAGACAGATTTGGGGCCAACAGGTTGTGAGAATTTTAGAGTACAGGTAAATAAGACATGGTTTACACCCTCAGCAGCTGGAGCAATTCTAGATTTTAAGGACTTCAACTTGGATCAAAACATCCAAAAACGATGAAAAAAATCTCAGTAGTTGTCATCTGATGAAGTAGAGATGCAGGTTTTATTAAAACTAGTTTAACACAGACTTAATACTGTGTTAAGAGACAGGTGCTCAGAAGGAAGTAAGACATATCCAAGTGTGGGTCTGAGGTCCTGAAGTGAGTTGGCTGTAGTTTCTTTTTTAAAGATTTATCCTTATGATTATGTGTGTGTGTGTGTGTGTGTGTGTGTGTGTGTGTAGTGTGTGTGTGTATGCCTGTGTAGGTTTGTGTATGTGTGTTCATGTGCCCATGGAGGGCAGAAGAGGGTGTTGGATTTCTGGGAACTAAAGTTAGTCACAGGACATTGTGAGCTTCTTGATATGCGTGTAGGAGTGGGTGCTGGGAAGTGAACTCAGGTCTTCTGCAAGAGCAATAAACATTCTTAACTCCTCAGCCAGCTCCTCAGCCCCTAGTTGGACATTTTTGGTTAGGTTAATTGAAGTGGGAAGACTGAACCTAAATGTGGGCAGCACCATCCAGTGCTTTTGAAATTTATGGATTTTCAAGGGAAAAGCTTTTGATTTTTCTCATATCTCACCATGAGATGCATTTCTCTTGTTCCTGAGCACATCCTAAATGTTGATGTCCCTGCTAGCTGCCATCCTTTGCTCACTGACATCAGAATCCATCTTCTTTGGCCTTCCAGGGTGTATTGGAAGCCTGTGTTCTATAAGAATTCTCCATTCCTTCAGCATCAGCTAGGATATGCAGCATCATGGACAGAACAGCTGCCTAGGTAGCCTGGAATTCTCTTTGTCGACCAGGCTGGCCTCATGTGCCTAGAGATCCACCTGACTCTGACTTACAAGTCCTAGGATTAAAACCCTGTACTACGATATCCATAAAAGTGGATTTATTTTTCTTTTAAAATTTTCTTTTAAAAATTTTGATTTTATGTGTACAAGTGTTTTCTGTATACAGGTATGTAAGTGTATCTGTATCTGCAATGTATGCAGATGTCAGGAGACAGCATTGGGACTGTTGGATCTGTGGATGCTGAGAAACATGCCAGCATAGCCAGTGCTCTTAATTACTATGTGCTCTCTCCAGCCTCCAGAGAAATTTCTTTAAAAAGAGACTATGGCCAAAGGGAAGAAGAGGTTGACTTGAAGCTGTTTCTAGGTCCACTCAGGCCCCCTTAACAGGGCAACTGATGGGTCCACTCAAGGCTCCCTTAAAAGGGCAACTGATGGGCTGCAGAGATGGCTGAGCAGTTAAGAGGATATTCAGCTCTTGCAGAGGCCTGGGTTTGATTCTAAGCACCCACATGACAGATTCACAACAGTCCATAATTCCAGGTCCAGGGGATCAGATGCCCTCTTCTTGCCATGTAAGGTACTACATACATGTAGTGCATGCACATACAAGCACTGCATAACTTGAATCCTAAGAACATACTCTGTTTACAAGCATGAATACTGAGCTGATGATCAGTGGCCATAAATCTAACATTGTCCTTTTGGCTAATGTTTTCACAGTGTACATAAACACAAAATTGTAGGTAGCTAGACAGACGACAAGCATCATCAGACTTGGAGACCTTTGTGGATAGACCCTGCCCTCATCAGCAGCCTTGGTGACCAATAAAGAAAGGAATCATGACAACTATCCCTCCTAAATATTAAAAATACCACTTGAAGCTGGGCAGAGTGGCACTTGACTTTAATCCCAGCACTTGGGAAGAAGAGGCAGGTTCATCTCTACGAGATCAAGACCAGCCTAGTCAAGTTCCAGGCGAGCTGGGGCTACAGGGGAACACTGACTCAAAAAACAAAACTTAAAAAAAAGAGAGAAAGAAAAAAGAAAACACCATTGAAAGGGAGAAGAGTGGAGGTATCAGGTCTTTGTCGAAATCTAGAAAGAAAAAGCTACTTGCTTCTGGTCACAGGAATAAATTTGAATAGAATTCAACCTCAGGCTCTGGGTAGGATGTTGCTAATCTGCAACCTGATACTATCACATTATCCATGATGTTCTCCTCCTTGCACTTGATTACATATAGAGCTTCACTGTCACATGATTTTCTGAGATCTAAGTCAAAAGTCAAAACTTTCCTTCACACCCGGCTCCCTCATCTATCTCTTCTTTGGATGAAGGCTACAGTGTGGGCCATCTCTGCCTGGACACTGAGGACACACCCATGTCCTCTCTGAGAACAGCCACAGGGAAGTGAAGCTTTGTGCAACCCTCAGACACTGAGCCTGGCTTCATTTTGACTCAAAAGGCATGACTTCTTCTCTTCCTCTTCTCCATCTCCTACCTCTCAGCCATGTCAGTATTTCTAGCTTGCAATTGCCATATTATTTTTGTCCCTCAAACTGTAATGAAATATTCAGCAAGATTCAGCCTTTATTAAAGAATATTGCATGTATGGGCTGGAGATCCAGAAGACACTGAATCCCTTAGAAGTGGAGCTACACATGGTTGTGAGCCACCATGTGAGTGCTGGTATCTAAACCCATGTGGCCTGGAAGAACCACATTTGCTCTTAAACCCCAAGCTATCTCACCAGCCCCTTAAATTTACATTTTAAGTTTTCCTAACAAATAGAACTTTAAAGGTTTTTGGAGACTTTAATAAAAACACATTAACAGGGGCTGGAGAGTGGCTCAGTGGTTAAGAGCACCAACTGCCCTTGCTGGGGACCTGGGCTCGATTCCCAGTGCCTACATGGCTGCTAAGAACCGTCTTTAAGCCAGGGGTGGTGGCACACACCTTTGATCTCAGCACTTGGGAGGCAGAGGCAAGTGGATCTATATGAGTTTAAGGCCAGCCTGATCTACAGAGTGTGTCCCAGGCCAGGTGGCGCTATAGGGAGACCCTGCCTCAAAAAACAAAAAACAAAAAACAAAAAACAAAACAAAACAAAACAAAAAAGGTGTTTACAAATGAAGCCTTACTTTTTATGATATTTCTCTTTTTTATTTAAAAAAATTTTTATTATTTATTTCTGTATGTGTATGAATGTACTGTCTGCATGCAAGTGTGTGCACCCGTGTCGTGCAGTGCCGCGGAGGTCAGAAGAGGGTGTCAGATTCCCCTGGAACTGGAGTTCTTCTGGAATTGGAGTTTCAGACGGTTCTCGGCTGCCATGTAGGTGCTGGGGATCGAACCCGGGTCCTCTGTAAGAGCGGTCGGCGCTCTTAACCGCTAGGCCATCTCTCCAGCCCCTTTATGATACTTCTCTTGTAAATTCTATAAAGGGATTATTTTTTTCTGAACCTCAGTTTCCAGAATTAACACTTGAAAGCATCAGAGCTAACCCTGGCTGACTGTGCAATCATTGTTACCAGAGTTTCCAGTATTATTACTGTTGTAATAATAATAATAATAATAAATTATATTATTTTTATTACCATGTGTTAGGATAGGCAAACACAGGTCATAACAGCCATGTGGAGGTGAGACAAAGTTTTTGGTGTAGTTCTATGATGAGTTAGGGGGCTCCAATTCATGCCATCAGAATTGTAACTCAAGGTATTTTATACTCTGAGCCATTTCACCAGCCCTTTTTCCAAGGTTCTTAGGGTCAAATCCTGTGGCTTGGCAGTCCTAACAAGCCAAGATATGCAACCAGTCTTCCAACTCCATGGAGGACTCTCTCCCCTGCCCCTCACTATCTGTCTGTCACAGCTCAGTTCTTATCCAGCCACACCATGTCTATGGCCCACCCCCATATAAAAATGGTTTTCCAAGATGCTGCTGTTTCTAACACCAGTAGACACAAGGCCAAATGCTCTCATCTAAGCTGCATGTAAAGTCTCTTGCAGATGTCTCAGGAGGTCCTTTCCAGGGAAGGGAAATGTCCCTCCAAATTTGCTCTTGAGTCATTTTGCATCTTCCCATCACCTGTAGAGCCAGATCCCCTGGAGGACCTCCATATCTGGTAGTCATTAAAAACAAACAAACAAACAAACAAAAAAAACCAGATCATTTTGAAATTCCCAACCTGAAATCCCTTTGGCCCCAGACTGTGAGGTTCTTTCAAGGGGATCAACGTCTCCCTTTCAATTTACACCTTGAGACCTTTGCAGACATTTTATGATCCTTTTCCTATGGAAGGGTGATACTGTTTTAGGATTTATGGTCTTTGATCTTCAGTGTCAGCAAGACACAGGCCCCTACCTTCTGCTTAATCACTCTAATTTATTCTAAAGACCTGTGTTAAGTTTGATTCTCAGACATAGATGAAGCGATTGTTGTGTTCCAGGTCTTCTTACAATCACCGGAACCTTTCCTCCTTGTTCTCCTTCCTTGTCAGGTCTTCTTACAATCACCGGAACCTTTCCTCCTTGTTCTCCTTCCTTGTCAGGTCTTCTTACAATCACCGGAACCTTTCCTCCTTGTTCTCCTTCCTTGTCAGGTCTTCTTACAATCACCGGAACCTTTCCTCCTTGTTCTCCTTCCTTGTCAGGTCTTCTTACAATCACCGGAACCTTTCCTCCTTGTTCTCCTTCCTTGTCAGGTCTTCTTACAATCACCGGAACCTTTCCTCCTTGTTCTCCTTCCTTGTCAGGTCTTCTTACAATCACCGGAACCTTTCCTCCTTGTTCTCCTTCCTTGTCAGGTCTTCTTACAATCACCGGAACCTTTCCTCCTTGTTCTCCTTCCTTGTCAGGTCTTCTTACAATCACCGGAACCTTTCCTCCTTGTTCTCCTTCCTTGTCAGGTCTTCTTACAATCACCGGAACCTTTCCTCCTTGTTCTCCTTCCTTGTCAGGTCTTCTTACAATCACCGGAACCTTTCCTCCTTGTTCTCCTTCCTTGTCAGGTCTTCTTACAATCACCGGAACCTTTCCTCCTTGTTCTCCTTCCTTGTCAGGTCTTCTTACAATCACCGGAACCTTTCCTCCTTGTTCTCCTTCCTTGTCAGGTCTTCTTACAATCACCGGAACCTTTCCTCCTTGTTCTCCTTCCTTGTCAGGTCTTCTTACAATCACCGGAACCTTTCCTCCTTGTTCTCCTTCCTTGTCAGGTCTTCTTACAATCACCGGAACCTTTCCTCCTTGTTCTCCTTCCTTGTCAGGTCTTCTTACAATCACCGGAACCTTTCCTCCTTGTTCTCCTTCCTTGTCAGGTCTTCTTACAATCACCGGAACCTTTCCTCCTTGTTCTCCTTCCTTGTCAGGTCTTCTTACAATCACCGGAACCTTTCCTCCTTGTTCTCCTTCCTTGTCAGGTCTTCTTACAATCACCGGAACCTTTCCTCCTTGTTCTCCTTCCTTGTCAGGTCTTCTTACAATCACCGGAACCTTTCCTCCTTGTTCTCCTTCCTTGTCAGGTCTTCTTACAATCACCGGAACCTTTCCTCCTTGTTCTCCTTCCTTGTCAGGTCTTCTTACAATCACCGGAACCTTTCCTCCTTGTTCTCCTTCCTTGTCAGGTCTTCTTACAATCACCGGAACCTTTCCTCCTTGTTCTCCTTCCTTGTCAGGTCTTCTTACAATCACCGGAACCTTTCCTCCTTGTTCTCCTTCCTTGTCAGGTCTTCTTACAATCACCGGAACCTTTCCTCCTTGTTCTCCTTCCTTGTCAGGTCTTCTTACAATCACCGGAACCTTTCCTCCTTGTTCTCCTTCCTTGTCAGGTCTTCTTACAATCACCGGAACCTTTCCTCCTTGTTCTCCTTCCTTGTCAGGTCTTCTTACAATCACCGGAACCTTTCCTCCTTGTTCTCCTTCCTTGTCAGGTCTTCTTACAATCACCGGAACCTTTCCTCCTTGTTCTCCTTCCTTGTCAGGTCTTCTTACAATCACCGGAACCTTTCCTCCTTGTTCTCCTTCCTTGTCAGGTCTTCTTACAATCACCGGAACCTTTCCTCCTTGTTCTCCTTCCTTGTCAGGTCTTCTTACAATCACCGGAACCTTTCCTCCTTGTTCTCCTTCCTTGTCAGGTCTTCTTACAATCACCGGAACCTTTCCTCCTTGTTCTCCTTCCTTGTCAGGTCTTCTTACAATCACCGGAACCTTTCCTCCTTGTTCTCCTTCCTTGTCAGGTCTTCTTACAATCACCGGAACCTTTCCTCCTTGTTCTCCTTCCTTGTCAGGTCTTCTTACAATCACCGGAACCTTTCCTCCTTGTTCTCCTTCCTTGTCAGGTCTTCTTACAATCACCGGAACCTTTCCTCCTTGTTCTCCTTCCTTGTCAGGTCTTCTTACAATCACCGGAACCTTTCCTCCTTGTTCTCCTTCCTTGTCAGGTCTTCTTACAATCACCGGAACCTTTCCTCCTTGTTCTCCTTCCTTGTCAGGTCTTCTTACAATCACCGGAACCTTTCCTCCTTGTTCTCCTTCCTTGTCAGGTCTTCTTACAATCACCGGAACCTTTCCTCCTTGTTCTCCTTCCTTGTCAGGTCTTCTTACAATCACCGGAACCTTTCCTCCTTGTTCTCCTTCCTTGTCAGGTCTTCTTACAATCACCGGAACCTTTCCTCCTTGTTCTCCTTCCTTGTCAGGTCTTCTTACAATCACCGGAACCTTTCCTCCTTGTTCTCCTTCCTTGTCAGGTCTTCTTACAATCACCGGAACCTTTCCTCCTTGTTCTCCTTCCTTGTCAGGTCTTCTTACAATCACCGGAACCTTTCCTCCTTGTTCTCCTTCCTTGTCAGGTCTTCTTACAATCACCGGAACCTTTCCTCCTTGTTCTCCTTCCTTGTCAGGTCTTCTTACAATCACCGGAACCTTTCCTCCTTGTTCTCCTTCCTTGTCAGGTCTTCTTACAATCACCGGAACCTTTCCTCCTTGTTCTCCTTCCTTGTCAGGTCTTCTTACAATCACCGGAACCTTTCCTCCTTGTTCTCCTTCCTTGTCAGGTCTTCTTACAATCACCGGAACCTTTCCTCCTTGTTCTCCTTCCTTGTCAGGTCTTCTTACAATCACCGGAACCTTTCCTCCTTGTTCTCCTTCCTTGTCAGGTCTTCTTACAATCACCGGAACCTTTCCTCCTTGTTCTCCTTCCTTGTCAGGTCTTCTTACAATCACCGGAACCTTTCCTCCTTGTTCTCCTTCCTTGTCAGGTCTTCTTACAATCACCGGAACCTTTCCTCCTTGTTCTCCTTCCTTGTCAGGTCTTCTTACAATCACCGGAACCTTTCCTCCTTGTTCTCCTTCCTTGTCAGGTCTTCTTACAATCACCGGAACCTTTCCTCCTTGTTCTCCTTCCTTGTCAGGTCTTCTTACAATCACCGGAACCTTTCCTCCTTGTTCTCCTTCCTTGTCAGGTCTTCTTACAATCACCGGAACCTTTCCTCCTTGTTCTCTTCCTTGTCAGGTCTTCTTACAATCACCGGAACCTTTGCTCCTTGTTCTCCTTCCTTGTCAGGTCTTCTTACAATCACCGGAACCTTTCCTCCTTGCTCTCCTTCCTTGTCAGGTCTTCTTACAATCACCGGAACCTTTCCTCCTTGCTCTCCTTCCTTGTCTAGCTTCTGTCAACTTCATCTTTGTGGCCCGATGTGGACACTGTAGTAAAGAATGGAGCTGAGCTATGGGTAAAAAGGCAGAGCTCCCACAGATGTTGCAATGCTGGGTCTTGCAGATGAATTCTCAGTCCTGTAATCCAAACATCAGGGGCTCCAATGTACAGACTAATCAGTTGAGTCTGCCAGGCCACACTGAGGGATTGATAGCCTCGTGCTGCAGAGACCCCAGACCAAGCACTCTGGCTGTTTCAGCCTGGTGACACTCTATATGTAGGAGACTCACCTTGCCAGGCTGCTCAGCAGCATGCAGAGGAGTGCTATAGCAAAATGCACAATGTAATATATAATAATTTTCACTGGTTTAATAAGTGGACAGTTTTTAGCATGAATACTTAGGTCCACCTATGTCATCACATCATATTTTCTGTGCATTCTGGAGCAAGTCCTTGGTTGCCAATATTATTACTAAAATTGAGAAAATATATTCACAGATATCTTAAATCTCTTTGGTATTTACTGTACTTATATAATATTCTATTTTATGACTATTATATTTATATTTCTCTACACATTTTTAACTGTTCCTAATTTTGTTTGCAGTCTAGAAATATATTATCATGAACAGCAACACAGTTGAAAGACATGTCCTTATAGATAGATTGTAAGTTAGATATTTTGAGACCTAATGAGGTAAATTATTTTTTACTGTTGTAATGGCTGAAATTGACAAGTGGTGAAACTGGAAACAATCATCCTGAGTGAGGTAAGTCAGACTGCAGAAAGACAAATGTCATGTGTTCTCTCTCACAGCTGGGTGCTAGTTGTGAAATCTGCTAGTTGTGAAACATATGCATGCTTCAATTTGAAAACTGAAAATTCAGAAAGGTCAAGAAACCAACAAATGTCCCAGGGGGTTGGGCAGCTTCCTGGGAGTGCTGGAAGAATGCAGTAATATGAGGGGAAAGGGGAACATTAGATTTGGAGGTGTTAAAGGGGTTGGGGAATGGGAAGGCAGGGCAGAGGCAGGAATATAAGGAGATATAAGTAAAGCTAAAGACCTGTAGAAAAAGTCATATGGAAACCTACCACTATAGAAGCTTCTTAAAGCAAATATGAATACATTATAAAAAGTGATTAAAGGAATTATCCTGTAACAGGGGGAGATTGCCATTTCTAGACATCATAGGCTAATTAAAAAAAACCCACCTCAATTCCAGGAATGAACTCCCTCTCTAGAACCCTTGACAAGGGGTCCCACAGACCCTCAAACAGTACAAGCCATTGCCCTTAATCTCAGTTAGCCAGCAGAACTGTATGGAAAGACCTTATTGCTGAAAGCACTAGATATATAAGTTGTAGAACAAACAGGGACAAATCAAGCTGGTGCTGATTTCAGGGTGCTCATCTCTACTGGCTAGTGTTCATAGTGCTGGAAAGTGCTTTGCATGTTAACAGATGGAAAAAAAAAATCATCTTTACCCAGATGTTAATCATGTGAACTACAGTAACAATTGGCCTGGTGAGATATGCCCACTAGTGGCACAAGTATCATGGGAATTACCAAGTAGTCTTCAGTTGAATTTTAGGTCCAATTTCTAGGATGAAAACTGTAGCTGCCATTGATAGAAGGCTTAGGACCCTGAGACTAAACAGGTCACAGCACATAGGGGAGAACCTAATACTAGTTTTCTACTCAATAGATGTCATATTAAACTGTCTCAGTGAATAATTGTTATTCCCATAGATTAATGCATCTCTCAACTGTCACCAGAAGTTTTCTTATGCCACAGATGGTGATTAACATAGAAACCCACAATCTGCCAAAGTGCAGAGAACAAGTGGCTGCATAGTGCTTATCTCTAAATATGTCAAACTTTGCTCCCAAGGCTCAGGGATTATTGCAGATGAGGGAGTGGAAAGATTACAAGAGCCAGAGGGAATGGATGACCACAAGGAAACAGCATATTATAGGTAGCTGGTCAGTTACTTATGAACTCACAGCAACGGCAATAGCATGCACGATTCCCATGCAAGCTTGAAGGACAAGCAATCCTTGCATAGACATGAAGTAGTGGATCAGAAACTCCAATCCAGCCTCAAGAAAGTGTCACAACAGATGGCTGCTGGGAGGGACAGAGACAGTCTCTTTGAAGAATGGGAGTCTTAGTAAGTTAACTAGGATCCACAGGATTCATTCACAATGAAGGATGTTTGGAGACAGATATTAGGCTCTATAGTTCACATATGTGTGTAAGTTAACTGGGTGGGGTCAATAATGGGAGGTTGAGATACAGGAAGTGAGACAAATGATTTTATTTAAATTTTTACAATTAATATTTTATTATAAAATTATTGCTTTCTGCATGATATTTTATAATCATATGAATTATGTTTTGATAACAAATCTGGTAAACTCAAATTTTAATACTTGTTCATTATTTACTTAAACATGCTTTTCATATATACATATATTTTAAGGGATCCATGGTTTTTTAAATTTATTTATTTATACATACATTTTTCTATCAAATCTAGGCCTGTGTTCCCAACCCTATCCCCCGACCCCACCAGAGCTCATGCATTCTGCCAAACAGGCTTTTCATCTTTTTCTCACTCTTTCTCAATATTCTCCATGTGGAAGTTGACTGTTCTGAGCAGAAGTTCACTGTTTCAGTCAGTTCTTTGATGCAGTCCTTTCTGTTGTTGTTGTTTCCAATATGCATCACTCCCAGCTGCTTTGGACAAAAGCTCAAGGGGCCGTGTACAAGAAATACTTACAACTAGGTAATTGGCACTAGCATCCACAGATGAGGGATACCATTTGTAATTTGCTTTTATGGGACTGGTTGACTGGCACATCAGCAATGATGATCCCTCTAGCTCCAATACCGATTTGGCCTGCAAAGCTCTTTACTTCTGCATAGCACTCCATTGTTGTAGTATGTACCGACATTTTCTGTAGTCCACTCATCAGTTGAGGGACATTTGGTGTGGTTCTATCCAGCTCCTGTGGCGATAGTTGTGAAAGATCGGAAATAGAAACAGGGGCCTAGGGGGCATGATAGCGACTCGCAGTGGGGTGAATCTTGAGTGTGCATGCTTAGGAGTGGTATGGTTGGGTGGGGTGGCAATTTCATTCAAAGTCTTCCAAGGTTCTCCACACTGCTTCCATAGTGGCTGCACAAGTTTAACATTCCCGCCAGCAGGTGATGAGTGTTTGCCTTTCTCCACAACCTCTCCAGCACGTTGTTTTCTCTTGATCCTAGTCCATCTTATTGGAGTAAGATGATATCTAAGTAGGTTTTGATTGGCATGTCCTTAAGATTAGTGAACGTTGAACCTTCTGAGGGGGTTTCTCAGACATCTATAATTACCTCACGGTTGTGAAGTTTGTTCAGCTCTTTTGCTCCATCTAGTTTATATATTCTGGAAATCATGCTTTGTCAGAATGTTTCTGCGGTGAAGGTTTCCTCCCACTCTGTGGGATTTTCTCTTCACTTCCCTGATTGTTTCTTTGGATGTGCATAAGCTTTTGAGTTTATGAGGTTTCCTGTGTCAATTTTCCGACCTTAATTCTGCGCAGCTGCTGTCTGATTTAGGAAGGCCCTTTTCCTACGCATAGGTCTTGTTAGGCTGCTGCAAAACTTTTTTTCTATCACCTTCATAGTTTGTGGTTTCACGTTGATGTCTTTTGATCCATCTGGAGTTTAGACTTTTGTACAGGGTGAGAGGTAGGGGTTTAAGTTCATTCTTCTATGAGTGGGTGATCCAGTTTTGCCAACACCACGTGCTGAAGATGCTGTCTTTTCCCATCCGTGTCTTCTTGGCCCCCTTGTTACAAGATATGGAAGTGGCTGAAATTGTATGTGCTGGGGTTTGGATCTTCAGTTTTTGTTCCATTCGTCAACAGGTCATGTTTTTTGTGCCAGTACCATTTTTTTTTTTTTTTTTTTTTTTTTTTGACTATAGCCCTGTAGTAATTTTGAAATTCTGGTATAGAGATCCCCCCCCCCCTGTTTGTCTTTTTGCTCAGGGTTGTTTTTGTTGGGCTATTTGGGGGTCTTTTTGTTTTTTCCAAATGAATTTTAGGATTTTTTTTCCAAGCTGTGAAGAAACTCTTGTGATTGTTTGATTGGAATTAGCTTAAAAATGCTATACAAGAAGGTTTTGGTAAAATGGACATTGTTACAATGTAAATTTCCCAACCCATGAGCGTGGGAGGTTTTTTCCATCTTCTGAATATCTTCTTCAATTTCTTTCTTTAAAGGTTGAAAATTTTTGTTGGAGAGATCTTCAGTGTCCTCTGAGTGAGGTTTTTTTTTCCTAATATTTTAACGGTTTTGAGGCTATTGTTGAGTGGGAAGGTCTCTTTGATTCTTTTTCCAGTTGCTTGCTCTTGGGCTTTGGGTGTAGAGAAAGGCATTGTTTTTTTTAAGTTAATTTTTTGTTCCCGCCACGTTGCTGAAGCTATTAACATTTCTAGGAGGTATTCTGTTCGGGTGGAGTTTGTTTTTTACATCCCTTAAGTAAACAAATCATATCATCAACAAAAATATGGGTGAGGGATAAGCTTGACTTCCTCTTTTCCAATTATACCCTTTTAAATTTCTGTTTCTTGCCTTATTGGCTCTAGCAAAGTGTTTCAAGCACTATAAATATGAATGAAGGAGTGGATGCCAGGGGCAAGCCGTGCTGATTCCATCCCCTTAACTGGCCTGTTCATGTCATTTCCCCATTTCGGATGCTCTTTGGGCTGTGGGTTTCCTGTATATGGGCTTTGATTACATTAAGGAAGTGATCCCGGTCCAATCAAATTCCCTTCTAAGAAAGACTTTAAAGCATGAAGGGATGCTGGATTTTGTCCAAAAGGCTTTTTTCAGCATCAATTGAGATATACTTTGTTTGGTTTTATCAATCTTTTCTTCCAGTATATGTGTTATGGTAAATTATGTTTATTGATTTTCATGTTTTGAACCGCTCTGCATTTCTGGTATGATCCAACTTGGTCATGGTGGATGATATTTTTGATGTGAGTCTTTATGCGGTTTGCCAGTATCCGGTTTAGAATTTTTGGCAATCTGTGTTTTCAATTAAGGGAGATGGTCGTTAAAATTCTCCTTTTTGTTTGTATCTTTGCCTGGGTTTTGGTAATAGAGTGGATGCTGGCCTTCATAGAATGAATTTGGAGAATTCCCTCTGACTGTATAATTCTAAATGTTTTTTCATAACTCATGGTTGTAGTGAACTTTTTGGCAAATGTTCTATAGAATTGTGCTGTGAAATCGTCTGGGCCTGAGCCTTTTTTAGTTGGGAGATCTCATAATACATTTTCAATTCCTTCAATTTTTATGGGTACTGTTTAGGCTGTCGATCTTTCTTGGTTGAGCTTTGGTTAGTCCCAGGATACAATATTCGTCCATTTCTTCTAAGGTTTTCAAACTTAGAGTAAGCATAGGTTGTTGAAGTAGTCGCAATATGATTTTTTGATCTTTTCCTTGTCTGTTGTGAATATTTTCCCTTTTCATCACGATTGTATTGACTTGGAGTTATTAAAGTTTGTTACTTCGGTCTTTGGTTAACTGGGGAAGGTCTGTTTATCGGGAAGAGACTTTTATCTTTTCAAAGAACAACTTTTGGCTTCATTGATTTTTTTTTTTTTTGTAATTGTTTTTCCGTTTGTTTCTATTTCATTGATTTCTGCTCTGTTTTTTGTTATGTATCGTTCTTTCCCTTGTCGGTTGCACTTAGGGTGCATCTTTTGTTGCCTCTCCAAGTGCTTTTATCCTATGGTGGTAGATCATGACAACTTGTGCTCCTTCTTTTTTTCTAATGTAGGCACCCAGGGCTAATAACATAAACTTCCCCCTTAGGACGGCTTTTAAGGTATCCCATAGGTTTTTTTTTTTTTTTTTTTTTTTTTTCATTGTCATTCAGTTCCAGGAATTTTTTTTTTTTTTTTTCTTTTTTCCTTTATTTCCTTGACATGTTCATTATTTTTCATTATTCAAGAGTGTGTGTTTAGTCTCCATATGTAGGTTTTTTTGGTGAGCAGTAGGCTTATCCTGGTGTGGATGTTGAGCCTTATTTCACTGTGGTCTGATAGAATGCATGAAATTATTTCAATCTTTTTGTATTTTGTGGAGGTTTCTTCTGTATCCCAGTATAAAAAATGGTGGGTCTATTTTGGAGACTGTTCCATGGGGTAGCTGAGTAGAAAGTGTATTATCTCTGGTATTTAGGGTGGAATGTTTGGTAGAAGCTGCTAATGAGGAGTCCCTTTTGGTGTACATATCATTTATTTCATATGTCTCTCTGTTTATTCCGTTTGTCCTGTTGACCTGTCAAAATGGCTCAGTGGGTATTGAATTCCCCTATTATGAGTGTCCTGGGGTTAGGGTGTGCCTTGTGGTGGTCCCGGGAGAATTTTTCTTTATAAAGTTTGGTGCACCAGAGTTTGGGGCATATATATTCATAGATGGTGAAATCTTCATGGACAATTGTTTTCTTCTTCTTTTGATTAAAATGTATGGCCTTCTTTGTCTCTTCTTCTGATTTCTTTTACTGTGAAGTCGATTGGTCTGATATTAAAATAGCAACACCTGCTTTCTTTTTGGTACCATTTGCTTGGAATATTTTTTTCCATCCTTTCACTTTAAGGTGGTGCCTGTCCTTGAAGGTAAGATGTGTTTCTTGTAGACAGCATATTGATGGATTCTGTTTCCTAATCCAGTCTCCCAGTCTATGTCTTTTGATTGGGGAATTTAGTCCATTACTATTTAAGGTTATGACTGATAGGTTTGTGTTGCTTCCTTTTGCCTTATTATCCATTTGCAGTTTGGGATTAGTTTTCTATTTCTGCAGTTATGCTTTTATTGATTTCTCTTTCTATGTGCCTGGGGTTGGTTGCTCCTTTCTTCTGTCCTTTGAATTGCTTCAAGCATTCTCTGAAGGGTTGGTTTTCCAGACATGTATTCTTTCAAGTTGTTTATGTCATGGAAGGTTTTTGTCTCTCCTTCAACTATAATTGACATTTTTGCTGGGTGTTGTGGAGACACAGACATGGCTTAAGGTGCAGGCTCAATCCGAGGTCACTTCGGGTGAAGAAATGAGAAGCAGAATACTTGGCAAGCCAAGCATAGCAGGAGGCATACCTCCTGCACTGTTCTCAAAATATTTACCTGCAAGATGTTCTCTGAGATAAGGAAGTGGCCCTTAGACATGTTCTGTTCCCAAGAAGAGGTGATTAATGACAGACATTATTTTAAAAAATTTCCTTAGAAACTATATCTCATGACTTTGTGTATTGCTTGATTCCTTAGAGATTGTAATCTCTCTCCTAGTTGTCCATAAAAGCAAGTTATTAGTAAAGCACAGCATGCAGTTGCACAGTCTCTTCCCTTTTCTGCTTCGCATCCCCTGTGTCCTGGTTATTTCATGACCGTTACCCAGGGACTCCAATGCACTAATCGTCGACAATTGGTGCCCTAACAGGGACCCTGAAAGAGTGTTGTCAGGACGGTCAGTACAGGTAAGAAACTTTTATTACAGTGTAATGGGACAAGGTAAGTCTTCTCCTTATCTTTCTATGCTTAAGCATTTACTAAAAACCCATGGCATTCAAGTTACTTTTACAGATTTAGAAATATGTCTTCATGTTCTTACTGAGTATAATCCATAGTTTCCTGAGGATGGAACTTTGGATGTAGATAATTGGAAAAGAATTAGACAAAATGTAGAAAAGGCAGTTTGTCAAGATGAAAAAATTCCCCAGTCAGATTTTCGTCAATCTGGTCCTGGATCCGTGTTGTTCTCATAGCAATGATTGAGGAACGAGTCATTACTAATGTTCCTAAAGAAGCGACTCCATCCATAAAAGATCTCAATCTGGATGAGAATACTAAAGATAGAATAATAGCAGATCAAGAAGTTTTAGTTACTAAGGTAGGAAATGATCTAGAAAAGAAAATAGAGAATTTAGAAGATGAAATTAAAAAGTTAAGAACAACTGCACCACATTTGGTGAAAATGAAAGTAAAACTGAGCGCGCTGCCACTTATGTTGTTTTCTCATAGAAAGCATAAAAAATATAATTATGAAAACTTATCTTCTTCTTCATCAGATCAGTCTGAACAATCTGAATCTGATGATGATGATATGCCAATTTTTTCTTACCCCATAATTCGGCCACCGCCACAAAACGCAATTGCTCAACCTGCTGTTTATCAGGGTATTAATATAGATGATATTACTAGATTAAGGGAAGCAGTGACTTTATATGGACCTCAATCACATTATGTTAAAGAAATACTTAACGGAATGGTTTGGCATTACAATAACTGGGCTCTGGAAGATTGGAAGTTAGTTTACCATTCATTATTAAAAGAGCCAGCATATTTGCAATGGCAAATGTGGTTCCATGAGTTCAGTGCTGATAAAGCTCGAAATAATGCCAATAGTAACAATCCGGCCTTGAGAGCCATTACTTATCCCATGCTTACTGGGACTGGGGCTTATGATGATCCTCAGCAGAAAGTTAATGCTCCTGAGGAGATTCACGAACAGCTCAGAGAAATAGGCATGGAAGCTTGGGAAAGGATGAGACCTATGGGAGACCATTATGGGACATGGACCAAAATAATACAGAAGCCCAATGAGCCATATGTGGAATTCATAGCTAGATTAAAACAGACCATAGAAAGAACAGTGATTGGAAGTGAAGGTAGAGATCAGTTATTAAAAATTCTTGCCTTTGAAAATGCTAATGAAGACTGTAAAAGAGCTATTTTACCTATTAAAGAAAATAGTGATGTCAATAAATACTTGAGTCTGTAAAGATATTACATCGGAAAGTAGCAAGACGCAAATGTTTGCTGAAACTATGGCAACTACTTTTCATTCTCTCCAGGCTCAAGCCAATAATAATAATAATAATAAAACATTATATGAAAGCTTATGCCTTGGCTCCTGTTTATGGGTATGTGTAATAAAACTTAGGCATCTATAGGTCAAAACATAAAAACCTAAAAAAAAAAAAAAAGAGGGAGGTGGGAGGTGGGGTAGTATGCTTTCTGGGATACAAATGGAAAACTCTGTGTTCCAATCCTATTGATAAATTTTCAATTTTTCTGATCTTGAAAATAACAATGGGAGGAGAATTTCATGTTCCCACAGGTAAAAATCACCAATCTAAATGCCTGAAAACATACAACTTATGGCTATGCAGGATGGACTGGGAAATGCCAGCAGAGAGGTTGACCCATCTGAACATTAAAGAAAGAGGAACCTCAGACTGCCTGAGTCACAGACACTGAGCATATCTCTGAATAATATTGGGGTTAACTGTTTATAATGGGCCCTAATGAACTTTACCTTCCAGATACTGAGAAACCTTCCTACCTCTCCCCTTTATAGGAAAAAGAAAAACATGATGGTAATGAAACCACTCCCTAACTGTAAATTAGAGCCAATTGTTAG
>VZQC01014885.1:1964946-2116486 GCA_009823505.1 Rhizomys pruinosus
TTTGTGTATTTTTAAATTTTTCATAGTCTTTATTTGAGCTTTTTAATTGCTCTGTGTTATCTTCCAGATCTGATATTCTTTGTTCTGCTTCCTCCATTCTACTTCTGAGGCTTTTTCCTTTCCTTTCTTCTTGATTGAATGTGTGTTCTAATTCCTTTTTCATTTCATCCTGTGTTTTATTTAGTACTTCCATTTCCTTTTTGAGCTTCTCAATCTCTTCTTGGTGCTTCTCAATCTCTTCTTGGTGTTCCTTACTTCGTTGGTTGGCTTCCTTTTTCAGTGTTTCTACTTCCTTTCAGAGTTTGCTTTTTTCTCCCTCTAGTTCTTTGTGAGTTTGTCGGTCTGTTCCTTTAGTTCTTTCCGAAGTTTGTCAGTGTATCCCTCTAGGTCCTTTTTGAGTTTTTTTGTTCTCTCTCTTTAGTTCTCTGTATTCTTTATTTTTTTCTCCCTCTAGTTCTTTGTGGAGTTTGTCAATCTGTTCCTTTAGTTCTTTCTGATGTTTGTCATTGTATCCCTCTAGTTCCTTTTTGAGTTTTTCATTCTCTCTCTTTAGTTCTCTGAATTCCTCTTTATGTTCTTTAATTTCTCTGCATAGGTCTGCAATTTTATTCCTCTAAGATCTGTTCCTTGGATCTCCTCCAAGGGGTTCCCAATGTAGCTATCTCCTACTGGTTTGGTAGCACTTGATGCAGGATTTTCCTGTGCCTTTCCCATGTTATCCCTTCGTCGTGTTCCTGGCATGTGGGCTTCCCTTTTGTGGTTCAGATCACAAATACCTTTTCACTATGTTAGGGGATGGTTTTACTTTCCTCCTTTAGATGTTCCCCCCCCCTTTCCTCCTCCTTGTTTATGGAGTATTGACTTGTCTAGTTTTCAATTTTGTAAACCACTCTTCTCTTCTTGCTCTGAAGGTTCTCCAAGAAAAGGTCCACTTGGATTCTCACCAATCTGGGGGGGGGATATGCCTGACCTAGCCTGCACCCCGGCAGCCTGCACAAAGGTGCAGACCACTAGCCTGGCTCTCTGGCCCCAGCGCCAAAGAAAGACATAGGGCGGTCCCGCCCAGAGACACACCCCCTAGCTGCAGGCCCAGAATGAGCCCACCTACAAAGATGCTTGCCAAGTGACTTCCCGGCAGCCCGCACAAAGGTGCAGACCACTAGCCTGGCCCTCTGGCCTGGGCGCCAAAGAAAAGCAATTTTTATTTTATTTTTAGATGGAGCCCTTAAATTTTTTTATGGAAAACTCAAGACCCATTATGGATTGAACAATGGCCACTAACAAAAGAAAAATTGGCGGCAGCTCTTGCACTTGTTAAGGAACAACTACAAAAGGGACATATAGAGTTCTCTACATCTCCTTGGAATTCTATATTTGTAATAAAAAAGAAATCTGGGAAATGGAGACTGTTAACTGATCTTAGAGGAGTAAATGCCTCCATGTATCCCATGGGGACATTACAGCCTGGAGTCCCTTCTCCTGCTATGTTTCTAAAATATTGGCCCATCATAGTTATTGATTTACAAGATTGCTTCTTTACTATTCCCATTCATCCTGAGGATAGAAGGTGTTTTGCCTTTAGTCTCCCACAGATTAATAATCAAGGACCTCATGAATGTTATCAATGGAAGGTGTTACCTCAAGGAATGATGAATTCTCCTACCATATGTCAAATTTATGTAAACAAAGCTTTAGCCCCTTTAAGAAAATGATAGCCTCATGTTTATATATCTCATTATATGGATGATATTTTATTTGCTAGCCCTAATAAATAGATTTAGAACAATTTTTATTATCATTACCAAAATATTTTACCCCATTTGGATTAATTATTGCTAAAGAAAAAATTCAAATGTATGAAATTGTCAATTATTTAGGTTATACAGTTAAAAGAACTCAAATCAAACCTCAAAAAAATGTCCATAAGAAGAGATAAATTAAATACTTTGAATGATTTCCAAAAACTATTAGGAGATATAAATTGGATAAGACCATCATTGGGAAACCCCACTTATCAATTACATAATATGTTTCAAACATTACAAGGAAATTCCGATTTGAATAGCCCCAGCAGTTTAACACTGTTGGCATTACAAGAATTAGAATTTGTGGAACAACGTATAAAAGATGCCTTTTTAGGATGAATACAACCTGAGAAACCTATAAGTTTATTCATTGTTAATACTTTTTAATATCCTACAGGTATTCTAGCCCAACAAGAAATTCGTTTAGAATGGATATATACTCGACACACCTTTTCTAAATCTTTGACAACATATGAGGAAATAATCACCATTATAATACAAAATGGTAGACAAAGATGTATGGTTCTTATGGGAAAAGATTGTGAAAATATAACATTTCTTTTAGCAAAAGATAAAATTGAATATTTAATGCACATGTCTGAAACTTTTCAAATAGCTTTAATAAATTTTACAGAACAATTTTTATATCATTTTCCAAAGAGTAAATTATGGGATTATTTTAGATGTCAGGAATTTGTAATTAATGATATAATAGCAGAGCAACCACTTAATAAAGCTCCAACTATATTCACTGATGGATCCTGAAAAAAGAGCGTTTATTGGAATCAAGAAAGATACTGGGTAGAAATAACTAATTTTAACTCAGTTCAACAAATTGAGTTATATGTGGTAATAAAAGTGTTACAGAATTTTAAAGAAAATATTAATATTGTGGCAGATTCTGCATATAATGTGGGTGTTGTTAAAAATATTCCAGGTTCACGGGGCTGGAGAGATGGCCTAGCGGTTAAGAGCACCGACTGCTCTTACAGAGGACCCGGGTTTGATCCCCAGCACCCACATGGCGGCCGAGAGCCGTCTGAAACTCCAATTCCAGGAGAGCTCCAGTTCCAGGGGAATCCGAGACCCTCTTCTGACCTCCGTGGCATTTCACGACACGGGTGCACAGACTTGCATGCAGACAGTACATTCATACACATATGGAAATAAATAAAATTAAAAAAAAAATTCCAGGTTCGATCCCCAGCACCCACATGGCGGCTAAGAACCATCTGTAACTCCAATTCCAGGAGAACTCCAGTTCCAGGGGAATCCGAGACCCTCTTCTTACCTCTGTGGCATTGCACGACATGGGTGCACAAACCTACATGCAGACAGTACATTCATACACATACAAAAATAAATAAAATTAAAAAAATATTCCTACTGCAATAATTAAAACAGTTAAGCCTGAATAACAAAACTTACTTGTTTTATTACAAGTAGAAATAAGAAATAGACAAGGTAGAATATTTATTATACATATTAGGTCTCATACAAAATTACCTGGATTTCTTACCTATGGAAATGAGCAGGTAGATAGACTAGTTATGTTTAATACAGCAGAGGAAGAACATGCGCATTTACATACTAATGCTAATCATTTACATATACAACATAAAATACCTTTTAGACAAGCCAAACAAATTATTTTACAATGTCCCATTTGTCGACCACTACATTTAAGAATACACCCAAGTGGAGTTAATCCAAGGGGAAAACAAATTAATGAAATTTGGCAGATGGATGTTACTTACATCTCAGATTTTGGTCGTTTGGCCTATGTACATGTTACTATTGATACATGTTCTTCTTTTTTATGGGCATCTGCTTTGTCAGGGGAATCAGTAATCATGTTGTACAGCATTTGCTAGAAGTCTTTGCTAATATGGGATGTCCAACTCAAATAAAAACAGATAATGGACCAGCCTATACCTATAAAAGATTTAAAGAATTTTGTGAAACTTACAATATTTTACATATTACTGGGATAGAATATAATCCACAAGGACAAGCTATAGTAGAAAGAGCTCACCATACCTTAAAGCAACAAATAAAAAAAATTAAAAAGGAGGAAATGAGAAGATTTTGGTATGGGTCCATTATGGTCTTTACAAAGAAATGTGCAAGCTGTGTTACCTCAAGTTTTATTTATCATAAATTATATGAATTTACCTCAAGGGGATCTTTTATCAATAGCTGAAAAGCATTTTCAGACTAGTTAGGAATTAACACCTCTTAATATTCCTGTATGGTGTAAAATTGCAAAAGATTCGGAATGGGAATCAGGGACATTGTTAGTATAAGGAAGAGGGTATGGATTTGTGTCATTACAAGATGGCCGACAATTTTGGCTCCCAGGAAGATGGATTAGAAGGAAAAGTCATGACGGCAGTTCGATGGCAATATGATGGTCCTTCCCTAGAAGAAGAAATCCCTATCACTGCCATGGCTCATTTGTCGTTACAAAAAAGACCTCATCGACATCGTACTGCTCTGCTGCCCATGCGCGGTCAGGTGAAATCCCTTGCAGCTCAGGGACAAATTCTTGTACAACAAACAGGGAAACCCTTTACTGCTGAGAATTTTTTAGCCATGTATGCTTTACTTACTGCTACTTCTTCTGGCCAAGCGGTAAATGTAAGTTATTGGTCTTATATTCCTAATCCTCCAATGTTAGAACCTATGTATTGGGGGGGATATGGATTTGCTAGTTTATACTACTCCAAAGATTCTCTCTCCACCATGGAATAATCTTACTTCTTTTAACATTGATGATGGCACTAAATATAATTTTACTCATGCTATGGAAAAGATTCCTATTTGTTTAGGCTCTGGTGAATTTTGCTTGTCCTTAGCGTACCAACACTGGTTATTGCCAGGAGTAAATATAACCAAAAGCCAGACATGTTTGCAACGATTTTCTGCATGGTCTGTAAATCAGACATAGAATAATGTTATCAAAGAAATGGAATTGTCATTGCCTAATTGCCCTGATTTTACTTATATTGGATTAAAATATAAGCCATTTATATGGTCTGAATGCTTAGGTAAATTTGAAAAAATTATTAAAAACTGATGGGTCAATTGGGGATCATATGGGCTCTTTATTAAAACTTCTTCAGAATGGAATACTACTACTTGTAATTTGCTCGATACCGTCAGAATGACCGAGGACCTGAAATGAAATGACACCATCTCTGCTAATCGATTGATGGCTTGGGGTGACAGAAGTATTGCAGACAATCGATTGGCCATTTTGACATCTCCTACTGCAGTGCAGACTCATCTGTGGAAATTGGCTGCAGCAATCAAACCAATACAAATGTTTAATGGAAGTTTTCTGGAACTGCTCAGTCAGCTGCCACCTATAATTTTACTACTTTTAGTAGTACTAATATTACTGCTTGTGTACCTTTACCTTATGCAATTCTTATAGGAACTTTCAGTTTTTCATCTAATATTTCCTGTATTGGATGTAGACTATTTTCCTATATTAATAACTCTGTTAGTCTAAATGGTAATGAATCTTTAATGATTTTGCAACAAAAAACTCACATTTGGATGCCTATAAATCTTGGTAGGCCTTGGGCTCATGATCCTTTATATCCTGTAATTTTGGAATTTTTAAAAAAGATTTTGAAGCATATCAAACGCATGATAGGAATTGTTGTTGTTGTAATTTTGAGACTTATTGCAGTTACTACAACTGCTGCTGTATCTGGTATTGCTTTACATACTGCTGTTGCCTTTCAAGGGTTTTTAGCTGCAGTGTTAGCTTATTTATTTGTGCCCTTTATATTTTTAATGTGGGCACCCAGGGGTATAAACTCTCTTAGGACTGCTTTTAAAGTGTCCCATAGGTTTTGTTGTATTGTACTGTCATGGTCCAAGTATGTGCTCAATTTTGGAGAATGTTCTGTGGGATGCTGAGTAGAAAGTAGATTCTCTGATGCTTGGGTGGAATATTCAGAAGATGTCTGTGAGGTCTATTTGCTGTATTGTATTGTTCAGTTCAGATGTCTCTCTGTTTATTCTTTGCCTGGTTGATCTGTCCAAAGGACTGAGTGGGGTACTGAAGTCCCCTACCATGATTGTACTGGGGTTAATCTATGCCTTAAGGGCCTGTAGAGTAGTGTTTATAAAGATGGGTGCACAAGAGTCTGGTGCCTATATATTCATGATTGTGAAGTCTTCAAGGTTAATTTTCCCTTCGATAAGGGAAAATTTGTCTCTTTGTCTCTTCTAATTGCTTCTGCCTTGAAGTCTATTTTGTCTGATATTAAAATAGCAACTCCTGCTTTCTTTTTGATACCATTTGCTCGGAATATTTTGTTCCATCCTTTCTCTTTAAGTTGGTTCCTATCCTTAAGGGTGAGATGGGTTTCCTGTAGACAGCATATAGATGGATTCTGTTTCCTAATCCATCGTCCTAGACTATGCCTTTTGATTAGAGAATTTAGTCCATTAATATTTAAGGTGATAATTGAGAGAAATGTGTTGCTTCCTTTCACATTATTATCTATTTTCAGTTTTAGTCTAGGTTTCTACTTCTGCAGTTCTGCTTTTATTAATTTCTGTTTCCAGGTGTCTGGGCATAGTTGCTTTCCTCCTCTGCCCTTTGGATTGCTTCAAGTATTCTCTGAAGGGTTGGTTTTCTGGACATGTATTCTTTCATCTTGTTTATGTCATGGAAGATTTTTCTCTTTCCTTCAACTAAGATTGACATTTTTGCTGGGTATAGTAACCTGGGTTGGCTTTGATAGTCATTTAGCCCTGGGAATGCTTTGGTCCACGTCCTTCTTGCTTTCATAGTTTGCACTGAAAAGTCAGCTGTAATTCTGATAGGTTTCCCCTTATATATAATTTGTTGTTTTTCTTTTGTGGCTTTCAGAATTTTGTCTTTGTTTTGGGTGTCTAATGTTTTAAGTATGATATGGTGGGGGGAGTTTCTTCTCTGGTCCAGTCTATTTGGTGTCTTATGTGCTTCTTGTATTTGTATGGGTTTGTCTTTTTTTAGTTTGGGGAAATTTTCATCTATTATTCTGTTGAAGATCTGATCAATACCATACTCTTGAGATTCTTCTCCTTTCTCTATCCGTATGATGTGGAGGTTTGATCTTTTCATCGTGTCCCACATTTCCTGGTTATTCCATTCTTGTGTATTTTTAAACTTTTCATAATCTTTACATGAGTTTTTTAGTTGTTCTGTGTTATCTTTTAGGTCTGATATTCTTTTTTCTGCTTCCTCCATTCTGCTTATGAGGGTTTTCCCCATTCTTTCCTGTTGATTTGATGAGTGTTCGATTTCCTTTTTTATTTCATCTTGTGTTTTCTTTATTATTTCTACATCCTTTTGGAGCTTCTCAACCTTTTCTTGTAGCTCCTTCTTTCGTTCATTGGTTTCCATTTTCATTTCAGTTTGGGTTCTTTTCAGTGTTTCCACTTCCTTCCAGAGTTTCTCATTATCTCCTTCTAGGTCCTTTCTGAGTTTTTCATTCTCTCTTCTTAGTTCTATAATTTCCTTTAATATATCTGTGATTGTTAATTTACATTCTGTATCTTGGGTTATCTCTACAGAGGTCCCATTGAAGGGGTCCTCCACAGGCTCTGTAGAGTTTGGTGTAAGGGTTATTCTGGGCTTTTCCCATATTGTTTTTGCATTATGCTTTTGGCATGTCCTTTACTTTTTGCCTGTGTTCTGGTGTGCATCTCTAGTGTCTTTTCACTGTGTTGGAGGATTGCTTTCCTTGATTCCTTCAGGTGCCTGCCTTTTAGTCTCCTTATTTATGGAGTGTTGACTTGCTTAGGTTTTGGGTTTTCAATTTTGGTTATATATTGGAGGGTATAGTTCACTGTTCCCTGTCTGTTTAGCAAGAACTGGGTGGGCAACAATCCAAATGACACTTTCTGTGCACTGTAGGTCCTCTGCTGCCAGCCAGTTCTTCTGGTTTGGTTGTAGGACTTATTGGAACCTCTAATGGAGTTCCAGTTTGTGGGGGTAGGGTGGTGTTGGTCACTTAGCCCGCGCCCCAGCTCTGTGCCATGCCCCAGAAGCAACCTCTATCCAATTCTGGTTAAAGTCTGCACGCCTCACCTCCCAGGGTTCTCTGCTCCTGACTGCCTGCCCGAGGGCCTGTGCCTAGCTCTCTGCCTTGCCCCAGAAGCAACCTCTATCTAATTCCAGTTAAAGTCTGCATGCCTCACCTCTGCCTGCTTTCTTATACAATACAGGACCACTTGCCTGGGGGTGGCACCACCCACAATATGCTTTGTCCTGTCACATCACTCAACAATCAAGAAAATTCCCCACAGATATGTCCAAAGGCCAGTCCAATGGAGGAAATTCCTCAATTGAGGTCCCTTACACCCAAGTATGTCAAGGTGACAGCTGAAACTATATAGTACAGAGCATTTTCTTACACAATACAGGAGCACCTGCCAAACAGTGGCACCATAGTGGGCTGAGCCCTCCCAAATCACTCAATAATTAAGAAGATGCCTCCCAGTCATTCCCACAGGATAATGTGATAGGGGACACTTCCCAATTGAGAAGATGCCTCACAGTCATTCCCACAGGATAATGTGATAGGGGACACTCCCCAGTTGAGGGTCCCTCTTTCCAGGTTTGTCAAGTTGACAGCTGAAACTATCAGCACATACCAACACATCTACTATTGAATGAACACTGACATTTTTTGTCCCCATGATCTCATGTTAATGGCCTCTCGTGGTACAAAGCCTTAGATTCTCTCCGTGACCGCTTCTCTACTGCAACATCAGTACTGCCTGGAAGGCTTTCACACATTGTGAAGTTCTACTCAGTTTGCTCTGCAGCCTTGGCCCTCTCTGAAAACAGCCTCTGTGTGATGATCCAGTGGAAATACTTGCCAGCAGAAGAGTTCACCTTAATGATGCTGTTCTCTTGTAACTGACAGGTGAACTTTCAGCCCTGGCTACATGCCATCAACTGGCCCAGTAAAGTAAACATTTCTCTTCAGTGATTCTGGTCTCTTCTTAATCACAGATGATTCTGTAGTCCTAGAGAACTAGAAACCACAGATTCTCAATTCAAAATATCACACAAATACAGCCTTTGCTCTCCTTGAAACTCATAAGCCAGGCCTCCATTATCTACACTGGTTTCAGCAATATCTTCCCAGTTCTTATTGAATATCTCACTGAGCTCCAAGGAATTTTCCAGTCTAAATATCTGAAGAAACCCTTTTAATGGACTGAAATAATACATAACTATTTTACAAAGTTGTGTATATATGTGAGTTTGTATGTATGCATGAGTTTATGTGTACCACAAATGTGTAGGGGCCACACCAGGTGATGGATTTCCTGGAACTAGAGTTACAGGTAGTTGTAAGCTACCTGATATGGGTACTGGGAACTAACTGATCCTGGGTCCTCTGCAGTTTTGATGAGTACTCTTAACCACCGAGCCATCTCTTGTCCTTTGGAGTATAATGTAACAGTAAATAAGAGATAGGTACACAGAGGTACATGAATTATTTAACTAGGAATCAGACATGACTCATTGGTTATTAAGGATGAGGAGTATGAAGCTATTATTAACTAATAGGAATGTGAATTTGGATAGTAGAAACATTGGTCACATTACCAAAAGGTAGTATTTTATTAAGAGAAATCATAGTTAAATTAAAAATCCATATCTTGATGATTAATTTCTGAATTACAGAAGGATCACTTGTTCAACTTAACTTGAGGTTTGTGACTTTTGTTGTCTAGACTTCACTGTTTTCAGGACCAATGGAAATAGTTTTTAAAATCTGTGCTCTCAGCTGGGGAGATGGCTCTGTGGGTAAGTGTGGGAGCTGTGCTTACTGCACACATGTAAAGACCCAAGTTTGATCACTTGAACCTATGGAAAAACAGACACAGAGGTGTGCTTCTATAATCCCAGTGCTCCTACAGTGAGCTTGGAGGTGGAGACAAGAGAATCACCTGGAAGCTGCAGGCCAGCTAGCCTGGAGTGTGAACGCAAGCAACAGAGTAAAAGCTGGTCTTCTTAAAGCAAGAAACACTGAATGGGTTGACTAGACCATAGTAGATGCACTCACACTGAGGAATGGCTGAGGACACTGACTTCATACAATGTGCCTTGGTACAAACGACAGAGAGCATGAATTCCAGTTGGGGAGGGCCATGGAATGGTGCTCATGTGGAAGGGGTGTGAGGATGATTAAGACTGATTGAGATGTTTGTATGAAATACACACAGTTCAATAAAAAAGAAATAAAAGCTTGACTCAACACAGTGGAAGGCAGAACTAACTTCTGAATGTTGTCCTCTGACATCTATGTCTGTGCTATGTTACACAAACACTCACAATTACATGTACATTGTACATACACAAATTGTATATACATGCAGACATTTTATACATCTGACCTCTATGCCTGTGCTGTGTTACACAAACACCTACGACTACATGTACATTGTATACATGCACACATTTTATACATCTGACCTCTATGACTGTGCTGTGTTACACAAACACCCACAACTATATGTACATTGTACACACACACACACACAAACACCCACAACTACATGTGCATTGTACATAAACACAAACAAATTCTATACACATGCTAACATTTTATACAAACTCATTGTATACACACATAAATACAGACATTATATAAACCCACAGTGGACACACAATATACATATTGTACACACACATACATGCTTACACATGTTGAACATAAACATTTTGCACAAAACATATACTTTATGCATGTGTACAGTGTATATTCATGTATACACAGCACACACATTGTACATATATTATACACACATTATATAACTCATGTTGTACACACATATATACATATAGTGTCCATATACATACACTTATATTGTGCACACACATGCATATATACAGTATATGAACCCATATTGTACACACACATACTCACAGTGCACACACATACATATCCAAATTGTATACAGACACAATATGTACACAATAACATATGTACATTGAGCACAAGCACACTGTACAGATAAATTGAACACACATTCTACATAGTTACATTATACACATACGTACATTGGATATGCATATACTGTCATATACTTATTGCTCACACACATTGGAAACATGTACACATTTGTCCACATACATATATACATAAAAATAGATACACACATGGACACACTGTATACAAATATTGTATACACACATTGTACACATTTGTTATATACACACATACAAATAATTTTGGAAAGTAGCATTAACTCTCCAGTAAAGTAGATACTAGGCACAAGTGGATCTTAAAATGTCCATCAGAAGTAAATAAGATTAGAAGTTCCATTTGCTCTCACCCACAAGCCGAATTTCTACATGTAGACATAGGCATGCCTTACTGAACAGAGTACATGTTATTACACTGCATTTCCAGTGCTTCTGAGAGTGAGTCTATTATTTACCACACTGTAGAAGTATGGCATGAGTTTGATCCCCCTAATACACAGTGGAAGTAGGTAAACAATGTGGAAAGTTTTCATCTAACCTTCATATGGTGCTATACCCTGTGAGTACCATTTTTTTTTTTTTTTGGTCTTTTTGAGGCAGGGTATCTCTGTAGCCCCAGCTGGCCTGGAACTCACTATGCAGACCAGGGAGGCCTTGAACTCATGAAGATCCACCTGCCTCTGTCTCCTTAGTGCTGTGATTAAAGGTGTGTGCTACCATGCCCAGCAGTGAGTACCATCTTAATACAGACACAGTAGTAGTAGTAATAACAATGATGATAATAACAACCATAATAATAACAGTAATAATAACTATTGTAACAATTAGTCTCAGCATGGAAGAGCAGCTGAGGATGTGGGTTTGGCTCTCAGCATCCACAGGCTGCTTACTACTATTCATGTAGAGCTTCAGTTCCAGTGGACTGGATGGCCTCTTCCAGATCTCTAGTTCATAAAAGCAATTTTGTTTCATGTGGTCTCTGAAGGTTGTTGAATATTTCACTACAGTTTGAGAGAAAAACAATAGGGGAATTGCAAGATAGAAGTACTAACAGGTGCTGAGAGGTGGGAGTTGGAAAAGAGGAAGAGTCAAGGTCCAAAAAATTAAGCCGCACTCAGTGTCAGAGGGGTTTGTCCAGACACGCATGTGTGGGTCTCCTCGGAGAGGCTGTGCGGCCCTCAGGCTAGAAGCAGAGATCTTTATTTCATATTTTAACCTGCATCCAGAGAAGAGATAGACAAGGGGGCTTCAAGTGAAGAAAAGTTATGACTTTTGCATTACATCTCCAAAAAGCAGGCAAATATGAGATTGAAGACCTGTAAGAACCGTGTGGAGGGAGGAGACAGTAATAGATAATAGATAATTTTACACTATTGGGGGCAGATTGAAATTTCACATCCTACCTAGAACCACAGGGTAAATTCAAATTTATTCCTATGACAAGGAGCGGTAGTGTTCTCTTCCTGGATTTCAACGAACCCCCTTTGTGTTGTATTTTCCATCTTAAGGAGGGACAATTGTTATCATTCTCTTCCTTATTTGTCACCAAGGAAATGAGAGATGGAGTCCACTGCTGAAGGGTCTATCCTCAATGATTTTTTTTTGTATTTTTGAGACAGGGTCCCCCTGTAGCTCTAGCTGTCCTGTAGATCAGGCTGTCCTTGAATTTACAGAGACCCACCTGCCGCTGCCTCCTGAGTGCTAGGATTAAAGGCGTGCACCTCAATGATCTTTAAGCCAGATGATACTTTTCCACTGTCTACCTGGGAAATTAGTGTTTATGTACACTGTGAAAATCGCTAAGTTCAAACTTGCATCATTCAGCAAAAGGGCAAGGTTAGATTTATGGCCACTGATCAAGTCAGTAATCATGTTGGTAAAGAGAGTATGTTCTTAGGATACACGTCATGCAATGCCCTGTAACTCTATCCCTTATTTATTTCTGTATTTTTATTTTACATGTATGTCTGTTTTGTCTGGATATATATATATATATTATATATATATATATAAATATATATATATATTTATATATAACATATATTATATATATATAAATAAATAAATAAATATATATATATATATATATATATTGCACTGCATGTATGTAGTGTACTGTGCAGCTACATACCCTGCAACTAGAGTTAGAGATTGTTAGAAAGCTGCCATGTGGATGATGCAAATGAAAACCGGGTCCTCTACAACAGCAGGATATGCCCTTAACTGCCAAGTCACATCTCCAGGCCCAGCAATTGTTGGTTTATATCGACAGATCTTTGAGTAGACCTAAAAATTGATTTTAGGCTTCCCTTCCCTTTTTGCTACACTATTTTTAAAAATAAACTTATTTGGTGGCTAGAGAAATAGCTCAGCAGTTAAGAGTACTGCCTCCCCTGACACAGAACCTACAAGACACCTAACAACCATCTGTAACACAAGTTCCAGGGAATCTCTCTACTGACACTGGCACATATGGGTGCACTTACATACAGGTGTGAAAGAACACTCTGAATGAGAAAATAAAAACTAATAGACAAAATTTAAAAAAGAAATGCATTTTGCTGGACACAGCCATTTAGTGCTTTAATCCCAGTTCTGGAAGGCAGAGGCAGGTACATCTTTATGAGAATGAGGCTAATAGAATAGACACAGGGCATTTTAGGTTATCAAGATTAGGAGTGAGACCCTGTCTACAAGAGAATAATAATAATAAAAAGAACAACAATAATGAATTCTGGTGACTATAAATGACATTTTGCAGGAATATGAGGCATCTTAGTTAAAAATCCCAAATCTTCCTTACAACATCCAATTTCTTCTTGTCTCCAAGTGTGCAGAGCTTTCTTCTCCTCTAGGAGACTCCATTCTAGAGGCCAATGCTCCTGGTCCTCAAGGATGGCAGCTCCGTTGTCCCTGGTTTTCAGATAAAATTGTTTACTTCTCTAAAACTGGAAATGCTTCCTCTTGTCCACTTTTTTATTTACTCTTCCCTTAATATTGGACACCAAGGGAAGATCTTAAGGTGTTGCTGTGTTGAACAACTTGAGTTATCATCCTAGTGTACATATGATTTAAAATTTCAGTAGAAATAATGAGGTATGTGACCCAATATTATAAGGCTCATGATGACAGAATATAGGAATATCATCCCTAAATTAAGGACTTCATTTGTCGTTATAAAACAAAAACAGTAATATTTTTCACCTGTTGGGTATTTGTAGGAATACTTCTGAAAAACTTGGTAAAATTGAAAGTACTTCAACTTTTCAAAAACTGAAAAAATAAATGATCTTTTAAACATAATGTATCTTTTAAAATTACAATTTTTCTTCACAGTCTCCATTAACAGTTACCCAGTTGCCTTTTTAAAATATAAAAAAATTACATTTAGTGGCTGGAGATGAGACTCAGGATTTCAGAGCAGTTGCTGCTTTTCCAGAGTTTCAGGGCTTGGTTCTCATCCCCTACATGGCAGCTCTCAAACTACTGTATTCCAGCCCCAAGTATCCAATGCTGTCTTAAAGACTTCTACTGTATTCCAGCTCCAGGTATCCAATGCTGTCTTACAAACTTCTATTGTATTCCAGCTCCAGGTATCCAAAGCTGTCTTACAGACTTCTATTGTATTCCAGCTCCAGGTATCCAGTGATGTCTTACAGACTTCTGGGCACTGCATGCACATGATGCAACTATATGCAGACAAACACTTATACACATAAAATAAAAAAATTACATTTAGTGATATGTATGTATTTATATGTAGATGTGTGTGTCTGTGATGGGGAGCTTGTGCATACAGAGCACATGTTGAAGTCAAAGGACAGCATGCTAGAGTTGGATCTCTCCTTCCACGATGTGGGTCTGAGGAATCAAATGCAGGTCATCATGAAGGGCAGAGAGCTCCCTTCCCTTGAGCCATCTCAACAGCCTGTCGATAACTCATCAACAATGTGAGTCATGAGGTTACTTAGAAAGTTTCCTGTTCAGGTGATTTGTTCTTAAATTACATAAGGGTGACTCTTGGTGGCCTTTTGAAAAAAATAATTTCCATGTATATTACTGAATTTGCATGTTGGAGGGTGTTGGATTCCCTGGAATTGGAGTTAAGGATGGTTGTTAGCCTCCATGTGGGTGCTGGAAATGAACCCGGGTCCTCTGCAAGAACAGCCAGTGCTCTTAACCATTGAGCCATATCTCCAGCACCCATAATGAACTTTTATGAACAGAAGTTCTCAAAAGAGAGAAAATAAAACAGAGACAAAGCAGAAAGAGACGAGAGAGATGAGAGAAAGAGAGAGAGAGAAGAGAGAGAAGAGGAAAAGAGAGAGGAGAGAAAGAAGCTGTTACCTTGTCAAAACTTCTGCAAACCAAAAGGACAAAATGGGAAGAGTATGAACATTTAAAATGTTGCAGACCAGAGCCAAGTTATCTTAGGTCCTTTTGTCATTTTAAAATCGTTCTTGCCCACTTCTGTTCCTAAGTAAGTAATCTGTGGGACTATCAGAGTTTTAAATGTATCCTTAAAAGACCATTATCTTCCAACGGTGTCACAGTTAAGTGTCTTCAAGCAGCTGATATGCTACCGGTCAGCAGAATCCAAAGAGGCGCCAACGGTCAAAAATAAGGCTTGGCAGGAATGTACCAAAGGTTGAACAAGTTGGGGTATTGAAAAGAGCTACCCGGTAACCATAGCCAACCCTGGCATTTTAACTATTCCCTCTCGAAGAAGCTACAACCACATAAATCCACTGTGACTGTGGCCACCCAGCCTTCCCCGCAGTTTTTCATCCCTGGTGAGGAGAATGGTGTTGCCCGTGGCCTCCCACGTGGCTTCTGTTCGCATGCCACCACAGCATGAGCCACCAACGTCAACCGCTCAACGGTCGCAGCTCCCTCTGCCCTGATACCTTCAATCCTGGCATTTTCATCTTGGGCTTGGGCGCTGAACACCGCCCTTGCCGCGCCCCCGTGTGGCCGTGCACTGCCTGGCCTGGTCCCTAGCTCTATGCTGTCTTTCCGGACCTCTTTAGCCATGGGAAAATACAAGGGCCCTGCTCTCTTCTCTGCGCTCTCGAGACTGACATTGGTAGCGAGCATCTGTGAATTCTGCATTTGAAGAGCCCTGGCTGCCAGGTCCTTGAAAGCCCCCAAGTTTCATCTTAGCTCCTTCCCTGAGACCTCTTTCCAGTTTGGCACCACCGTTGCTGGAAGCTCCACCTCCTATTCAGGTGAGTGAAGGGGAGGATGGGAGAAAGGTTAGAAGGAACAGAGACGGGGAGAATTGCCAGCTAGATTGTGAGTCTAAGACACTGGAACACACACAGCTTTCTTCAGCGTTTGAGGATGAAACTTAACCCAGTTCTTTAAAAGAGTTAGCGTTGAATCTGAAGGGCTTGAAGGTGCCTTTCTCTTGTTGAGATGGAAGGTCAAGATCATAACTTGAAATGGGGGTCCCTCAATAGGAAGAGACCTTGAATGTGGCAAGGCAATTAAGGTGGGGCTTCTAGAGGTGCCTTCTGTCTATTCACCAGCACTTCAGAGGAAACTGTTCATCACTCTGGGAATTGAGGTTGCTACATTTTAAAAGATGTTCTTTTTTGACAGTTTCTACAGATGAGACATCTTCATTGGACCCACATCGCCATAGCTACAGGTCACAGAACTAGAGGTGGAACTTCTGTGTGAGGTGTCCCAACAATCAGAAGGACCTTCCAGTGCTGAGGCAACAGTTCATCCTCAAGGAACCTGAGGTCGGTCGCAGCTTTCGAAATGGCCTCATTTTGAAAGGACATCTTCTGTGGTGAATTTACAAGGTACCTGACCCTTGGGCCAAAGTCTAGGAGTAATGAGGCCTATAAGGCAATTGATGAAGCATGACCCCTCCCCCCCCCAAAAGAAAGGAGTTCCTAGGGTGAAAGTAAGTTAAGACGGATAAAATTTTAGAGAGATTTTGTTCCTCCCATCAAAAAGATCTTTTGGTGTTTGGGATAAGGGTTAAAGCAAAGTTGTCAGCCTTGATTAGAGACACGATGTTGAAAAAGACCTGCTGTTTTAAAGACCTTGGGACTAGGATGTCCTTAACTTTCCTGGTGTAGGGCAATGGTTGTGAAGTGGGAAATTGGGAAAACATAACAGTGTGGTGTTGCAGAGATATTGCCAGATGGGAGTGATGAACATAGTCTTAGGAAGGCTAGCAGAAAACATGGGAAGATTAAACATAATATTCCCTATAGGATTTATCTTCAGTGAAGGGCCTTGAATTCTTCCAAGTCTCAAGGCAGAGAATGACTAAGAAAAGACTGCGTCTCTCACTTCTTTTTTTATTATTTATTTCTGTATGTGTATGAATGTACTGTCTGCATGCAAGTTTGTGCACCCGTGTCGTGCAATGCCACGGAGGTCAGAAGAGGGTGTCAGATTCCCCTGGAACTGGAGTTCTCATGGAATTGGAGTTTCAGATGGTTCTCGGCCACCATGTGGGTGCTGGGGATCAAACCCGGGTCCTCTGCAAGAGCGGTCAGCGCTCTTAACCACTAGGCCATCTGCGTCTCTCACTTCTATGCATGGTGGTTGGTAAGCACACACCCAGAGCCGAGAGTCTGCCAAGGGGAGCAATGAACTCTTCCAACAACACCAGGAGGGCCCAGCCAGAAGGCTTGTAGTGTCTCCAAGCCTACACCAGAGTCAAGGACCAAGGCAGAGCCTACAAACTGGAATCCTGGGCTTGAGCTCTGGGGGTCTTGTCAGCTATGGATCAAGGAAACCTATTACCCAATTAAAATGGTTATGAGAAAATCAAGCATTCATGCTGAAATAAAATTTCCTCTGGATTATCCTAGTTTTCACTAAGGGGAAGCTGACATTTTGTTTTCCTTTCAGGTAAGGGAAAGAAGATGGAGAAAGTCGGACACAGGTGGTGCAGGTGGAGTCGTTTGCTGGTCTGCTCTTTAGATTAGGCCCTATCACACCTAGATCAGGTTGAGACAAGATGATATGGTCTGTCTTGTACTGAGGTCAGGAAAGCTAGATCTACCTTTCTCCAGCTTCAAGTACCATAATGCAATCAAGTACCATAATGGCATTGCATCACAGTGCTTGCCAGAAGACTCCAGAAGGCTTCATTATTTCAGTACATGGGAAGATACAGACCATTTGCTTCCAGAGACTGAATGGTCTACGTAGATTCACTAGCTTTGAAGGAAATGAGAGCTTTCAAGGACGATGTTCCTGCCCATCCTCCACAGCTTGATGCTTGGTTTCCAAGAGATGTTACAGAGCTATCTAAGAGAGGCTCTCATGTTTTATTGTCGTACTGGGAAGGCTGCCTCTTCCTAATAGGCTGGTGTGACATTCACCTTCCCTCCTCTCCCCTTACTCCTTTGAATCCAGGAATATATACTCTCAGTTCTCTGCATACAGGCTAAGCCTCCCATGTGTGACTCTCATTTCATGCAGGATTGTTTCACTCTGACAGCCGCTTTGGGGCACCCAGGATGTTTGAGCACTACTTCAGGAGCAGTGTGCTGCCACTCTGCCAGTTTTGCTGCCCCAGGTTGCTGGACCTCACCAATCTTCTCACAAGTTCCCCTTCTTTACTAGCAGGCTTCTAATAGCCTCCTCTTTGTGGTAGTTCTGAGCCAGTTTCTGTACTTTGCCTCTGATGTTGCCAGGACAGGACTGGATTCTAAGGCCTGAACAATTTTCCTGCCCAGTTACTTGTTTCTCCCTTGGGTATCAGGCCAATCAGTCTTGCTTTTCTCCCAAAGGTCCTATCTTGGAAGAACTGGGGCTTTGCCTCCTCTCAGCTAACTTAGCTTTCATTTCCTTGTTCTGCCATGGATGTGATCCCCACTCCTGGCTTTCCTCTGAACTTGTATTTGGCAACTTGATTTTAATAGTGGCTTGGATGCCAAGAGAATCTGTCTTCCCTCTAGGACAAGTCCATTCTGGTCGCTCATTTGTTAGGGGTTACTGGAAGCTCCTTAGAGCTGTCTCCTCTGTTGTGTCTCACCAAATGCTCTGAAAAGGTCCTTCCACAGCTTTTCAAGGCACCTTTTAGTCTATTACCTAGGCAGGATTTGGTTTTGTCTATCCACAAGTGCCTTTTGTTCCTTTCTGACTCTAATGGGTTTTGCTCATTTTGTCTTTGCTTTTTCACCTTGCTAGCAAGGCCACGATCTTTACTTTTAAGTTGTCTCTCTATTGGTGTTACTGGGTCAGGCTTTTCTTAGGAAAAAGGCTTTTGAATGGAACTACACCAGTACTCTGCAAGCCTGCTTCTGGTCTCAAAGCATATCTATCTCTATGTTGACTAATGAAGGCAGGGCTTTAGGATCAGAGACCTGACACTCACTGGTAGAGCCAAAAGTGAGAGAATATGTCCTGGTTTCCCCAGTCCCAGGTAAATCTGGGTGGCTGGCTATAGCCAGTATGTACATCCCTTATACTTTCTGTTGGAGTGTCTGACCTGTTGGCCTGCCTGGTGGCTGGGTTAAAGGCTTGACCCCTAAATTCTCTAGTGCCACAGAAAACTTTGAATAATTTTCTGTTTTTCAAGTGTAGCTTCACAGATTGGGAACTCACTTCTTCCTTTTCCTGCTGAGGACCTAAATCTTACCCTGTGGTGCTCAGAGCTTTCGTGGATCAATAGTTCTACTTTCCTCTCCTTAATGCCTCAGCAACAAAATATATGTTGGAAGTTATGTAAACCTCTGAGTTACACTCCACCATTGCCCTGACTTGGGAACTAATGTACTCAATGTACGGTAACAGGTTTGGCTAACTTGATCTATGATGCAATGTATAGGGACATGGGATGGTGGCTGTGACTTGGGCTGAGGTCCATTCTGGAGCCCATCTTGGACCCCCACTGGATCTGGTGTTAGGGGTGGCAGCATTCAGGAAAAAAACCTGAATACGAAGGGTCAGGGCCTCCTAAATGTGGGTGAGATGTGGTCTGTGTCTGGCAGGTGGCCAGTGACAAGGGATGGAGTTCTCTAGGGAGCTGAATGATGGATGCCCAAGCCTGGATTAGGATTATCAGGACATGAGTTTTTCCTTAATAATTCCATTAATCATTTTGGGAAGTCTTGTCAGGAGAAAAAGCAGTTTGAATAGCAGCCATTCAAGCAAGCTGACTCCTCTGACCCCCCCCCCCATCCCCATGATTGACCTGCCCCGAGCAGCAGCCAGGATGGTTACTCCAGGGACTTTTCTTGGCTTCCCACTTCAGGTGGCATCATCTGCCTTTGACCTCTGTTTGGTGAAATAGAGGAAGAAGCGCTTGGACTCAGTTCTGGGTTCTTGAGAAGGTTTAGCTCCTGCTGCGTGTCTCCCTGATCTGTGCCCCTCATACTCTGCCTTCCTCTGAGTCTGGGGCTCCTTTGAGCATTGAGGGTGCCCTTGGAACCATTTTGGTGATTTTATTTGTTGACTAGCTTCAACTCTTCCAGTTCCTCTGAGCTGTTTCTGTTTTGTAAAAGAGTTTTTGAGCTATTATGCCACTTGTATGGCAGGTCTTTATCATTTTGGTGCTCTTGCATGTGACAGGAAGACATTTTTGTTTTGTTTTTGGTTCTCCTGAGCCAGTGTGGATATTGTCAACAGTTTAAGACAGAGAAACAAGGATGTCCCAGGGATCTCTGCTATGGTCATTGTAACCACAAAACCCATGATGTCTTTATTGTCTCCACGATGGTGATTTCTGAAGAAGCTTGAGGAAATATCAATTGCACATAGAGTTCCTGAAAATAACTCAGTAACCTACCCTGGGCACTTGTGTTTTTCATTTTCTTTTTTGAACTTCTTGGCATGCCTTCCTAATAAATATGTGTAAATACATGTATACGCATAAAGTCTTTTGGAGATATTTTGGACTATGTTAATGATTGGAGCCATTGCCTCAATGTGTATTTTTCTCCAATTGAAAAGATGGTATTAGCTCTCTCCTTGGAGGAATAACCCACGGCTGATGCCACAAACTTACATCCTCTAATGGTTAGGAGATGTTATAAGCCACAGTAAGACCCTGTCATATTTAACAGAAAAAAATGTAATTCATGGATTAACATACCATCCAAACATCTGTGTCTATACCAAAGTAACCTATCATAACAATTAGTACTGTTTAAATACCTATATATCTAATTGCTTGTGCTTCATTAGTAGGATCGAAAGGTTATGCCTGGACAAACTGTCAGCCCATGAAAGGAAATAGCCAGAATTGACTAGCGATCAAGATAACAGCTCCAGAGAAAGTAGACTGTTTTGCTTCTCATCCACCTGTGCCCCTTTTCTAAGCCTAGGGAACAATCTGCGGAAGAGGGGGCGTGGTAGAATGTAAGGGCTGCGATTGGGGTGAACGGTGAAACAATATAGACTGGACACTCATTTGATCAACTTGATTGAACATACAAGCTCCCCCTGCTGGATGGTGGGACCCATGAGCTGTGTGGGTTTGGGCACAACTGCTTGCAAATTGGTTTTACATGAAGGATGTTTGTACTCATAAATTATCACTTGTTAAAAAAATGGAAAAAAAACAGAGAAAGATGCAGGAAAGTTACAGTAGAATGCATGGTCTAGGATGGGCTGGGGTGGGGTGGGGGGGAAGGGAAAGGGATATATGCCTGAACTGAATTGGATAATGATGTATGAAATACACAAAGCATCAATAAAAAATGAAAAAAGAAAAGATGGTATTGTGTGGAACACTGGCTTTTCTAGCTGTGCATCGCCTTGGGAGACTCCATTTTACAAGCAAGTTTTGTCTCCATTTCGAGGGTGAAAATGAGCCCCTGTGTGGACCCAGCACAGACTGATAAGTGGCCTACTGCTGGGAATAGAAAGGGAATAACCCGATAGGTGTACTGGGGAAGATTGAGACTGTGGATGTGCAGGGACTAATTTAACAGCAGGGAAACAAGATCCATGGATTATGGAACATGCCAGACAGAGTCTGAGGCTGCCTCCCCTGGACCCATGAACTGACAGACACTATGACATGGTGCCATGCCCATGTGTCATCTGATACCTGGCCTGTGTCATGGACTGAGGCCTTCTGGACTATGCCTGAAGTTTTGGCTGCTTGGTCCCTGCTGTTGTCACAACCTACTCAGCTGCGTGCCTGTGCACCTGGTTACTCATCTGGACCTCACTGGACATTTCATATTCCTACCTCTCTCCTGTCTGGACCAGTTCAGCCTTTCCTGCACTCAGGTGGGTCCCTAGCCTGAGTCCTGCGGCTGCAGCAGCAGCTTCCTCCTGGCTCTGGTCTGCGTCGTTGTCTCCTCGGCCCACTCCTAAAACCTCATGTACTCCACTACAGCCTCTTTAACCTTGTGCTCATTCTGTAACCCACATGTACGCATGTAGATATGTAGGTACATTGTGTGTTTTGTCACAAGTGATATGAGAGGCAATATTATTAAGATTGGAATAAAAGAGTCTGCATTCCCCTGGCCCATGCTAGATATTATATGACCAGAACCAGTAAAGCTTGTGAGTTTATTGTTACTCAATACTAATTTGTAAAAAGACACAAATTATTTTAAAAATATAAATTTCTCAGAAAATTCTCAAAACTAAAACTGGAAATTTCAAAGATTAACCTTAGTATTGATTTATATGTAGAATACTTGATTTCTTGGTCCATATGAAATATACGTTTATGGTGCCTTTACTGAAATAATTTTCACTAGCTGCTAATACATTTGTTTAACATAAAACTAGATTATTTTTGGTCTTTTTGAGACAGGGTCTTCCTATAGTCCCAGCTGTCTGGGAACTCACTCTGTAGGCCTTGAACTCACAGAGATCTGCCTGCATCTGCCTCCTGAGTGCTAAGATTAAAGGCCTGCCCCACCATGCCTGGTTATGGCCTGCCCCACCATACCCGGCTATGGGACTAGATTTTTTTGAGACAGCTTCTTTTTGCAGCCTTGCAGAAAGAGTTGGCCTTGCACTATTTAGAGCAGACTGGCCTCCATCCCACAGAGATCAGATTGTGTCTGCCTCAGGATTGCTTCAGTTATTAGAGGTGTGCACCACCACATGTAGTACAAAATCAGATATTTTAATATATAAATATATTAAAGAAATTGGAGCTCAATTTTCTAAGTTTTTAGTTTCATTCACCAATATTTTAATGAACTCTCAATGAAACCTGAGGACCATTTTGTTATAGTTTGAGAGAAAAGCAATAGGACAAGCAAGATGAGTGTTGACAACTTCTGGGAGAACCGAGATGAAGGGGAAGACTGGAAGTTGTGCCTTTACAGTTAGGCTCCCCCAAATCAGCTGTGCACGGGGATAGAGATCTGCAGAAAGCTGATTGGGAGGTGGGTTCCAGAAACAGCGAGCAGGCCAGTGTTAGGCTGGACATGCTTAGCATTTTCCCAAGTACCAGATAGAAAGGTGAGAGTGGGCAGAGTTATGCCTTTTCAATTAGAACTCAGAAAACAGCAACACAAGCCACTACACAGAGGAAGATTTAAGATCACTCAATTTAATGTGTGTAGATAGAAAATGTTCTAATGATGGATGCCACCCAAATGCTATGTAACTACAGAGAGTTGCAACATAATGAAAATATTAGAAATTTTTGCAAAAATGCAATGTTAGAATTAAAGCCTCTGTAGTTAAATTAAGTACTGATGAGTTTATTCATCCATGAATATTATAAATAGAAGACATTGTATATTTAATATAAGGCTGTGTAACTCTGTCACAAGATGAGAACCTTATTGATGATTCTATTCACGGACTCTGGTCTTTGCTGCTATGTGATTTGGTCAGTACTTTGATGCTACGTCCTCTCCTTCTGGGCTCAGTGTCCTTCACTTGTTGGATGAGGTGTGTGTAAACTGTTACTAAAATGCAGCAATGGAAAAGTCTAGAAACATGTTTTGGTCTCTTGTTTTGTGCATTTGTGTATAAGTGTATTGCCTGCATGTAAGTGTCCCCATGTTGTGCAATGCCTGCAGAGTTTAGAGGACAGCATCAGATTCCCCAGGAACTAGAGCTACAGAAAGTGCTTAGCTGTCATGTGGGAGCTGAGAATTGAACCCTGGTCCTCTGCAAGAGCCATCTCTCCAGCCTCTTTCATGTTGCCTCAGCCTTAGTATTATTTTTCTGAGTTTTATTTTTATGTATGTGTGTGTTTGTGTGTGCCTTTGCACATGTATGTGTAGGTACCCACAGAGCCTGGAAGAGGGTAAGAGGTCACTTTCAACTTGAGTTACTGGCATTTGTGAGCTGGCTCATTTGGGTGCTAGGATCCTAACTCTGGTCCTCATAAAACAGCAAGTGCTCTTAAATAATGAGCTGTCCCTCCAACCCCTGTGGGGGGGTTCATATATATATATATTATATATAATATATATATCTATATATATTCTTGTTCTGGAGTGCAGGTCTCCAGTGAGGGACAGAGGCTTATTTTCCCTGGAGCTGGAGTTATTGGCAGTTTTGATTTATCCAATGTAGATGCTCGGAATGGAGGTATGGTCCTCTCCAAGTACAGTACCTGCTCCAAAAAAAAAAAAGGGATTCGTCTCTCCAACCCCAGCCTTGGTCTATTTCAAAGAAATCTCTACTGGTAAATCATCAAAAGTGACTCTGATAGTAAATCATCTTGGTAAAAGGAAAAAGCACCTTGGCAAATCCAGTTTTGTCCTATTGTCTGTTAGCACACTGAGAACTTTGACCTGTTAAATATGATTTAAAATTTACTCGCTGGGGCTGGAGAGATAGCCTAGCGGTTTAGCGCACCGACTACTCTTGCAGAGGCCCGGGTTATCCCCATGCACCACATGGGCAGCTAAGACCGTCTTCGTAACCTCCGTTCCAGGGGAATCCGACACCTCTTCTGACCTCCGCTGCATTGCACGACATGGGGGCCAACAACCTACGTTGCAGACAGTCATTCATACACATAAAAATAAATAACTAAATAAAAAAAAAAATGTTAGCTTTGTTTGCATGTCCTGAGTTCTCACCTCAGTGTGATGAGGGAAGATCACAAATTACAACATAGTCAACTTCATGCTTTTTTTAAATTTTTTTAATTAATTTTATTTATTTCTGTCTGCATGCACGTTTGTGCACCCGTGTCCCTGTAACTGGAGTTCTCCTGGAATTGGAGTTTCAGATGGTTCTCGGCCACTATGTGGGTGCTAGAGGATCCGGGTTCGATCCCCAGCACCCACATAGCGGCTGAGAGTAAGTAACATTCATGTAAAACCAATTAGCAAGTACCTATGTTCAAATTTTGAAACAACCCAAGATTCCCTACGTTCCATTGGAGAAGCTTGGATGCACAAGAGTGTTGATCAATAAGGTCATCTATATTGCTGTAGTCTCACGATTCACCCCAGTCTTTCCACAGCTCTTACATTCTACCATGCCTTCTCTTCCGCAATTTGTTCCCTAGGCTTTGGGAAAGGGGCACAAGTGGGTGAGAAGCAAAAACAGTCTATTTTCTCTGGAGATGTCATTTTGGACTCTGTCTGCTCAAGTCATTTCCCTTCATGGACTGACAGCTTATCCAGGGTACCTTTTTAATCCTACTAACAAAGCACAAGCACTTAGAGTTACAGGCATTTAAACAGTACTAATTATATGGCACAGCTAAGCTGTGAGCACAGACACAGATGTTTGGATGGTATGCTCATCCACAAACTAGTTTTTCTGTAAAGATATGAGTTCTTACTGTGTCTTATACATCTCCTACTGCTAGAGGATGTAAGCTGTGGCATCAGCTGTGAAGTTCTTCCTCCAGGGAGAGAGCTATAGCCAATTAGATTGATAAAAATTGAGTATTATATTATATATCTATCTATATATATATATATATATAGACACATGGCTGCCACTGTTGCACAGTATCTCCAGGCAGTTGAGGTGTAGCTGATACTGACAGAGGAGTCTTGCTTGACTCAAGGAGACTAATATTTTGCTTTATTGCTTTTGTGGCCTTTGGTAATGCTCTCTGGCATTTCAGAGGCCAACTGTACTTTAGGAAGTGACATCTCAAAACATTTTTCCATGCTTACACCAGGTCTTCAACAACAGGGACTTACCACTTTTCTCCTTGCATATATCCCACTTGTAGGCTAAAGGCCTTTATAATTTTGGGGGCTTGGATCCCCTAGCCAACATCTCCTTGGCAGAATAATCCATTGCTAATATCAGAGCTCTCCTGTATTAATATATTTTGTTTAATTTCATAGCTTATAAAGACTTTACTATTATATTTGGCTCTAAATAGAGAATTAACCTTTCACAGTTCCTATGTCTATCAGTCAATTAAAGAAGGTAGTTATACCTGTTTTATAAGAAATTACTACTATCACATTTGGCTCTAATTTACAGTTAAGGAATGACTTCATTACCATCATGTTTTTCTTTATCCTATAAAGGGGAGGGGTAGGTAAGCATCTAAGCATCTGGCAGGTAAACTTCATTAGGACACATTATAAAGAGTTATCCCAAATAGAATTCAGAGAGATGCTCAGTGTCTGTGACTCAGGTAGTCCGAGGTTCCGCTTTCTTTAATGTTCAGATGGGTCAGCCTTTCTGCTGGCATTTCCCAGTCTATCCTGCACAGCCAGAAGTCGTACGTTTTCAGGCATTTAGATTGGTGTTTTTACCTGTGGGAACATACAAATCTCCTCCCATTGTTAGTTTCAAATCTCCTCCCATTGTTAGTTTCAAGACCTCAAAATTGAAAATTTATCAAAAGGTTTGGAATACAGAAGGAGTATTATACCACGTCCCTCTTTTTGTTTTCTAAATTTTTATGTTTTGACCTATAGTTGCCTAAGTTGTATTACACATACCCATAAACAGGAGCTAAGGCATAAGTTTTCATCAAATTCACCCAAATCGTTTTTCATTGACTGTATGCTACTTTTTTGAGAAGTGAACTTAAGCTTAATTTCTTTAAATTGTCCTATGAGTAAAGGAAAAATGTTACAAGGTGATACTGCAAAACACAGAAAAACATAGAGACCATTTGTGTACCTTAACCCCAAAGTTATTGTTGGAAATTCAATACAAATTATAAATAAAACAATTAACATTTTATATTCCCAATTAGTTCAAATGTATTACCATTTTCACCAAAGCTTTCCAAATTTGACTAATCTAAACATTTTACTAAGTCTTAAAATATCCTATAATATGTAGACAAAGCTTGGACATAGTTGAATACTGCCAAATAAATTTTTACCAAATATACACTTTGTTCTTTAAAACTATATGACTAGACTTTGACTTCAGAGAAATCAAGTCCATTAACATATGGTTTATTTTGTATTTCTGTATAAATCTCTACTGAAATACCTCTCTATATAAATATATTTCATTTTTGAATATACCATTTTAAACTTTAAACCTTACAAAGTAGATTTTAATAACTATCTTCTTCCAAGCTCTTGGCTTTCTCCAGGCCTGGCATGAAAACCTGCTTTAAAGATTTTTCAATATCTAGCTCTTAATAAAATTTTCTTTTACAGTTCTTATGCCCATTAGTTAATTAAAGACTGGCTAGATATGCCCCATGAGAAGTTGTTACCATCATAACCATCTTGATTTTTTGTTGTTGTTTTTGTGGGAGCTTCTAGGAAGCTTCCTTTGTCATGAGCAGGTGCAGCGAAGTCATGCTAAGGGAAGGGGAACACACAGTGCCCACTTTGTGGACATTGTGGGGAACTGGCCTCATTGCATAGAGGTCAGTCAGTCACTCTTGTAACCTGACTGGAGAGGTAATTTCCTACTCGGGTCCTTTACCTGGGACAACGAGACACGCTTCCCACTCTTGGCTGTAACATTCCACTTGCCCAAGCCCAGGACAGGAATTTCACACAAGCTTCCCAGGTTGGTGGTCCACAAAGGGAGCCTTCTTCCAACCAACTGGTCATCCAAATGAAATGCAGGCCTCAACACCAGCTACCCACTGCTCATCTGAACAAAATGCAGGCTTGTCTTAGCCTGCATGTGTGCAAAAATTAAAAAAAAATGGCGGCTGCGAATTCAGCAATGATGTTAATCAGAATTCATTTTTTTTATTTTTTAAATTTTTAAATTTTCTTATTTTTTATTCCCAAATACCCAAAAACTTTTTGACACTTTAATACAATGAAAACCTGGTTGCATCTTTTAGATGTTGAAAGGGTGTAACCAGTAGGTGGCAGTGTAGATCCATTATTTTGACATTTTTAATAGATAAACCATAACCTTTGTTGAAATTGAATTATGTTTTGGCTGTTTAATATAAATTTGCATCTTGAAAGAAGGAAGGGCCACGTTCTAACTCAGAGCAATGTTTTTATTGCTATCATGGATGTTAACATTAAAATATACTTAGAAAGCAAGTACACACATCCATACACACGTATGCACGCACATACATACGTATGCACATACATACATACATACATACACACATAAGAAAGACTTGTAGGTTGACCTGCAAGAGAGGAAAGTCATGTTTTTTGATGTTCAATGAGAAACATAAAATTTTTGTGATTTGTCATAGGGTTATTTTTACATAATTGGAATAAATGTCCTAGCAACTCATAAAACAGCTGAGATCCATATGCCACATCTTAGGCCCATTCCCAACCATTTGCCTTCAATGAACTATATGTAAAGTTTACTATTCTTTCCCTATCCTGTTCCTTCTGGTTAATTACTCCTAAGCTGTCCCTCTGCTAAGCCTAACTGTCCCTATGCTATTTACAAATCTAAAGATTGAGGATTCCCAAAAGACAGGCCAAAGTTGTTTGTAGTCTTGGACTGATCCATCCTGTCTCATTATTAAGGACCTTGGAAGAATAATAATAATACATAATTACAACAATTATAACCATTATTAACTATTATTAATTATCAATAATTATTAACCATTATTAGTCACAATAATCATTCATAATTATTATGAATAATAATTGTCATCAATAATAGTCAACAACATGAACAATTTATTACTAGACTGAATTTTATCAATTATTAATAATAATTATATTCAATAACAATAACAATAACTATTAATAACAATTACTAACAATAATCAACAACAATTTATCATTAAACTGAATAATATGCATACTATAAACCCAATTAAAAATTGTTAACACTAAGGGAATTGAATCTATTTTTGTTTATAGTCAGCTAATTAGATTTAAACCTGTAGGATTATAATGAATTAAAAGTGGGAACTCACATTCACTCACACATACACACAGCTTGAAGATGGGCTTAAAGAAACATAAAACAGTTTTATTCAAAAATTTCTCATTTAAATTGAACCAAAATATCAATTCATGATGTTAAAGAGATTTTACTAATGGTCCTTTAAAAAGACAATTTATTGGAGCAAGTTTGTTTTGTTAGAACTCCAAGGCCTGTAAATTCTGCTAGGAATCCATCTATTTTGTTTCCAAAATACTGAAATCAAAAGAATGTTACCTAAAATCAAAATTTAAAGGGCATGATTTAGATACCATGTGCTCAGTCCGCAAGCTGGTATACATGCACAGCAGAGAGACTGATGGTGCCAGAGTTCAGACCATGTGTGATCAAGAATTCTGTGAGAAAAATCTTTGAGATGAAGCACATTTAAAAAGAGCAAGATAAAATTAAATCAACCAATTAATTTTAACTGTGCACATATATTTACTCAAAGGATATCTAGGGTTCTCGGGGGTTAAGTAAAAATATTACACTTTAAGTTAAACATGCTGAAATGGATTTGAATTATTGTTAGCTGAATCCCAATAGCAGATCTACAAATAGCCAGCAGGTTTAGGTAAGAAGAGTTAGATATAAAAAAAGTTACAAAAGAAACCCACAATAAGAGATCAATAAACTTTTATCCAAAAACAGATTTTGTAGAGCTCACAGACATCCATTTGGATTAAAGGCGTGGGCCACCACCAAGACTGGAATTTTCCAGCTCAATTTGCATCCTAGAAGACTGGCCTCTAGAGGAGATCTTGGGGGAAGTTTAGCAGACAAAAGGAGACTTCAGCAGAATTAAGCACTATTTTACACTATTTAACACTATTTACAGAAAACTTTTTAAGGAGGAAACTTTTTCGAAACACATTTAGACTGTGGCTGGCTTTTTACAAGCTTCCAGGTAAGCCAATGCTGGTAGATTAATTCCTGGGTGGTTGCCTCTACAACCCAAACCTGCCTGTGCAAAGGTGCAAATGAACACCTCTATGGAGTGCTTGCTGCAAAATGCTTGCTTGCTCCATGGGCACTCCTGTCCTTCCAGCCTCTATGACTTTCACCACCTGAACTGTGGCCAGAAAGCAGAAGTGGGACCCCAGGCTGCAGGGCAGGTTCCAAGCACATTATTTTTTTATTTTTTAATTAATTTTATTTATTTCTGTATGTGTATGAATGTACTGTCTGCATGCAAGTTTGTGCACCCGTGTTGTGCAATGCCGCGGAGGTCAGAAGACGGTGTTGGATTCCCCTGGAACTGGAGTTCTCCTGGAATTGGAGCTTCAGACGGTTCTCAGCCACCATGTGGGTGCTGGGGATCGAACCTGGGTCCTCTGCAAGAGCGTCAGCGTTCCTAACCGCTAGGCTATCTCTCCAGCCCCCCCCTCCCCCAAGCACATTTTAAAACCTCTAGAAGGCATGTGGATAGGAGAGGAAGGGCTCCTCTCACAATTTCTCTGAATACCCCACCTAGCAAGGCTGGGGAAGCAACAGATGCCCCCAATCCAGGGAAGCCAAAATGGCACCCCTGGGCCGCATAATTGTGTCCTGCAGAGTGGGTGAAAACCCACAAGAGAGTGCAAGCTTCCCAAAGCCTATCAGAGAAAGGGTCTCTGGCACACAGGCCAAGTCTCCATCAGTGCCATCCATAGGCACACCGGCAGAGTCAATATGAGAATTCCCTCTGTGTTCATCTTTAGTCCATGCCTTCACTGATTTGGAGATGCTAAACGTTCTCCATGTCACAACTTGAAACACAACAGCCACAGCAAACCACAGCACACAGTCAACAAACACATGCCATACATCACAAAACAATTCCCCCTGAAACATAGCTTCCTTGATGGTGTTATTTCCCATCTTGCAGAGATTCTAGCTTACCAAACTGGTCTCCATGTCCCACGTTGGTAGCGCCATTTGTGGGTAAGCTGCTGAGATTTGTGGTGGGGCCCACTTAATCCCGGGATGACCCATGTGGAAAACATGTGCAGGAAACAGGTTGAGGTTCAAATGCAGAGAGAGATTTTATTACAAAATGTCTGGTTATATAGCAGTCATGACTCAATTCTCCGGGCCAAATCTTAAACCTTTTTGCCCGAACACCCCACCCCATGGGTGTGGTCAAGGAGGTCCCATTGGCTTAGAATGCTACCCATCTTAACTAAGTTTCTCTCTCTCTCTCTCTCTCTCTCTCTCTCTCTCTCTCTCTCTCTCTCTCTCTCTCTCCATAAGTGGACATTAGACACCCTAGGAATAGAAACACAATAATTGGTTCTAAGATGCTAAGAAATCTACTCAGTAATGTCTTCAGTGAATGTTGTTTAGCAATATGGGCCCAAAGGGGAGGCCAAAATTAAAATGGAGTCACACTGGACATGGTGGCAATTGCCTGTTGTCCCAGCACTCGGGAAGCCAAAGCACAAGAATTATGAATTTGAGGCCACCCAGAACTACATAAGGAGAACTTGTCTCAAATGAACAGGATGGAGTCATTTGTGTCTGCCCTTCCAATAGGAAATGAAGCCAATAGGTTATCAAAAAGCTCTTTAACATTTAAAATTTTTTATATGTATGACTGCTTTGCCTGAATATATGTAACAGCACCATATACACAGAATACTGAAGTGGAGCAGAAGAGGGCAAATGGATTCCCTAAAGGGAAGTTGTAAATGGTTGTTAGCTGCCATGTTGTTGCTGGGAACCAAGGTCCTCTACCAGAGCAGCTTGAGACCTAACTGCTCAGCCACTTCACCAGTTTTGAGAAATGGTTCTCATGCATAGTCATCTGACACTAACTGAAAATGTTCTAACCTTAGCTCCTGTTTGTATTCTATTTGTGATATTTAGATACAGGCATATTTCACCTCAAGTCTAAGGTGTTGAAGAGTGGGGATATGTCACTGGCCCGACAGTGATAAGGATATTCTATGAGGCACTTGTGTGTCTCTCTTGGCCATGAGACTGTTGAGACAATGATTAAGATTAAATTAAGATATTGGAAATTAAGATTAAATTAAGAGATTGGAAATTCTTGAGGGATCTCAGACTGGGAGAAGAAGAAATCTGAAGCCTGTGCCCGCAGATGGTAAATGTGTCAGAGATTTCATGGAGTATGACAAATTGTCAGACCACCTTTCAGGATAGGCTGTGTCTGAGACAGTATTGGGTCACCGATCGTAGTATTTCCCCTTGACCAGGACTGCTTAGCTCTGCATACCTCTGACAGTGTACTTCAATTAAGCCTCATTTCAGGATCCATTTGAGGAAGGGAGGCTTGGCATTTCTTTGGCTTTCTTGTGTCTACATTGAATAATTCTCCTTTTTTGCTTTACATATTTTGTTTTTCAATTGGCTTATTGAGGATGGTGGCCAAACCTGGATCACTAGGAGGCCAGAGCTAAGGCTCTGCCATTTATAACTCCCAGAGCACGGCCAGCTGACCGTCAAGAATTCCAGCACAATAAAAATTTGCTATGAAGGTCACTTACACTGAGGCAGTGTTTCTTTAATATGGAGCATGTTATGATATCTGACCAGGAATCTGACCTGAGCCTCCACAGCAGTGCTCCACAGAGCAAGGTGCTGCAAGTGGCCTTGGTCCTAGAAACATAGAGAAGGTGGTAGAGGAGAAAGCTCCATGTGGCCTGTGATGCATGCCTACCCCTGATGCAGTCAGGCTCCTTTAAGGCTTCCAGGAGTCCTTGAGCCACACAGGCTGGCCCTACCCTGGGGGCCCACATACATCAGCCCCAACTGTGTCCCACAGGAGCTTTGTAGAGTGGCCCAGGAGGACCCCATAGCTGTGTGGCAGGTACCATGAAGGCTGCCAGAGGCTGCATGAACCTGTGTATGAAGCACAAGACCATGAGGTCTGGGGTCAACTATAAAGTATGCAGCCGAGATGCCGCCAAGCCTTACTCAGTGTCCAGAGCAACACAAGTACCAGAAGGGCTCGGACTAGGAACACAGCTTCGAGGAGCAGCAATGTTAAAGATGGAGGAGGCAGGCAAGGTGCAGAGTGGCATTAAGCAGATATACCTCTTCAGGAAGACCAGGGTGCCAAGATGGAGACTGGCATGGATAAGGTTGCCTCCTGCTCAGAGAAGGGCCTGTACAAGGAGCACATCAGGAACATAGGCCCTGTGCCACCCCGCCTCTTATCAAGTACCCAGATGGGTTGGGGGCAACAATGGCACAGGCAGGGCAAAAACATCTCCAGCTGCGAGAGCCTTGAAGAGGAGCATCCATTGGTAGTCCAGACTCTGGTGGAACACTGTGTATCCCCGAGGCCTTCATAAAGAGTAGAAACATGAATGACTACCAACCCAGAGGCACCAGCAATATCTTCCAGTGCCCTCTAACGTCCCTATCCTCCATTAGCTACTCAACACTGAGCGTGGGCTTAAGTTTCTAGCTCCTGCCTATCCAGGTATCAGAACCTGTGATTTTCCGGTGGGTGTTGCAGGGGGAGCGTGACTAAGCTCAGTTGGGTACGCCGCTGATGAACTCCTCACTGTATAGGGCCTCAGGACTTCAAGGCATGCCTGGTGGTCATGAGCTTTAGAAAGACAAGATGAGCTGGACTCACCGCAGCTGCAAACAAATTCCCTAGCAGCTCAGGATCACCTCCCAGGTGTGTTTCATATCACTTCTACAGAAACAGCAGTGCTGAAACCAAGAGTCTGACTACGAAGCAGACCCTGATGCTGCCCACAGGCCAAGAATCCAAAAGACTCCCAATCTTCTGTTTTCATTGAGGGTTTTGTTGTTTTGACCCTATATACTTTTTCCTTGCTTTTTTGTCCTTTAAGGCCAAAGAATAGACTTGATCCAAGACCTGGGTTCATCTGTTCTTGGCTTTCTTCCTAGAAATAATGGCAATATTGATATCTGTAGGGGACAGCACCCAGCAGAACACTGGGAACAGCCACCTCCGGTGGGGCTGCATCATGCTGGGTTTATTCAAACACAACAAAATGCTTTGGTTAAGGAAATCTGGCTTGGGTTTTAAATGTGAACTTTGCATTGCTGTAAGTACAAAGTTCATTCCTCTGCCAGCCCCTTCCCTTGCTAATGTTCCTGCTAGTTGAGGCCTTGTGGAGCCTTCCAAGCTCTGCATCCAGCCCATTGCCCCAGCTTCTCTCCTGTTGTCCTGGGTCTGAAAGCTCATGACAATACCCTCCTTGCCACCGTTCAGGTTGACTGGGTGGCTGAAGGAGTGCTAGCTAGTCCCTGCCAACCCAAAGCCACTGCTGAGTCCCCAGCTTCCTGCTTGCCTGCTGGCTTGCTCTGCCCACCGATTCTTGAGCTGCTCAGGGCTGGCACAGTACTCCTGACTTTTCTTGTCAGGTCCGTGCCTCTTTGCTGGCTTGCTCTTTCAGGCCGTTGTGTGTGATTTTCTGGAACAGACTTGCCATTTTGGGTCATTTGTAGGAACTATTGGAGTAAAAAAAAATTGGTTTGCTTCCAGTTCTAGCCTTTGGGGTATGGGAACCTGAGGTGTGTGGTAGAGGTTTTGTTTCTTTTTGTTCTGAGTCTCTTTCCTCTCTCTTTAATCTTTTCACTTTCTCCCATTCTTTTCTTTTCTTTTTTTTTTTTTTCTTTTCTTTTCTCAGTTGGCAAGCTTGGGCTGCCTTCCCTGTCTCATCCCTCTAATAAGGTCTCTCTCCCTGCTGCATATACAAGACCAGAAGTAATACCTCCAGAGTGGGTTAGTACCTGCTTTGCCTCAGGGGTGTAGTGGCATGAGAAGGGACTTCTTAAAAATCATAAAATGATGGGGACTGGAGAGATGGCTCAGTAGTTAAGAACACTGGACACTTCTGCAAAGGACCTGGGAAAAGTTCTCAACACACACATAATGGCTAACAACTATCCATAACTCTAATTCCAGAATATCTGACACCCTCTTCTGACCTACACAGGCATTGCACTATAAGGCTACATTTATATACATGCAGCTAATATACTCATACCCATAAGAAATAAAAATAATAAACATTTAAAAATAAGAAAAGGAAATATAATAAAAAGGTAAAGTCGGTGGCAGCTTCTGCCAGCTCCAATTCTGGAAGAATGCAAGGTTTTGCAGATCTAGATTCATTAGAAAGGTCATTTTGGGATCCAGGCTAGGACATGGGCCTAGCAAGAGTAGAGGCCTTCTAAGCAACCATTTTACCACCACTGGTCTAGAGATGCCTGGTCTGAAGGTCTCAGGGGCTGGAAATTTTGTTATAGCCAATTAACAAGATGCCCTTCTCTGGGGCCCAAACTCCTTTGCCTGTGTGGATCCCTCAAGTCAGGACCATATAACTAAAGGAACTTCAGATCAGGTTTGGGTTTGGGTTGGGTTTTTTACACCTTTTCCCTCCTACATAATTTGGACTTGTGTGTGCAACCCTTTTCCCTGTTATGTGTGTGCTCTAAAATAAAAACAAAATAAAAAGTATATGGAGAATATTAAAATATGAATGAACCATGCTAAAAGTAAAGGCCTGCATGACCTTCAAATATGGCCTTTCTCCATTCCCAGATATTGTGTGGACATTTCACCAATGAGCCTACACCTTTCTTAATCATGAAAGCATCTTAACTTCTCTGGCAGCCCATGTGACCTAAGTTTTACCATCTCTATTCTAATCATATACAATGAGTAGAACCACTCTGTGATCTCACTTAGGTTCCTTAGCAACCCTGTAAAACACATCAGTATGGTAACTATGGCTACCAGAAAGACAATGAGATAGGCCTGTCTTTAGAGAGTATTTCTGAGTGTTTCCTTTTTTCAAAACCCTCACGCCTAATGTACCTCTTAAACTCTCTTTTAATAAACTGCATGTGTACTTCATACTGGCTTGTGCTGAGAATTTTTTTTCCTGCAGAGAAATCAAGAATCAAGCTTGGCATGATTGGAGGTATGTAGCAGTTACTTTCTTGTGGCTACTATATAAAACAATATGACCAAGACACAGCATGCAACCAGTAAAAATGACAAACATGAACTAAAATAATGGGGCAGGAGAGATGTTTCAGAGTTGAGAGCTCTGGCCACTTTTGCAGAGGACCCAGGTTCAGTTCCCAGCATACAACCACATAGAGGATGACACAATCACCTATAACCCCAGTTCCAGGAGGATCTGACACCCTCTTTTGACCTCTGTGGGCACCTGCAAACACGTGGTACACATACTCTTCAGGTATACAAACATGAACAAATTACCTTCTTTATAAAACTAAAATGAATACATAATAATTTCAGTGAAGTTTTGATTATAAAATAGAATAACACAGTCCAATTATTGAGATATTTAAAATACTTCTAGAAAGTTATTCACAGTAACTGTAATTATGGAGACAGTGGGATTGAAGTTGACCTAAGGTTTTTATATTCATGTAAATTTCAATATTTACCATCAACAATTTGCAATTACAATCTAAAAAAGAAACATAGGCTCTTTTGGGGGGGTCTTTTTGAGACAGGGTCTCCCTGTAGCCCCCAGTTGTCCTGGAACTCTCTATGTAGACCAGGCTGGCCTTGAACTTACAGAGATCCACCTGCCTCTGCCTCCCGAGTGCTGGGATTAAAGGGATGCGCCACTATGACCACCCCTATATATATATATATATATATATATATATATATATATGCATTTGTATACAATTTGAGTGTGTACAATGTCTGTACAATGTATGTTTATGTTTGTGTGCACAGTGTGTGTTTAAGCAATGTGTATGTATATGTGTACTAAGTTTGTACATGTGTGTACACAATGTGGGTTTATATAATGTGTATATGTGTCTGCACAATGTGAGAATTTTCAATGTGTACAAAATGTTTATATTCAGTGTATGCATGCACAGACTGTGTACAATGCTTACATTAATGTGTAAGGATATATGTGTAGTGTATTATATATGAGTTTATATAATGTCTATATGTACAATATGTTTGTATAGAATGTGTACATGTTTACATCTGTGCATGTATAAAATGCATGTCTATGTACAACACACAATGTATGCAATGTGTGTGTCTGATTGTGGTGTGCATGTAACACAGTACAGGCATAGAGGTCAGAGCACCACATTCAGGAGTTAGTGCTTGCCTTCTACTCTGTTGAGTCAGAGCCTGTTACTCTGCAGCTTGTGTTCACACTCCAGGCTAACTGGCTGTAACTTCCAGGTGATTCTCCTGTCTTCTCCTTGTAGGAGCTCTGGGATTATAGAAGCATACCTCTGCATCTGCTTGAACATAGGCTCAAGTTATAACTTTGGTCTTCATATTTGTGCAGCTAGCATAATTACCACAGGTTTAAAAAGTGCTTTCAATGGTCCTACAAACCCCGTGCTGTCAAAAAGACTAAAATTACGAACCTCAAATTAAGCCAAATAAATGATCCCTATGTAGCTCAAAAATGTCAAAATTAAATCATGGTGAAATATTTTTTATTTTTATTATTTTTTATATTTAGTATTTTTATATTTATTATTTATTAATAATAAATTAAATTATATATTAAGAATAAATACTTTTTATATTTATTATTATTATTATTATTATTATGTGGGCTTTCAACCCATGATTTTTGTTAATAAAATATCTTTTTTGGTAATATGACCAATGATTCTACTACCCAGTTTAACTTTCCTATTACCTAATAACTTTATAATCCTCATCCTTAATAACCAATGAGCTGTGTCTCATTTCATAGTGAAATAAATGTTCCTCTGTGTAGTTTTTTAAATTAAGAGTTACATTTTACTCTATTTGACTGGAGAGATTATCAGCAGTTAAGAGCATTCACTGCTTTTGCAGAAGATCTAGGATTAGTTTCCAGCACCCACATCAGGTGGCTCAGAACCACCTGTAACTCCAGTTCCAGGTGACACAACACCTTCTGGACTGGTGGGACGCTTGCACAGACATAGTGCACACAAACTCATGAAGACACACCCATACACATAATTTAAAAGGCCATTATATTTCATTTCAGTCTATTAAATGTCTCCTCAGAGTTAAGACATGGTGGGTTGGCAGTGGCAGGTGACTATTTATTCAATGACTGTTTTTGCCAATTAACAATACTTTTCAGAGTAAAGTTAAATATTTCATGTAGGAAAATTATATATAGTCATTTTATATATTATGTATTATATAAAGTATGTATTATAATAAATCAATTATTACTAAATTAAAAAAAACTCATCCTCACTCATTGATGAAATAAAAATTTAAGTGATTTGCTTTATTTTCATTATCAAAATGAAAATATTTTAAAATTTATTATAACTCCTCTTGGCAAAGTAGAGGGAATCTGTTACTTCCATATATATTGTGAGTAAAAATGACACAGCTACTTATAAAATAGTTTAAAACTACTGAAATTAGGACTGCCAAGATGAATCTATGGATAAAGTCACTTGCTGCCAAGCAGGAAACCTGAGTTGGGTCGGGTTTCTTGCGTGCGCGCGCACGCACACACACACACACACACACACAGGCTGAGCACATGCGCGCGTGCATGCACACACACACACACACACACACACAGGCTGAGCACATGCGCGCGTGCATGCACACACACACACACACACACACACAGGCTGAGCACATGCTAAATAAATAAGATATAATAAAACTACTGCATCTGGATGCTTAAGGTATTTATTTTTCGAACTCTCAAAAACATACTACACATCCACTGTGGTGATTACATAAAATTGGCAGCAATTTAACTGCCCAGTGGAAGAATGGTTATTACACATCTCTATCATCCAGCAATTTAGGAAATAAACGTTTCCATGAATTAGCACTGAAGATATCTAAACCATTCTGTAAGGCTAGTTTTAGACTATCACTTGTGTTCAATGTCAGTTAGGGTTGGGCTCAGTGGTAGCTCAAACCAATGCTTAGAAAGGTTTGAGGCACCTTCAGTTTCAAAGAACTCAGTCTCATTCTGTCCTGATGTGTAGAGTCAGTACAATTCAATGCAGTGGAATAGTCAGCCCTCATCCAAAACCTGTTTATGCATCTGATCATCCTAGGTAGAAACAGCACCCCAAATGTTGAGAGTGCATCACTGGAGAAAAGAGCAGGTTGGGGTGAGAGGCATAAAGACATTTTTCTTAAATAAGGGCTCATGTAACCCATGCTGGCCTCAACTTCTGATCCTCCTAAGTACACCTCTTGAATTCTAGAATTACAGGCCTGTGCCACAATGCCCAGCCATAAGAACATTTGAATTTTTTTAAGTGTTTGAGTTTCCATGTATGTATGTATGCATGTATGTATGTGCACAAGTTACATGACATACTCTCTGAGGGCAGAAGAGGGCATCTGACACCCTGTAACTAGAGTTACAGATGGTTGTGGGGCACCATGTGGGTGTGGGAACCACACAGGTCCTCTGCAAGAGTAACGTGTGCTCTTAACCACCGAGCCAAATCTCCGGGCTTACACACAGCTCTAAAACTTCTATTTTTACCTGACTGTGCTTCCCTATGTTCAGGAACAACCCTGGCTCTTATAATCTTTCTACCCCATCTTTCAAAATGGTCCCTGAGCCTTGGGTTGGTGAAGTGGAATATAGGGGTCCGATTCAAGGACACACATTCTGCAGTCTCTTATTCTCTAAAACTTAGCCAGTTCTGGCCTTCTGTGGGGTTTGCACTCTATTATATAAGGAAACTTCTGTGGTGAGAACTGAGGAATGTACTAGTATTCTCTCCACCCCATTCAACAGTGTTCCATGAGCCTTAGGTGTAGAGGTTCTACTGTAGATATGTCACCTAGAGCTGGGAATATATTCTCTGTATGTGACCAGTTGTGGAACTCTCTAATAGCATTTGTCTGTTGCAAAAAGAAGCCTCTTTAATGAATGGTATTTCATGTACTTGTCTATAAATATAAGGAACCATATTTAACATATGGTATGAAATTTCATTTGTCTAGAGATATGACAGAGAAGGGGGTATTCTCTCGTATCTATGACCTCCCCAGCCATGTGTATTTGTCTATAATTACAGTGCCACCCATGAGGGGGTTTTGAGTTCAAGTAGATAGCTCTTGATAACCCCCAGATAATGGCACTACTACTGTACTAATACAAGTGGTTTCTTGTGCCAGTCATTGTGATTATTAGGTCTTACAGCTGGGATGGACCATCGATTGATTTTCTCCTTTAGCAACTTGCATAGTATTCTCTAGAACTATGAGAGCTAGTCCTCAGGGAGAAGGCTTCCAGTTCACTTCCAACTCCATCACTCCAAGTTCTGTGTCCAAAGTATGTCCTGCCTTCAGCAGTAGGATCTTACCTTCAAGTTCTGGGAGATGACCAAGGGCTCTGTGGTACCTTGTGATAGCCTGTGTTACCTTGGGATTCTCTGACCAACGACTTGAAGGGAGGTCTGTCTTGTCCAGCACTGTCCTCCTTGCCATTCAGCTCTCAGGTATACATATGCGGTAATGTTCAAACAACATATGTGTGTTTCTTAGGGGGTTCCCCAGCCAACACATTCCTCTCTGGTTTCCCATGCCACCCTAGCTCCATTCATCTCTACTCTTTCTCTCCCCTACCAAACTCCCTGTTTCCTCTCTAGTTCAAGTGCCCCATTTTACCTTCCTCCTGAAAACTCCAGCTTCCCAGCATTCCCTCTCTCCTGAGCTCCCTCTCCCACCTCCCATGGTTCCCCTGCATGTCCCTCTCTCTTGACCTCCCAGTAGAACACCCGCATTTTCCCCACATCCCTCATGGCAGCATCTGTTCCCTTCTACCCCCCTCTTTCAGGTTTTTATTTCTGTTGAACTCTGTTTCCTTTCCATTCTCCTGGCTCCTGCTGTTATATCAGGATATATACGTACATTTAAGGGTTGGTGCTGTGATATGCAAATGAGGGAGAACATATTGTAGCTTGCTGCTTTGAGTCTGTGCTACTTCACTTAGTATAACAGTTTCAAGTTCCATCTAGTTACCTGCAAATTTCATAATTTCATCTTTCCTCACCATAGAGTAGAATTCCATTCTATAACTGGACCACATTTTCACTATCCATTTGTCAATTGAGGGACAGACATTTAGTTTGTTTCCATTTCTTAGCAGAGAGCAGTGACCAACATGGATGCACAGGTAACTCCACAGTAGGATCAGTCCTTTAGGTATATGCCAAGGAGTGGTATAACCGGAACATACGGTAGATACATTTTTAGTTTTCTAAGAGTTCTCCACACTGCTTTCTACAATGGTTGCATGATTTTGCATTCCCACCAGGAGCTAAAGAGCGATCCCCTTTCTCTACAGCCTCACTAGCATTTTCTGTCTTTTGTTCTCTTGATCTTAGCTAGTCTGACTAGGGTAAGATGGAATATCAAAGTGGTTTTGATCTGCATTTCTGTAGTTACTAAGGATATTGAACACTTTTAAAGGTGTTTCTTAACCATTTTAATTTCTTCATTTGAGGACTGTCTGTTCAGATCCATAGACCATTTTTAATTGCATCATTTGTTTCTTGATTCTTTGTTTTTTGAGTTCTTTGTATATCCTGGATATTACTCCTCTGACTGATGTGTAGCAAGTGAAGATTGTCTCCCACTAAGTGGGCTTCCTCTTCATTTCTTTTTTTTTTTTTTTTTNTTTGTAGGCTATTGACCTTAAAGCCTGAGCAAGTGATATCTTTTTCTATACCTAGATGTTTCAGAATTTCAGGTTTTATTTTGAGGTCTTTGATCCATTGCAGTTTATTTTTGTGCAGGGTGAAAGAAAAGGATTGTACTTGATTCTTCTGCAGGTAGAGTTCCAGTTTTGTCAGCAATATTTGTTGAAGATTTGTATTTTCTCCATTTTTGTTCTTGGCAGCTTTGTCAGATATTAGGTGGCTGAAATGGCATGCACTCATGTTTGGGGTCTTTCATTATGTTCCATTGATCTATGTATCTGTTTCTTTGCCTGAACCATGATATTTTTATGACTATAGTTCTGTAAAATAGTATGATATTGGGTATGGTGATCCCCCCAGCATTGCTCTTTTTGCCCAAGATTGTTTATGACTATCTGTGACATTTTTTGATTCCATGTGAATTTTGAGATTCTTTTTCTAGCTCTATGAAGAATGTTGTGGGTATTTTGATTGGCATTGAATTGAATCTATAGATTGTTTCTTTGTAAGATATTAATCCTATCAAACCATGAGCATGGTAAGGTATTCATCTCCTGGTATTTTCTTCTATCTCTTTCTTTATAGATTTAAAATTTTCATTGTAGATATCTTTAATAAGTTTATTCCTAGATATTTTACTTTTTTTAAAGATAGGGTCTTCCTATAGCCCCAGCTGGCCTGGAATTCACTCTGTAGACCAGGTTGGCGTTTAACTCACAGACATTTTCCTGCCTCTGCCTCCCAAGTGCTAGGATTAAAGGCATGCGCCACCACACCTGGCTTAAAGACAATTCTTAACCACCATGTGGGTGCTGGGAATCGAACCCAGGTCCTCTGCAAGAGCAGTCAGTGCTCTTAACTGATGAACTGCTGAGCCACCTCTCCAGCCCACTATTTTACTTTTTTTCTTGAGACAGGATCTCCCTTTAGTCCTAGCTGGCCTGGAGCTCACTCTGTTAACTTTTTTAAAAGGCTATTGTGAATGGAAAAGTTTCCTTGAAAAGTTTTATTCTGATTGCTTGTCATTGCTATATAGAAATGCTACTGATTTTAGTAAGGTGATTTTGTATCCTGCCACTTTATTGAAATTAATAGTTTCTTGCAGTTTTCTGGTGGAATTTTTGAGATCTCTTGTGTAAACTATTGTATTGTCTGCAAATAGTGATAATCTGATCTCTTTTCCAAGTAGTACTCCTTTAATTTCCTTCTCTTGTGTAATAGCAAGAGTTTCAAGTACTGTATTGAAAAGGAGTAGAGAAAACAGAGAGCCTTGTCTGGCTTCTGATTTTAATGGGAATGCTTCCAGTTTTTCTCCATTTAGAATGCTGTTGGGTATGGGTTTGTACATAGGTTTAATTATGTTCAGGTTTGTTCCCTCTGGTCCAATTCTCTCTAAGGTTTTTAATATGAATGCATGTTAGATTTCATTAATTTTTTAAATTTTTATTTATTTTTTATGTGTATGAATGTACTGTCTGCATGTAGGTTTGTGCAACCTTGTCATGCAATGCGGCAGAGGTCAGAGGAGGGTGTTGGATTCCCCTGAAACTGGAGTTAAAGATAGTTCTCAGCCATTGTGTGGGTGCTGGAGATCGAACTTGGGTCCTCTGCAAGAGCAGTCAGAGCTCTTAACCGCTAGGCCATCTCCCCAGCCCCGATTTCATCATTTATTGAGCTGGCCATGTGACATTGTCTTTGAGTCCATTTATGTAATGTATTATACTTATTGACTTATGTATATTGAACCATCCCTGCATCTCTGGAATAAAGTCAACTTCATCATGGTGATCTTTTTTATGTGTGTCTTGCAACTTTTTGTGTATCTTTGTATCTATGATCATTAAGGATATGAGCTTATGTTTATTTTTTTGTGTGTCTTTACCTGGTTTTGGTAGTAGAGTGATACAGGCTTTATGAAAGGAGTTTGGGAGTTCTCCCTCTGTTTCTATCTTTTTGAATAATTTAAGAAGTTCTGGTTGTAGATCTTTGAATATCTTGTAGATTCAGCTGTAAGTTGATCTGGGTCTGGGCTTTCTTAGTCTGGAGGCTTTGTATCACTATGTCAATTTCCTCATTTGTCATAGATCTGTTTAATAAGCTGTTGATCACCTCTTAGTTTGACTTTGGTGGTTTCCTTGAAAAATTCATCCATTTTTTTAGATTTTAAAATTTAATCGAGTTTAGGTTTGTTCATATTTCCTTATGTTCTGTATTTTTTGGTGTCTGTTGTGATGATTCCCCTTTCATCTCTGATTTTGTTAATTTGGATTTATACTTTTTTCTTTTGGTTACCTTGACTAAGGTTGGGTCTGTTTTGTTTAGCTCTTATTTTTTTGCTATTTTATTTTGTGTATATGTGTATTGCCTGCATGTGTGTAAGTGCATCCATGTTGTGCAAGGGTAGCAGAGGTCAGAAGACAATGTCAGAACCCCTGGATCTGGTGTCACAGATGGTTCTTAGCTGCCATGTGGGTGGTGGGAATTGAATCCAGGTCCTCTGCAAGAGTAGTCAGTGCTCTTAACCACTGAGCCATCTCTCCAGCCCTCTTGTTTATATTTTCAAAGAACCAGCTCTAACATTGATTGATTCTTTGTATTGTTTTCAACATTCATTGATTCTTTGTATTGTTTTTGTTGAATCTATTTCATTAATTTCTGCTCTGATTTTTATTTCTTCTTGTCTACTAGGTTTCAGCTTGTTTTGTTCTTGCATTTCCAGAGTCTTGGGTTGTACAGTTATTTATATGCTTTTTTTCTTTCTGATTGTTTAATGTGGGCACTTAGAGCTATAAACTTCCCTCTTACAACCATTTTAAAGTGTCCCAGTGGTTTTGTGTTGTATTGTAATTTTCATTTAGTTTCAAGAATACTTTTATTTCTTTCTTAATTTCTTCCTAGACTCAGGGTACACAGTTTATTCAGGACTATATTGTTTAATTGTCATGAATTAAGGTGGGATCAGTTTCTTGAAGACAACAAAAATATGGGCTTTAAAAAAATCCATTTATCTAGCCTGTGTCTTTTAACTGGAAAGTGGGGCCATAGATATTTAGAGTTATTATAAAAGGTGTCCACATGCTGCTGTTTTATTTTTAATTTATATTTTTGGTCCTAGTTTGTGTTTGTGTTATTATATGTCTTTTGATTTCTTTCTGTAGCCTCTTAGATATACTCATTCCTATCTTTGGTCCTTTATGTTGCTTTAAGTATTCTCTGTAGTGCTGGTTTGGTAGACTGAAGTATTTCAGCCTATTTGTTCCATGGAAATTTTTCTGTTCCCCTTTGGTAGTTTTGATGGACAAAGAATTCAAGGTTGGCATCCACAGTTGTTAGTCCAGGCTCTTCTGGCTTTCATAGTTTGTGTTGAAAATTCAGCTGTAATGCCATATGTTACTGGTTGTTTATCTCTAGCAGCTTTAAAAACCCTCTTTTTGTTCTGTATATTTGGTGTTTTTACTATGATATGCCCTGGGGAGTTACTGTTCTGGTCCTAGATGTATTATGTGCTGCTTGAATCTGAATAGGTTATTTTATTTCTACTTATAAGCCTTCTCCTGTTAGTTACTTCAAATTGGCTTATCAAAATTCTCTATTCCATCTTCATTACAGCTTGTTTTCTTCAGTATTTCTCTTTTGTGAATTCACTTTTCAAGTCCTTGTTTTTGTTATTTCATTCAGCAATATACTTGTATTTTCATGAGCTTCTCTCACAAGTTTATGCCCATCCTCTTTGAGTTCTTTAGGTTATTTGTGTTTTCTTTAAGTTTTTGATCATGTTTATGATCGTTCTTTTAAAATTGTGTGTCTTGAGTTTCTTCAAGGTGAATCTCATTGTAGGACTGGTGAGTTTTTTGGGGGCAGACCCTGGGTATTTAATATTTGTGTTTTTGCATTGCCATTTGGGCATATGGATCTTTTTATGCCTTTGTATAGTTGAATTTTGGTTATGTTTATATTGTTGATGTAGCTTGCTTGCTTTTTGCTCAGGCGTAAAAAGTTAGTGTCTGCTTCAGGTTCTTGCATGGTGGTAGGCTAGGCTGGGTTATTTTGTGGGCAGATCAGGAGGTGGACCAGGGGCAAGACAGGGGTGGTGACAGCCTGTGGAGGGCCTACAAAAGGACACTGGAGAATTGACCTAGTCTGGGTGTAAGGGATCTGGATGCAGTGGGCAGGTCTGGACTATGAGGGCTATCCAGAGATCTGAGGAGGTGGAGCAGGAGAGGGCCTGGGCCCAAGTTAGAAAAAAAAAAAAAGAATTGGAATAGAGCAATGAAAATTTGGGTCCCTGTATAGTATAAAGGTGACAAATTATCAGTTTTTCTGGATCAATTTTGAATGTGGTGGATTCTGTGTGAGAATTTGCATGCATGCTATTGCTTGTGTCTTAATTCTGCATCCCGTTTCCATGAGGTGTCCCTGGAGAGAAGCTACCATGACCATTCAACTCCTGTTCTCTTTATTAGCTTTATGTGAATACATACTAAGTGCAATCTGATCAAGAAAAATAAGTAGTGCTGAACATGGTGTAGACACCTTCATACCTCACACGCAGGACACAGAGGGGACATCTCTTTGAATTCAAAGGCCAGCCTGGTCTTCACAGAGAGTTCCAAGGATAGTCAGGGAAACTGTGAACATTTCAGAAAAGAAGGAAAGGAAAGAAGAAGGAAGGAAGGAAGTAAAGGGAGGAAGGAAAGAGGTAAGAAGGGAGTAAGGAAGGAAGGGAGGAAGGAAGGAAGGAAGGAAGGGAGGAAGAAGGAAGGGAGGAAGGAAGGGAGGAAGAAGGAAAGAAGGGAGGAAGGAAGGGAGGAAGGAGGGAAGGAAGGAAGGGAGGAAGGAAGGATGGGAGGAAGAAAGATTAGTCTGGCAAGATGGTTCATGGGGTAAAGCCACTTGTCACTTAACTCGGTGACCTGAATTCAACCCCTGAAATCAATGTAAATATAGTAGGGGATAACTGCAAATTTCATATTGTATAATATAATATGTAATGATTGTAATAGTAATGAGAAAGAAAAATGAAGCCTGAAGATTCCATTTTAAAGCAGGACCTTCACATTCCTGAGTGTATGCTCTGCTCAGGTACTTGACTCAGGTTTGTCCCTAGAACCACTAGAACATGGGCTTAGAGACTCTAGAACGCTGCTGGCTGGCCTTCCTTGTGTTGTTGGAAGGGCCACTTGCTCTTTTTGGTGGACTCCTGGTCTCTGGGTGTGCCCTCAGGGCCATGTATAGAGATGGAGGAGACAGTCTCCGCTTGAACATTCTTTGCTTCAAGACTTGGAGGATTTCGAGGATGTGATCTCTGCCTGTGGCTTATCTCCTGTGAAATTCAAAGGCTTATACCTTCTCTGACCACAAATTCTATATATAGGGTTTAACATACCTGTGTTTTCTGGATGCACCTCCTGAGTGCGACTGTGTTCACATCCCTCTCTTCAATATCACACCGGCATGTCTTCCACTTCCCACTTCCTGACTCAGCACTTAGGTCAATGTAGCAGGTTTTACCAAACACCAGGTCTTTCTGAAAGTTTCATCATTTAATTAAGGATAACACCCTTGTCTCTTAACTGTGTTTCCCAGCACCAGGAGTTTGTTTTGATGGGAGGAACACTCCATTCAAAAGTTTCATCTTTAGTATTTTGAAGTCACCCTACTAGGTCCTTATAGGGGGATTTGTCCCGTATTTGCTCATCCACAGGTCTCTTTATCTGAGCCTTACAAATCACCAGCAGATGTCCTTTCAAAATAAGGTCATTTGAAAGCTGTGACTTCAGGTCCCCGGAGGATGAACTGTTGGCTCGAGCACCAGAAGGTTCTTCTGATTGTTGGCATACCTCCCAAAGAATTCCAGCTCTTGTCCCGGGACCTGTAGCTAGGCTGACATTGCTGCAGCTTCGCAGATGTCTTGCTAGTGGAAACTGTCAAAAAAAGGGCATCTTTTAAATTGGTGCAACCTCAATTCCCAGAATTATGAACTGCCGGCTCTGAAGTGCTAATGAGCACACAGAAGGCTGTCCCACAAGCTACAGCCCAAGTTCTTTGCCACATTTAAGGATTCTTCTTACAGAGGGACCCCTATTAGGAATTATGATCTTTGACCATCTCAACAAGATAAAAACGCCTATTCAATCCCTTCACATTCAAAGCTGATTAAAGAACTGGGGTCATTCATAACAATGATCCTTTTTAAAGGAAGTTTCTGATTCAAAACTCTGGAGAAAGCTGAGCCTGTGTTCCAGTGTGTTAGACTCACAAATGAGCTGGCTCCTCCTCCCCTTCTCTGTCCCATCTTTCTGTTCATTCTTCCATCTTCACATTCACTGACCTAGATAGGAGATGAAATCTCCAGCAAGGTTGGTGGTGCCAAACTGTAAAGAGGTCTCAAGGAGAGAGCTAAAGAAGAAAATTAGGAGTGCTCAAGGCCTGTGAATCACAGGGATAATTTTCCCGAGTACAAGGGAGAGACTGGGTTACACAGCATAGGGCTGAAGAGAAGCTGGAGATCTACTATGTGGAGGGTTCACTCACCACATGCAGTGCAGGGCCACATGGGGCGCTACAGTGGGCGGTGTCCCAAGGTCCAACCCAAGCTGAAGAGTACAGGATTGGTGGTATCAGGGCAGAGGCAGCTGCAACCGTTGAGCTGGTGACGTTGGTGGCTTGTGCTGTGCTGCCATGGGGACAGAAGCCACGTGGAGGCCACCTGCAGCACCGTTCTCATCCTTGTGCCACGGGAACAGCTGGGCGGTTGCAGTCACAACAGACTTCATGGAGGTAGTCATGCTCAAAGGATGGATATGGTTGTGCCTTCTTCCAGCAGGAATAGGAAAAATGCGTGGGCAGCCATCCAGTCACTCTTTCCACACCCCAATTGACTCAGCTCCTAGGTCCCTTCCCCTGCCAGACCTTCTTTCTGACCTTCAGAGCCTGTTTGGAGGCTTCTTACCTGTAGCATGCCGGCTACCTGAGGACTGTGTAACTGCGACTGTTGGAAGGTAGTGGTCTCCTGAGAATACATTTTAATAATGTGATAGTCATGGGGATGTTATTTCAGACACAGATGTGGGCAATGAATGGCGCTGAAAGGGACCAAAAGGAACCCAGAGAACTTGGGTCTGGTCTGCCGCATTTTAAATGACCACATCTCCAAGTTCTGTCTTTTCAGCTTTCAAAATCTTTGGCAATGGGCAGTTCTCTCCTCTCTCTCTCTCTCTCTCTCTCTCTCTCTCTCTCTCTCTCTCTTTCTCTCTTTCTCTCTCTTCCCCGTTTTCTGTTTGTTTCTTTTCTTTCTATTGGGAACTGCTGTTTATAAAATGTACTCCAGGGGCTACAGAGATGGCTCAGTGGTTGAGAGCAATGTCTACTCTTCCAAAGGAACTGGGTTGAGTTGCACTATGCATATGGTGGATAAGAATTATAAGATAAGGGGCTGGAGAGATGCCTCAGTGGTTAAGAGTGGTGGCTAAGAACTGTCTTTAACTCCAGTTCCAGGGGAATCTGACACCCTCTTCAGACCTCCGCAGCATTGCATGACACGGGTGCACCAACCTACATGCAGACAGTACACTCACACACATGAAAATAATACATTTATAAAAAGAGAATTACAAGATAGGACCGAGTCTTCTGAAACTGTAATATAGCATCTTGAGAACTATTTTGTGGGTGCTGGGAACCAAATCTGGATACTGGGCTAAAGCAGTAAGTGCTTTTTACCAATTCAGCCTTTTCTCCATCCACTAAATGTAATTTTTAATTTTTTGATTTAACTTTCTTTTTATTTTTTAATATATATTTTGTACAAGATTATCAAATCTAGACCTGTAGGAATGATCCTAGCTTGTTAGACAAAGCCAGCATTACCAGATGCTTATCGGAATCTGATAAGCACGTAGGAAGAAAAGAAAGTTACAGGTTCCGGTTTGTTGTCACTGTAGACAATATAATTCTAAGGTATAGTATCTAACTAAAACAATGGCATAATTAAAAGGTAAATAAATCATCACTCCAAAAAATAGAAAAATAATTTTAAAAAACCCATAGGGATAGAATATGCAGGAAATGTGGACACCACAAAAAGATGGAATTTACACATCATCGGCATAGAGGAAGGAGAAGAATCTGTGGATAATGGTATTGACCAAATCTTCAACAGGACTGTAGAAGGAAATTTCCCAAAATTAAGGAAAGACACAAATGATGGAATTTATGAATTCTGGGCTGGGAGGTTATAGGAAAGGTGTCAGAGAGGAAGGGGGGTATAACGATGATTAAGATTCAGATATTCTGTTGGAAAAACACACAAATTAACCCTCAATAAAAAAGAAAAAAAGAAAAGCCAATGCAGCAGGTCACATTGTAATCCTAGCACTTCTCCAAGTGGGATGGGAGGCAGAAAGAGGAGGCCTTACCTTAACCAGGAGAAAGGAAATAAAACCCTCGAATGTTGTCCTCTGGCCTCTACATGATTAACTGGAGGAGCAGGTGCAATCACACAGCATATAACATAGATAGATAGATAGATGGATGGATAGAAAGATACATAGATAGATGATAGATAGATGATAGATAGATGATAGATAGATATAGATGGTAGATAGATAGATGATAGATAGATAGATAGTTATATGATTGATCAAGGTGTAAGAAGAAAACCCAAAGGAGATCCATTTGCAGAGACAAAGAATCCTCCATAGACAGCGAATGCCATGTCTATCACATGTAGGTGTGATCCCCAATGAATCCAGGATCTCTACAGAGGGGTAGGGCTTCTGTTTTCTGTAACCATAATCATGTGTCAGATTTTACTCTGTGCCAGGTGCTGTCCTAAGAGCACACTTTCACTAATTCACTAATCCTTGTAACAGCCCTGTAAAATGGACATTACCCATAACCCATTCATGACTTTCATGCAACAAGTATTTATTAGTTATCGTCTACCTGACAGCAGTAGGTAGATCAGATGGCCTTGACCCATGAAACTGTCAGGGCAGTTTTCAAGAAAAGCAGCTTTCAAGAAAAGCACAGAGTGTTTCATGTTATGCTGAGCACTACGGAAAAAATACAGAGGAGGGAGAACGGCAGATGTTAGGTAAAGATTTCCTTTCTCAAAATTATTTTATTCTATCAACTTGTGTGTGTGTGAGCCTACATGTGTGTTGCTGTCTGTGTGCCACAGCAAATGTGTTAACATCAGAGGTGATGCATAGTCGTCACTCTCTCCTTCCACCACGTGGATCCTAGGGATTGAATTCCAGCTATCAGTCTTGGTTGCAGCCCCTTTAACCACTCAGCCATCTGGCTGTCATTTCATTAGGTGGGTCATGAAAGCTCTCTGAAAATAGTACATTGGATGGAGCAAGTCATCCTGATGTGTGAAGAAAGGAACTTCTGGACAGAAGAAAGAACAAGCACGGAATCCCTGTGCCTGGTCTGTTGGAGAAATATCCGTGCAGTTTGGCTCTGCGGTTTTCAAAGTGTGGCTCTCTCCCAAAGCCGTGATATCATAATCACCTGGGAACGTTTGCTTGCTTTGAGGCAGGGTTTCACTGTGCATCCCAAGCTGGCCATAGACTTACTGTGTTGCTCAGGTAGCCTCAAGCTTGCAGCAATCCTCCTGTCTTGTTCTCCAGAGTGCTGGGATTCTAGGCGTGAGCCACCACGCCTGTGACCGGGAACATATGAGAAACGAAAATTTCTAATTTCTAGTATGAACTAGAGTCTCTGAGAAAGAGCTCAGCATCCTGTGTTTTAGCAAGACCTCTCAGCAATTCTGGATTGCAGTAAGGATAAAATGTTCTGTTTTAGGATCAGGCAGCTGGCAGGAGGCAGGGTACACAGGGGTGTTATAAACCATGATCTTTGACATTTACTCTGAGTGATTGTAAGGCTCTGAATATTTTGAGCAGATGATAAGCATCTGACTTGTTGTTTTTGATTTATTCTGCTTTTGTTTTCCTGTGGTGCTGGGAATGGCTTGTGTATTATAAAGGTCATTCTGTCTCCTAGAGAGGAAACAGGAAGCAAGAAGAGGAGCAGGGGAGCAGCTGGAAGACTGCCAGGAATTCCAAGTGGGACCAGAGTGAAAGTTTATGCATAAAATAAAATAGGACACTGGGGCTGGAGAGATGGCTTAGTGGTTAAGAACACTTGCTGTTCTTCTGTAAGACTGGAGTTTGGTTCCCAGTACCCACACGGTGGCTAATAACCACCCATAATTTCAGAGGATACAACAACTTCTTCTAGCTTCTGGGGGCAATGCAAGTATGTGGGTTTCATACAAAAGTCCAGAAAAAGTACCCTTAACACATAAAATAAAAATAATAAATAAAATACACATATAAAATAACAAGAAATTGACTGGGGATATGGCTCTGTTTGTAGAATGCTTACTGGGCATGCAGACATGGGGATGTCTAGCAATATGTAACATCAGCTGCATCGGCACATGCCTAAAAAGACATTGCTCAGGAGATGGGAGATGGAGGATCAGGAGCTCAAGTCAGCCTTGGCTGCAAAGGGGGTTCAACGCCATCCAGGATGGCATGAGATCCCATCTGAAACCTCCCTCCATTCCCCTGCCCCAAAATTTGAAAATTAAGAAGTCAAGGAAAAAGATCAATTATCAGTGGCTTTTAAACATTCCCTTCACAGACAAAAGTTGTATAATTTCCATGATCTACAATTTTAACTCTGGTATATAAAGCATCGATGAAACCAGGTTGGTAGACACACAGGGAGCATGGAGAGCTGTGCTTTCCAGGCTCTCCTCAAGCCACACCATTGAGGAAACTACCAGGGAAATGAGTGTCTGTTAAGATTCCCCTGCTTAATTTTTGAGGTCAGCTTTAAGGATAACAATTCTTTCTGATCCCAGGCTAGTAGTCATCCTTCATGGCAGAGCTGGGCAAGCGTTAAAAGTCCCATCCGAAGGCTGAAGATGAGATTGAAAGTGATAATGAAACTCACTTGCCTATCAGGATGATTCCCAAGGCAGGAATCATTTCTTCGAAGTTCTGAGACATAGATAAATAATAATAATGATCTGAGTGATAGGAAAATGGAATCTCAATTCCCTATTCATTTGCATTTTCATTTAAAGCAATTTTATGTGTTCAATATTCACAATCAAATGATGTTTCATAGTCAAGTGTTCAGATGAGTCTGTGAAGTTCAATGCTAGTGTACTTGGGTCTTGCCGGGGGTTGACTGTCTTTAAAAAATTTTAGTTTATATATCTTTACTTATTTATTATCATTGCATGTGTGAGTGTGTGTGTGTGTGTGTGTGTGTGTGTGTGTTTACCCATACTTATGGCATGCATGTGGAGTTCACAGGACAACTTTTGAGAGTTGGTTCTTTCTGCCTGTCATGTGTATGTGTCCTGGGGCTTGAACTTTGGTCCTCAGAGTTGGTGGCAGGAGGCTTTACCTGCTGAATCTTCTCAGCACTCTAGGTTCCCATTTGCTCTCTAGGATGAAGTTCATCATTTGGAAAGGAAGGCAGAAGCAATTCCATAAATCAGTGTGTAGATATCTGACTATAGCTGCACTGAGAGCCTTATGCTTCTAGCAGCCTTACAACTCCTAGAATGTAAGTACTCAGAAAATATTGATAAATCAGGATTCCCTGAATCAAATACATTATTGCTTTAAAAAAGGCCAGAAGCTGGGTAAGGTGGTGCATAGTTACAATCCTTGCACTTGGAGTGGATGGAAGACTTAATTCCAGAACTAGGGTTAGAATAGAGGTCAAGATTATCCTGTGCTACAAGTCAAATCCAAGACCAGCCTAGGATACAGGGGAACCTATCTTTATAACTACAAAAATAAAATTTAATTAAAAAAACTAAAGTCCATAGGATCCATTCCCAAAGTTTTTACCACTAGCACATTAAAAATATCTCAGGACATCATAAGCTCCTCCTGAAGCACCTACAAGACTCCAGGGAATCGGATATGGAGCTGGCCAGGGCACCTAAAGAAAGACAATACAAAAACAGACACAAGGACAAAAATTATGATAGACAAATAGGTCTAACCTAAGGTAAAAAACATGGGGCATTTTGTTTTTGAATTGACGAACAACTCCATTTTGCCCTGTTGTGCTATGTAAATACAAATATGTAGGTTTATCAGCCCAATTTCTCTGAGACATTAAACATTTGCTAGAATAAGATGGAGACAAGAGTCAGACTGGAGCCAGAATTGCCAACTGTCTGAGGAAGTTACTTAGCGTCTCCTGTCAATGACATGGAGATACTAAGAAATCTGTTATCAGTGGGTGGTGAGGGGAAGAAAGAAGAGTTGGACCACATGACATACCAAAGTGTTGCGTGACTTCTTGTACAGACTTGTTACTTATCATGACAAGATACAGGGCTGGCGATGTTGCAGAGGGTAAATGTGCTTGCTGACAAGCTGAGGACTTGGGTTTGACCCATGTGGTGGAAGGAGAGAAACAGCTCTGAAAAGTTGTCTTCTGACCTAAACACACGCATACACACACACACACGCACACACACACACACACACACACCATAAAATAAGTAAAATTACCCTGGATATAGTAAAATTATCAAAAAGCACAAGAGATTCCAGCATTCTCTTAGACAGTGGCTATCTTTTTTTCAGTCTTGTTATTTATATGATCATGACAGCAAATACATGAGTGTGATTTGTGCCTCTGGAGATCAGAGGGCTGCCTGTGGTGTTGGTCCTCACCTTCTGTATTGTTTGGGAGAGCATCTTGTCTCTTGTTGTTCACTGCTGTGTAAGCCAGGCTAGCAGGCACAGGTTGTTTTCCTGTCTCCTCCCCTCTTCCCTGGGAGCTTTGGGATTATGGCCTCCTTCACTACTGGCTTTCGGATGGCTTTTGGGATTCCACATTCAGGCTCTCAAAGTGCTTTACCTAGAGCCATGTCCTTGGGCCTAGTGGCCTTCTGTCTCAGGTAGCCTGGAGGTGGTCTCAGAATCCTCAACGGAACACTCAATCACATTCTCCAATCAAGAGGAAACTTTTCCTGATCCAATCCTAGGTGGTAATAAGGCATGATAAACTTAAATATATTCTGTGCTCCTGCATATATTACTTGGTTCCTTGTTCTCAAGGCTGTCCTTCATTCCTAGCATACACTACAGTATCCACTCTATGTAAGAGTGTCTGACCTAAAACTCTTTACCAGTATGTGAGAATGGAATGTATGCAGATTATGGTACTACCAAAAAAAAATGTGGTGCAGGAGTCCTCAGGAAGGAGTAACATCAATGGAAGAAAGGGAGATCCCCTGTCACTCTGAGAAGGAGGAAAATGAGGAGATAGAATTTGAAGGGAAACAAATGGGGAGAAAATATTCAGGGCCCAGAGGGTTAATAACGATCAGTAGAGTAATAAGAAGGGCTAGGCAGGTCTTGGCAGAGAGCTTCCCTGGTCGTAGTGGAGGGAGGCGGTGGAGGGAAAGTGTGCTAGGAAGATGGCAGATGATCTTGGGACTGTGTAAGAAAACAGTAGTAAGCAGCAACCTCTGTGGTCCGTGCTTCACTTCCTGCCTCTAGGTTCCTGCTCTGAGTTCCTGCCCAATTTTCCACAAAGATGGACACTGCCTTGGAAGTGATAAGATGAAGCACCTTTTCTGCCCAAATTTTATTTAGGCTACAGCAACAGAAAACAAAGCTAAGACAATTGCAGTTGCAACTCCAGGACAATGGAGATGCAGGATGATGAGTGGGATGACCACCAAGAACAGCAGCAGGTGTGGAGAGCAGGCAACCTCATAAGGGCTCAGGTGTCTCCAGTTCTCAAATAAAATAGTTTAATTCAAAAAATACAATTGATGCTGTGATATTGACAAGTGATGATTATATATTTTAGGAGTATTTGATTCTATTTTGATCAGCATAAAAATCTACATATTTGATGAATATGTTTAAATAAATCATGAAGAAAAATTAAAATTTGAATTTCCCAGATCACTTAACAGAATATTATTACTTATATGATTGCAAAATTTCATAAGTTAACAATTTTATAATAAAAATGAATTGCTATAAAAATTTAAATATTTTCTCCCCTTCTCTGTCCCTCTGTCCCATTGCCCCTTATTGCCTGCCCCTCCTGCCCAATTTAATGTTCTCTATTATCTATAATATAGAGTTGTATTGCTGTCTCCAAACATCCTTCAGATTGGGTCTACTCACTGGAGACTGGTTAATCTACCAAGCATTCCATGCTTGAAAGAGACTGTCTCTTCCCTCTCAGCAGCTAGTTGTTGCCAGAATTTCTTTAGGTTATGCTGGAGCTTTCCCATGTCTATTCTGGGCTTATGCATGCTGTCACCATTGCAAAAAGTTTATATGAGTAACAAACCGACCACCTCTTGCAAACACTGTTTCCTTGTAATTTGCCAACACCTATGTCTCTTACAATATTCCTCTCCCTCTTCTGCAGAGATTCCTGAACCTTGGGGACAACAGTTTGATATAAATGTTCTATTTGGGGATAGCTGCTCTACAGCCTCTTGTTCTCTGCATGTTGGCTGGTTGTTGCTTTGCTTGTTAATCACTATCTGTTGCATAAGAAAACTTACCTGGTGAGTGTTGCAGGATGCACTAATCTATGGATATAATAAAAAGTCACTAAAAGTCATTTTAATATAATTAATTAGTAGAACCCTAGTGTTAGGTATTCATCTATATCTTGTTAGGCATAGGTTCCTAAGCCTGATAAGAATGTTGGATATGAGATTCATCCTAAGAAGAGGAACTTAAGTCCAAAAAGGTTGGATGGTTACTTCCATCGTATTAGTGCCACTATTGCACTGGTGGGCATATCTTCCAAGCCAGATGTTATTGTAGCTCACAAGATTCATAGCTGGGTAGGTTTGATGAGTATTTTTTCCTTTAAGTAGTTTGCATAGCACCTCCCAGCACTACAAGCACCAGTCAGTATATACGAGGCTTGAGGCTCTGAACTCAGCACTGGCTTGGTTTCTTGTTGTTTGTTCTGCAGCTCATATATGTAGTGTCTTTAGCAGTAGTATCTTACCATCCAGTTCTGGTGGCTGACCAGGAGCAGGTGCAAAAGCTAGCATTATTTGGTGATGAAATCAAGAGCTTCTATTGAGGGAGTCCATTCCTGGTATTGAGGGGTTTCTTCTTAGCCTATGATGTGTAGAAAGTGCAATGTCAACTTGTAATAAGACAACTCCTTTAATAACTTTTATGATGTATGTGTACATATGTAAAGAAGCTTCTGTAGGTATAGATATGGCTTCTTGAGATGCTTTTGGTGTCGTCCTTCCCCATCCCCCTCCTCTGCCCTGTTTCACCATTCCCTCACTCTGTTTAACACTTCTTAGTCTAATATTTACATTTCTTCCTTCATCTTGACTTCTATTTTCAAATTGAAACACTTTTATCTATGATTCCAAACCTAGCATCCAGCTATGAGGGAGAATATGTGAAATTAGTCTTTCTGAATCTGGGTTACAGCACTCAGGGTGATTATTTCCAATGTCACCAAATCTCAACTTCAAATAAAACATCAGTTGGCTTGCAATGAGCCACTGTATAGTAAAAACTTAGTATGTTTCAAAATATGTAACTTATAATCTATCTTTAAGAAAATGTCTTTGAGGAGCTACAGAGATGATCGAGTGCTTAAGAATACTGGCTGCTCTTGCAGAGGACCCAGGTTTGATGCCCAGCATCCATGTGATGGCTAATCACCATTGTAAACTCCTGTTAGGAGGAACTGACAACTTCTTCTGACTTCCATAGGCACTGCACAACATGGACTCACTTACATACATGTAGACAATAGACTCATACACATAAAATAAAAATAGTAAACAAAATATTGGAAAAAGAAAATGTCTTTCATCTACAATGGTAGTTACGTTAATTTGCTTTTCATTAATTGTACAGAAATGAAAGTAAAATTTTCTATTTTCACTCTTATCAAATGATGCTAAATGTTTGCACCAGATTTAGCTAAAGTACTTTGAATTTTATATTTAAAAAATGATTTTCTATAAGTAAAGTTGACTTTAATGTTCTAGAAAAAAAATCCAAGTCCTACAAAGATGGCTCCATGATTTAGAATACTTACTGCTCTTGCAGAGAACCAGGGTAATGTTTCCCGGCACCTACATGGTCGCTCAATGAATCTGTAACACCTGAAGGGCCTGGTGTTTTAATTCCTGTGCTTGGGTGGCAGAAGTGGGGGAATCTTTGTGAGTTCCAGGCCATCAGTGCTTACAGGGAAACCCTGTCTCAAAAAGATCAAAATAGATAGATAGATAGATAGATAGATAGATAGAAACCTGTAATTCCAGTTACAGGGGATCCAACACCCTCTTCTGGCCTCTGCAGGCACTAGGCATGCATTTTTATATCTATGTACCTGCAAACACTCATAGACATTGTATAAAAATAAATCTTAGAAGAATCCCAGTTGAGATTATAAGGTAATTAATCAATATTCTGTTTATTCTCTTGAAACAGGGTCAGTCTCTGAGGGAACCTGAAGGTATGCTGATAGCCAGCAAGTCCCAGTGACCTTCTCCTCTTTGCGTCACAGCACTAGGGTTCAAGGCACTGGGAACTCTGACCATCCCTGCCTTGCACATGCATGTTGGGCATTTGGCCTCAGGTCCTCAAGTCTGTGAACTCAGAGCTCTTACCCACTGAGCCGTCTCCCCAGGTCCATTCTCCAGGTGTTATATTTGTGCTCCTAAGTGTATTATGACAATTCTGTTTTGGTCATATTTATAGTTAGTGTGTGTGGGTGTGGAGATAGATGTGTGTATGAAATATATGTGTCACTGCCATTGTGCCCAAGTCACAGCATGTGCAGAGGTCAGAGGACTATATTCAGGATTGTTATCTCATTCCATCTTGCATTCCTGAGATGGAGCTCAGGGTGATTAGCATTCCATGTCAAGCCTTTTTATCCCCTGACCCATCTGACCAAAACTGTTATAATGACAATTCTATTTAAGCAAAGATCATTTAAAAAAAAAGAATTATTCTCTTTAAGAATAATTCTTATTTTTGAGTAATATGGGATTAAAATGGAAAGATACAAATCCAGAAATACGCTATGGAAATAACAGTTTGTTTCTAATGGACCCAATCGTAATATAGATGCAATGTAATAAGCTGGTGAAACTTAGCCTTTCTTGGTGCTTAACGACCATACTTAACATCCATACCAATTTGGCCAAGGGATAACTTTGTTCCTTGCCCTCAGAGGTCAACCAAGTCTTAGGGGATTATGCCTGGGGGCACCTCTTGAAATGTCCTGCAAATGTGGGTCACCAGTCTTCCTGTTCAGGGAGGTCTTGGAGAGCCACTGATGGGACCTCAGCCAGTGTCCAGTCTACAGAGAGGGAAGTCTGCTCATGCTTCAGAAAAGGAAGCCTGGTCTAGCAAGTCCTGCTTTTGTCCTCAAGTGGATGGAACTGGTGAATGAAAAGCTGAAAGGACCCAGGGGCTCACACCATTCTCCACCAACCCCCCCCCAAATACTCTGAGAGACCCACTGAGGACCAGATCCTCAACTGACCTTGAGAAAAAAAAGCTTGATTAATCTGGATTGTGTGGCCTTAAGCATCCAAAAGGAAAGTACAACCAGATATAAATAATCAGTAAGACCAGAGAAACTGTACTGCAGACACAGAACTTGAGATCTTAGTAAAATGACAAAAAGCATAAAGAGAGAGTACTGATGTTTGGCCTCTCTCCACTTCTTAGTGGCAAGTGCATCTACTCCGTGGCTGCCACCGCTTTGGGCACTCCTCAAAGACATGAGACACAGCTTTTTAACCTTCCAATATGGACTGAGGATTCACAGCTCTCCAAGAATCTTCCAAACCTTCAATGCTAGATGGGGACTACTGAGATGCCCAGCTTGTGGACTAAACAACTAAGGGGATGTCAGCCACGTCAGAGTGTAGACTGCCATTGCTGGACTACCTGGGCTGTATCATGGAGGCCAGTGCAGAGGGAATAAGACAGGATGAGTGTTTATTGGACTTCATTTTGGAGGAGCATGTGAGGGAAAGACCCCAATGTGGAGCAAAAGTGCCTGATTGATGGTTGGGGTTGCCAGGGAGGAAATTTTGAGCACTTCTTTAAGGAAAACATTACATCTTTTTGGGAAGAAAAAAATCCTCCAATTCAAGTGATATGTGTATGTATGTATATATTTGTGTACATATATATATATATATATATAACTATGTATATATGTATATATAATGTAGCAATACAAGTTGGAGAGAACAACAAAAGAACTGAAAAAAAACTCTGGAAAGACTCAGAAAAAGATGCAAGATATGTATGGCAGAGTGCAGGGACTTGGGTGGGATGCGGGGCACGGAAAGGGAAACAAATCTAGATTTGATTGGGAAATGATGTGTGACCCAAATGATGTATGAGACAAGGAAAAGGTTTAATAGTGAAAATAATAATAAATGGGAAAAATAAGAATTAACAATGGCTAAGGAGATGTCTCAGCAGTTAAGAGCAGGTGCTGCTCTTGCAGAGAATCCCCTTTTCAATTCCCAGAACCCATACAGGTAGGTCAGAACCACTTGTAATTCAAGATCCAGGAATACAAAAGGCCTATTGTGGTATTTTGGAACCCAAAAGAACATACACACATACACACACACACACACACACACACACACACACACATGCACACACAAACACGCACACAAATATACATATGCATAAATTAATTTAAAAGAAATCATTTTAGGGTGGAGAGATGGCTCAGTCGTTAAGAGAACTGGAATGACCCACTCACTCCTGGGGTCTTCACTGTCTATGAAGCTACGCTGTAACAAGTGCCCTTCCAGCCCCTCATGGAGGTAAGCCTGAGCTGTTCTCCATGGTCATTTTTAAACTTTTTAAAAAAAAATTTTTAATTTTTATTAGTATGATTAAAATTATTACTGAATTTCTACAATTTTCATACACTACAATCTGATGGCATTTGATATCCCTTAACCACATCGTCCCTTATTTTTCCCCACACAATTTATTCAATTATATATTATATACCGAGAGTCACATACTTGAAAGTCGTTATCACTCACCCTCCCAGAAGTCCTTGTTTGCCACCTCTTCCACAATGATCCCTGAGCCTTGGGAGTCAGAAGTTTGATATAGGTGTCTTATTCAAGGATAAACACTTTGTAACTCTACGTACTAAGGGATTGATTGTTCTGTGTTTGTCACTATATGTTGCATGAGGAAACTTCTCTGGTGAGATTTGCAGATGCGTTAATCTCTGGATAAAAAAGTAAATCATGAGTAGTCAGTTTATTCTAACTATTTAGAAGAAGACTAATATTGGGATTCTGTCCTATGTACTAAAACCTATATAGCCTCATCTTCCTAAGACTGATATCAATGTCTGTTACAGGTTTCATCTTATGAAATGGATCTCAGATACGACTCAAGAGTAGCTGGTTGTTCCATAATATTCTTGCCATTATTGCAACATTGTGCATACTCTGCCTGGACAGTTGGTTTGTACTTTACGTGTTCATAGCAGGGTAAGGTTGATGATTATTTTTCCCATCTATTAGCATCTATAGCAACTTCCAGCATTATGAAATCTAGGCAGTAGAGATGAGGCTTGATTAGTTTTTCTTGTTTGATCTTGGGTATGTCTTGTCCTCAGCAATAGGATATTACCATCCAATAATGGCATGGGACCAAGTGCAGGGGCAATGACCAATATTATACAAAAGTCTATGAGAACCCTGGTCAACAATTTTTAGAAAGAGAATCCATGCTTGCCATTGAGCTTTATTTTTTTCCTTAGCCTACAATATCTAGAAGGGGCAAAGTCCCCCTGAAATAGGGTAACTTCTTGTAATCTTTTCATAATGTATATGTATATATTTTATGATGCCCTATTATGGTAGGCTCCATGTAACCTTTTCTTAAGGTCTTTAGCATTACTTATCCTTCCCCATACTTCCTTCCCTGCCTTGAGCTCCTATTACCCAACCCATGTAGCACTTCCCACTCTAATGCTCCCCTTTCTGCCTTCTCCTTCATATCACTGCATTCTGCCACCCCTTCCAGGAAGCCTCCCTTCATCTCTCCCATGGTCATTGTTTGCCTCATGACTTGTAGCATTTTCCACCCGCTAGAGCACAGAGTCTGTGTACTGACCCTAATGAAATACTTTCCAGAAGACTTCATCTCCAACATACTGGTTTTCTATTAGTCATAATCTATTTTTTAACCTTAGATATGCAACACTGGTTGTATAAGAAAGTAAAGAAAGTTTCACTTCTACAGATTCTTCATTTGAATATATCACACAGGTTTCTCTAATAGAGTCTTCAAGGGACACTCTGATGTCATGAACAAGACCTCCATACTCTGCATTTCATTCAGCATTCTTATGTTCTAAATTTCCACAAAGCTCATTAATCTCTGTGCCCTCGATTGTTTTTCCCCATAAATGTTAAAGTCCAATCCTCCACTTTCCTCCCATAAATTAACATGGTCATTTCCATCAGAGCCACATCCTACTCTCTAGTACTAATATCTGTTTTAGTATTCTGTTCCTATGAGAAAAAAAAACACTGAGAAAACTAACTTGGAGGTAGGTTTTATTTTATATTACAAATTTACAGTACACCATTGAGGGAAGCCAAGACATGAATTCAGAACCCATAGCTGAAGCCGTTGAAGGATACTGCCTTGCTCCCCTGGGCTACTCAGCTGCGTTTCTTACACAGGCCAGGCCCTACTACCCAGGGATGGCACCACAGATAATGGCCTGGGCCATCCTATATCAAGTTAACAGCTAGGAAAATGCCTCACAGACATTGCTACAGCAATTCTGTATATATAAAAATATACCTCAGGTGAGGTTTCCTCTGCCCAGGAGACTCCAGCTTCTGTCAAGCTGAGAAAAACTAACCTAACCAGCACATCAAATATAGCTTTATGTGATGCTCAAATTATACCAGAAAACATTGCTAAACGATTCTGTTTTTTATTTATTTTCTCTCTCTTTAATAAGAGAGATAATTCTAGCTGGGCCCTGAGATGTCTAGAATGGACCTAATATCTGATGAGCCTAAGCTGGATGCTCATGCTACTCACTGTACCATGCCATTTCGATGAGATTTCTGGAAAACTGGGAATTCATGGCTAGGAAGGGAAATAGTCTTCAAGCAATAGTTAGTTGTGCTCATTTCTTGGCCAAGGCATCAAACTGATTCTGTTTTGAGGTTCTTCTTTCCCCTGTCAGGATCTAAAATTTTTCTCTGCCTTTCAATCTTCCCATAAAACTGGCTGAATTGGGAAGATAGACACTGGATTCAAAGGGTCTTTGTGGCTAAAATTCCCTTCCTCCCTTGTTCTAACAGCAAACTGAGATATGACTTCACCCAGAAAGTTTATTGGGTGCAGAGCAATAGGTTAGAGCTTGTTTCCTGAGTACAGGTCATTCCCCTGAAGGCTTTACTGGAGTATCTTCATCCAAGGATGGATGGAAATTTCCTCACAGCTCTATAAAATGGCCTGATTGTTTCCCTCAAGCCTCCTCGGTTTATATACCCTTAGCCCGTCCCTCCTGCAGATGGGGTCAGTCAGATGGTGAGGAAGGACTCTTGACCCTCCTTTCCCCTCTTTCCTCTGTTTTTTTTTTTTTTTTTTTTTTTTTTTTTTTTTNCATTGTCTTTGACTCCAGTTCCATGAGAATTCAGCACCTTCTGACCTCCTCTGGTTGCAACACGGGTTGCACAAACTCTATCGCGCTCTATCACACTACTATATACAATTAATAATAATAAAAATTTTTTTATACGAGATCTTTGTGTCTTGAGTCAAGGTTGTTTGGATATTTTTTTTATATATATAGATGCAATTGTAATAGGTCTCTTCTGTTCTATTATCTACTTGTGATTGGATTGTTGTAAAAGTGAGTTTTCCTAGCGATGTTAACATGCCCAATTTATTATTATTGTTAATGTTTTTTAGGAGTCAATTGAGTTTAGACCTAGGTCCTAATGTAGTAGCTAACTTTGAGAGCCTTGTGACTATTTTAAATACAGTATTTATTCTATATTTGTGCTACAATGAGTGTATAGACGTAAAACATGTGTGTATACATATATCTAAGTCTGACTTCAATATTTTATTGACGTATATGTGAGTGTACTTGTGTGTATAATGTGAGTGTATATGTTTGTGCGCATATGTGTGTGCCTGTGTATATACATGTATATGTGTGTGATATGTTTCTGATAATGTATTCATATTCAGTGTGTGTATATTTAACATGTAATGTCAGAATATAATGGCTTTGAATACACAATAGGTTAAATTTGTTGCCAATTTTCTGTGACCTACATGTATATTTAATAACGTAATATGTGTAATAATATATGTGTATTTATGTGTAATTTTATATGTACAACCATAAAGCTCACAAATCAAGTAATGTTGTGCCAAATATGCGATGCGCAAACAGTGAGTGACTAATGTGAATGGTGCACCAATGAGAGTTATATACAATTTGTGTGTATGTATGAATTTGTATGTGTGTCTGTACAATATGTAGTACAACAATTGCAATGTGAACAATGTAGGACCAAATTGAATGTCCTAATAAGTTTATGTGTATGAAGTCTAGTAATCATCTTCAATGTTGGAGTATGATTGTGGGTGTGCAATGTAGCGGAAGCACTGGCATAAAGGTCGGCACAAGGACAACCAGATTCCAGGTGAGAGTTTTTCTAAGTTCTTTTATCAAGCCCTCCACTTTGTTGGTCAGCCTTTTTTTTCTGCTGCTTGTTTCAAACAATTCTTGTTTCCCACTCCAAATCTCCAACTTGGAATGTTTGTACCTGCCTGACGGATTTTATAAGGAAGCACACCCCTAGCGAATATTTGCCAATTTTTTGACAAGTAGGTTCAAGAGATCAAAAAACATAAAGTCTTTCAAAGTTGTATGATTCCGAACGTAACCAGGTACGGTCTGCCACTTTATGGGGTGTAGGAACCATCATCCAACCCGCACCACTGAAAGAGAAGCAACATATTTTTTAGAAAATATTTAGTAGGTGCCTAAGAACACAGTGCGTCCTGGAAGACTAAAGTCACCAAGCTTCAGTTGCGAAAGCGACCTTCTGTATAATTCAGTAAGAATGTGTCAATCAAACCGCATCACAATCACGCGGATATTTTTTGGTTGGCGATTTTAAAATGAACGCATCTTGTTAAATATCAACTTTTGGTAATCGTATCCATGTTTCACTAACCAAATTAATCTTCTCTATTAGTTAAATAACTTCCTGTCCACCTTAATAACTCGAGTATGATTGTGTCTATGAATTCATAGTAGTTGATAAGTCATTGTCTCTCTGGTGTTAGATTGCTCCATTGATCAGAAACTAGTGTACCATTTTTTTACGCCAGAAGACTGGAGAGTGCCGTTTTTCAGTGGTTAAGAGCACTCATCACAGTTCTAGAGGAACAGGTTCAGAACTCAGTGGCCATTCAGGTAGCTCCAACACCTTAATTCAGGTCATGGGATCCAATGCCTCTCAGTCTAGCTGGGGCATCTCCATACTCTAATGCAGATAAACTCAGTTTGGGCTGAAAGATCATCTGTGGGGTAACTAATCATAGAGGACCAACACCATCATGCGTGAAATCTTGAGAGTGTCTGCCTTGGGTCAGGCCACAGAAGCCTAATGGTCCATACGAGATGGGGGCGATATATGCTGATAGATCAACTGACAGCTAGAAACGTTGGGTTTTAAAGTAATAGATCGCCCAGGTTAAGTATTGTTTGTTGAAGAAGGAAAGGGGTTGTTGAGAGGATCTGAGGCTTGATACCTCTAAGAGGCCAGGAAAAAACATTGTCATTTTTGGTCCAGCTTGTTCTCCTATTTCAGTGAAGGGTGTAAGTTAAACCAGGAAAAAGCCTATAGCCCAGTATCAACAGATCTCTAATGCAACCTAATTGGAGAGAATTCATGTGTGGTAATATAAAGTACATCTCAAATACCCAGGGCTTGAGTGGTCATAATCTAGAGAGAAGCTATGTCGTGCAATATCCCTAGACAAACATAATTACTGTAAGTTAATGTAGATCCTTTTACTTACAGATAAATATACCTCTCAACCTATCAACAAAGAAGCTTACATTTTAGAACAGATGGAAGACTAAAAATTACACTGGTCACACACAGAAATAAATGTCTGTGAAGATGCCCAGCCCTATGTGACCTTTGAGCATCAGGCTTCAGGGAACATAGTGGAAATGGGGGGCAGAACAGAATACTAAGTCATTTCTCACACTAAGGCCAGGAAATCTTCGCTCATTGCAACAGAGGGTGATACAGTACAGAAGGCCATTAACTGGCCAAAAACAGTAGAGAATAAGAGTCTTCAGAGTGTGTGCTTTACTGGGTAGGACTCCTATGTACGACCCCCCAGGGCTCAGGGATAATTGCAAAAGAAGGGACAAAAGAATGTTAAGAGCTAGAGGTGGTGCAAGACCACAAGGAAATTAAGTCTTACAGGCAGTGGGGAACATTCTCAAATGAACTAATATAATTGTTACAGCATGCCATGCACAAGGCCTATTACCAGTGGGCATAAAACTCATACACATAAAATAAATTTAAAGAAGAGATTCTAGTAGTTTTCTGTATATCTTTTTCTAAATAACTTTCCTGTTTCTCATTCCCATCTATGCACTCTCCTCAGCCCTCTCCCTACATCTCCAACCCTACTTACACCTTGTTAGTCTGATGCTTACCTATCCTCCTTCATCTTGACAGATCTTGATTTTCAAATTCCAAGATTTTTTTTGGAAAATGTAACATTCTAAAGAGAGAACATGTGACCTTTGTCCAGGCTTTTATCCCCCAAGCAATCTGAACAAAATTATTATAATGATGATTCAGTCTAGGCACATATACTTTTTTTCCATTTTTCCCCAACTTGTATTGCATATATATATATATATTATATATATATATATGTATATATTCACACATACATAAATATGTATATATATATACATACATACACATATCACCTGAGGTTGGAGGACTTTTCTCTCTCTCTCTCTCTCCTCTCCTCTTCCTCTCTTCTCTCTTCTCTCTCTCTCTCTATCTATCTTCTCTCCTCTTTATCAAAAGATGTCATATTTTCCCCAAGGAAGTGCTTGAAGGTTCCTCCATGGCAAACTCAAACAATAATCAATCCTGCGTGAGCGCTCCACACTGGGGTCCCTGACCCCCCCCCAGTGGTCACCCAAATTGAGGTCCAGCAAGCAAGTGTCCTGTCTTGATCTTCCTAATACTGGGCCTAGAACACTAGAAGATTATTAGAAAACTATTATAGCATTGTCTCTTCCCCTAAGTAGAAATGCATCTGGGACTCTCAAGCACTTGGCCAGGAGCCCATCCTCAGGAAATATGATTCAACTGAGGAGAAGCTAAGAGGTGGGAGGAATGAACACCCCCTTACTAAAATAAAGTATTTACCTCTTCTGAATCTTCCTACCTCTCAGAGCTCTCCCTACATAGCACTTCAGAGCCTGTTGTTAGGTCCCAGTTACTTCAAAAGGTGCAACTTTCATTTCCTTCCCCCGCCCCCATTTTCTCCACTAAGCATTCAGAAAGAGTTCAGTTCTTTAATCATCCTTGTAGTGATTTCCTTCTTTTTTTTTTATTTATTAATTTTTTTTTTTTTTTTTTTTCTTTCTCTTCTTTTCCAATTCAGTCAGGCATATTTCCCTTTCCCTTCCCCCCACCCCACCATCCAAGATCATGTATCTGCCATAACGTCCTGCTCTTCAGGTTTTTTTTTTCATTTTTTAGCCTATAAGTGATATCCATGAGTATAAGCATCCTTCGTGCAAACCAATCTACAGACTGTTGTGCCCAAACCCCCGCAGCCCCACCATCCAGTGGGGGGTGACAGGTTGTTTGGTTCAATCAAGTTGATCAAAATGAGTGTCCAGACACTTGCTGTAGTTTCACAGTTCACGCCCCAATCACAACCTTTACATTCTACAATACGTCCCCTCTTCCAGGTTGTTCCCTAGGCTTAGAAAAGGGGCACAGGTGGATGAGAAGTAAAAACGTCTTCTCTCTCTGAGCTGTTGACTTGGAATTCTGGTCAATTCTGGCTGTTTTTTCATGGGCTGACAGTTTGTTTCAGGAAGTAACCTTTGATCCTACTAATGAAGCACAAGCAATTAGATATATATAGGTATTTAAGCAGCACTAATAGTTATGGTAGGTTACTTTGGCATAGACACATATGTTTGGATGATATGTTAATCCATGAATTTGAATATCTTTTCCTTTTGGTTAATGACCAATACTTGAGTATGTTCTCTGTGACAGTCTGGGCTTTCTCAGTCTCTGCAAGTCTACACAGGCCCGACCCCACCTCCACACCTCCAAGCTGGGGCTATAGCTGAGCTCCATTGATGAACAGGCTGGACCTAACTCAAGACACGTGACATCCTCTCCTCCTCATACCCGTCCCTATCACCAGGTAGAAGCCAGATTCACAGCTTGTTTTCCTTGTGCTTTGAAAAGCTAATTAAATTGTCCTTGAGCTTTCCACAAGTCCATTTTTCAGGGTTTTTTTTTTGTATGTATATATGTACATTTTTTTTCTTTTTTGTTTATTGATGCTTTGTGTAGTTTCAATACATCATTTTCCAATTCCAGTTTTCAGGCATATATCCCCCTTTACTTCCCCCCACCCCACCCCTAACCCATCCCCAGATTCATGCATTCTGCATAACTGTCCCTGCATCTTTTTCTGTTTTTGTTTTTGTTTTGTTTTCATTTTTTTTTAACAATAAGTGATAATTTTTTTTGTGAATACAAGCATCTTACATGTAAAAAAATTTGCAAGCAGTTGTGCGCCAAACCCAACACAGCTCATGGTCCCACCATCCAGCAGGGGGGGCTTGTTATGTTCAAGTCTGTCAAATGATGGTGTCCAGTCTATATTGTTGTAGTTTCACCATTCAGCTCCAATTGTAGCCTTACATTCTACATGCCCCCCTCTTCTGCAGATTGTTCTAGGGCCTTAGAAAAAGGGGCACGGTGGATGAGAAAGCAAAACAGTCTACTTTCTCTGGAGCTGTTGTCTTGGTCTCTAGTCAATTCTGGCTGTTTTTCTTTCATGGGCTGCCAGCTTGTCCAGGCATAACCTTCAATCCTACAATGAAGCACATAATTAGATATATATAGGTATTTAAACAGTATAATATATAGCCTTTCGATCCTACTAATGAAGCACATGCAATTAGATATATAGGATTTAACATACTATAATTAGCTATGGCTAGGGTTACTTAGGTATAGACACAGATGTTTGGATGGTATGTTAATTTACATGAATTACATTTTCTTCTGTTAAGTATGGCAGTGTCTTCATGCGGTGTTATAACATCTCCTAACCATTAGAAGCCAGATTCACAGCTTGTTTTCCTTGTGCTTTGAAAAGCTAATTAAATTGTCCTTGAGCTTTCCACAAGTCCATTTTTCAGGGTTTTTGTTTTAATGAGAATAAGTACCCCAAAGAGGGAATCCCTAACTCCCCAGTAACAAGAAATCAAGGTTCCCATTTTAGTGCTCTTCATCTTGTCAAGAAAGGTATTTAAAAATATATTTATTCAGGGGGCTGGAGAGATAGCCCAGCAGTTAAGAGCACCTACTGCTCTTGCAGAGGAAATGGGTTCGATCCCACACCCACATGGCGGCCTGAAGAACATCTGTAACTCCAATTTCCAGGAGAACTCCAGTTCTAGGGATCTGAGACCCTCTTCTGACTCCCGGCATTGCACGACACGACGGTTGCACAGACCTGCATGCAGACAGTACATCCTCATACACATAGCAAAATAAAAATTTAAAAAAATATATATTCAGGAATGTTGGCAAGATGCCTGAGTGAGTGATGTATTTGGCACATAGGCCTGTCAATTTGAGTTCAATTCTCAGATCTCGCATAAAGATACAGGGAGACAACCAACTGTACACATTTTCTTCTGGCTCAACATATGTATGTGGTACACAAGTGTTCTCTTTCTTCCTTGCCCTCGGTCACACTCTCTGTCTATCACACATGTCAATATTAATAATAATGACAGACCCAGTTTTTAAAACATATCTATGGGCTTTGTGAAATACAGATGGTTCAGCAGTTAAGGGCACCTACTAGTAAGAGCCAGCCCATCTCCCTGCTTTGGTGTGACCTCAGAGCACTTTCAGAGCTTCAGGTATTCTCTGCTACATAGTAGAACCAGTCAATCCTGTCCCCATGGTTTCCTTGGGCCCTTGGCTCCTTCCACAAAGGGTTAAAGGAGAGTACCTGACCTACCTGCGTTGAGTCAGTCAAATCCTGCCTAGCCCATACCCCTGCTTTGGGAACCAGCCTGAACAATTAAAGGAAATCCATATATCCAGACTCAAATTTTTTTTTTTTTTTTTTTTTTTATTGAGGTCTGGATATATGGATTTCCTTTAATTGTTCAGGCTGGTCCCAAAGCAGGGGTATGGGCTAGGCAGGATTTGACTGACTCAACGCAGGTGGTCAGGTACTCTCCTTTAACCCTTATGGGAAGGAGCCAAGGCCCAAGGAGAACCATGGGAACAGGATTGACTGGTTCTTACTATGTAGCAGAGAATACCTGAAGCTCTGAAAGTGCTGAGGTCACACCAAAGCAGGGAGATGGGCTGGCTCTTACCTAGTAGGTGCTCTTAACTGCTGAACCATCTGTATTTCACAAAGCCCATAGATATGTTTTAAAAACTGGGTCTGTCATTATTATTAATATTGACATGTGTGATAGACAGAGAGTGTGACCGAGGGCAAGGAAGAAAGAGAACACTTGTGTACCACATACATATGTTGAGCCAGAAGAAAATGTGTACAGTTGGTTGTCTCCCTGTATCTTTATGCGAGATCTGAGAATTGAACTCAAATTGACAGGCCTATGTGCCAAATACATCACTCACTCAGGCATCTTGCCAACATTCCTGAATATATATTTTTTAAATTTTATTTTTGTATGTGTATGAGTGTACTGTCTGCATGCAGGTCTGTGCAACCGTGTCGTGCAATGCCGCGGAGGTCAGAAGAGGGTCTCAGATTCCCCTAGAACTGGAGTTCTCCTGGAATTGGAGTTACAGATGGTTCTCAGCCGCCATGTGGGTGCTGGGGATCGAACCCATTTCCTCTGCAAGAGCAGTAGGTGCTCTTAACTGCTGGGCTATCTCTCCAGCCCCCTGAATATATTTTTAAATACCTTTCTTGACAAGATGAAGAGCACTAAAATGGGAACCTTGATTTCTTGTTACTGGGGAGTTAGGGATTCCCTCTTTGGGGTACTTATTCTCATTAAAACAAAAACCCTGAAAAATGGACTTGTGGAAAGCTCAAGGACAATTTAATTAGCTTTTCAAAGCACAAGGAAAACAAGCTGTGAATCTGGCTTCTAATGGTTAGGAGATGTTATAAACCGCATGAAGACACTGCCATACTTAACAGAAGAAAATGTAATTCATGGATTAACATACCATCCAAACATCTGTGTCTATACCTAAGTAACCTACCATAGCAATTAGTAATGTTTAAATACCTATATATCTAATTGCATGTGCTTCATTAGTAGGATCGAAAGGCTATATATTATACTGTTTAAATACCTATATATCTAATTGTATGTGCTTCATTGGTAGGATTGAAAGGTTATGCCTGGACAAGCTGGCAGCCCATGAAAGAAAACAGCCAGAATTGACTAGAGACCAAGACAACAGCTCCAGAGAAAGTAGACTGTTTTGCTTCTCATCCACCTGTGCCCCTTTTCTAAGCCTAGGGAACAATCTGCGGAAGAGGGGGCGTGGTAGAATGTAAAGGCTGCGATTGGGGTGAACGGTGAAACTACAGCGATGTAGTCTGGACACTCATTTGATCAACTTGATTGAACAAACAACCTGTCACCCCCCACTGAATGGTGGGACTGTGGGGGTTTGGGCACAACAGTCTGTAGATTGGTTTTGCACGAAGGATGCATATACTCATGGATTATCACTTATAGCTAAAAAATGAAAAAAAAAACCTGAAAGATGCAGGACAGTTATGGCAGAATACATGATCTTGGATGGGGTGGGGGTGGGGGGGAAGGGAAAGGGAAATATGCCTGATCTGAATTGGAAAATGATGTACGAAATGCACAAACCATCAATAAAAATTAAATTAAAAAAAAAAGAAGGAAATCACTACAAGGATGATTAAAGAACTGAACTCTTTCTGAATGCTTAGTGGAGAAAATGGGGGCGGGGGAAGGAAATGAAAGTTGCACCTTTTGAAGTAACTGGGACCTAACAACAGGCTCTGAAGTGCTATGTAGGGAGAGCTCTGAGAGGTAGGAAGATTCAGAAGAGGTAAATACTTTATTTTAGTAAGGGGGTGTTCATTCCTCCCACCTCTTAGCTTCTCCTCAGTTGAATCATATTTCCTGAGGATGGGCTCCTGGCCAAGTGCTTGAGAGTCCCAGATGCATTTCTACTTAGGGGAAGAGACAATGCTATAATAGTTTTCTAATAATCTTCTAGTGTTCTAGGCCAGTATAGGAAGATCAAGACAGGACACTTGCTTGCTGGACCTCATTTGGGTGACCACTGGGGGGGGGGTCAGGGACCCCAGTGTGGAGCGCTCACGCAGGATTGATTATTGTTTGAGTTTGCCATGGAGGAACCTTCAAGCACTTCCTTGGGGAAAATATGACATCTTTTGATAAAGAGGAGAGAGATAGAAAGAGAGAGAGAGAGAGAGAGAGAGAGAGAGAGAGAGAGAGAGAGAGAGAGAAAGTCCTCCAACTCAGGTGATATGTGTATGTATGTATATATATATACATATTTATGTATGTGTGAATATATACATATATATATATATATATATATATATATATATGCAATACAAGTTGGGGAAAAATGGAAAAAAAGTATATGTGCCTAGACTGAATCATCATTATAATAATTTTGTTCAGATTGCTTGGGGGATAAAAGCCTGGACAAAGGTCACATGTTCTCTCTTTAGAATGTTACATTTTCCAAAAAAAATCTTGGAATTTGAAAATCAAGATCTGTCAAGATGAAGGAGGATAGGTAAGCATCAGACTAACAAGGTGTAAGTAGGGTTGGAGATGTAGGGAGAGGGCTGAGGAGAGTGCATAGATGGGAATGAGAAACAGGAAAGTTATTTAGAAAAAGATATACAGAAAACTACTAGAATCTTCTTTAAATTTATTTTATGTGTATGAGTTTTATGCCCACTGGTAATAGGCCTTGTGCATGGCATGCTGTAACAATTATATTAGTTCATTTGAGAATGTTCCCCACTGCCTGTAAGACTTAATTTCCTTGTGGTCTTGCACCACCTCTAGCTCTTACATTCTTTTTGTCCCATCTTCTGCAATTATCCCTGAGCCCTGGGTGGGTCAGGGTTAACATAGGAGTCCTACCCAGTAGCACACACTCTGAAGACTCTTATTCTCTACTGTTTTGGCCAGTTAATGGCCTTCTGTATGTATCACCCTCTGTTGCATGAGGAAGATTTCCTGGTTAGTGTTGAGAAATGACTTAGTATTCTGTCTGCCCCCCTGTTCCACTATGTTCCCTGAACCTAGGATGTCAAAGTGTCACATAGGGCTGGGCATCTCACAGACATTTATTCTCTTTGTGTGACCGTGTAATAGTCTCCATCTGTTCTTAAAATTAAGCTTCTTTGATGAATGTTGAGAGGTATATTTATCTGTAAGTAAAAGGATCTACATTAACTTACAGTAATTATGTTTGTCTAGGGATATTGCAGACATAGCGTTCTCTCTAGGATTTATGACCACTCAAGCCCTGGGTATTTGGATGTATTTATATTACCACACATGAATTCTCTCCAATTAGGTTGCATTAGAGATCTGTTGATACTGGGCTATAGGCTTTTTCCTGGTTTAACTTACACCCTTCACTGAAATAGGAGAACAAGCTGGACCAAAAATGACAATGTTTTTTCCTGGCCTCTTAGGGTATCAAGCCTCAGATCCTCTCAACAACCCCTTCCTTCCTTCAACAACAATACTACCTGGGCGATTCTTATACTTTACCAAGTTCTGCTGTCAGTTTGATCTACAGCATTTGCCCCCTCTGGACCATAGCTTCTGTGTGCTGACCCAAAGGAAGCACTCTCCAGATTTCACCATGATGGTGTTGGTCTGTTGTTCTCACAGATGATCTTTCAGCCCAAACTGAGTTTATCTGCATTAGAGTATGGAGATGCCCCAGCTAGACTGAAGGCATTGGATCCCATGGAACTGGAGTTATAGGTGGTTGTGAGCTACCTGAAGTGGGCACTGGGTTCTGATCCTGTGTCCTCTAGAACTGTGATGAGTGCTCTTAACCACTGAACCATCTCTCCAGTCTTCTGGCGTAAAAATGTAACTGTCGATAAGAGCAAACTACACAGAGAGACATGACTTATCAAACTATGAATTCATACACAACTCATCAGTTATTAAGGTTGAGACATAGGAAGTTATTAACTAATAGAGAAGTTAATTTGGTTAGTAGAAACATTGGATACATTACCAAAAAGTGATATTAACAGAAATCATCATTTAAAACCCACAAAAATATCCCTTGATGGTTGAATTTTGACATTTCTGAATTACAGAAGGATCGCTTATTCAGCTTAACTTGAAGCTTGTGACTTTAGTCTTCCAGACTGCACTGTGTTCTTAGGACCACTGGAAATATTTTTTAAAAAATGTGCTCTCAGGCTGGGGAGATGGTCCTACACATAAATGTGCGAGTTGTGTTAGCTGAACAACACTGAAGACCTATGTTTGATCTCTTGAACCTATGTCAAAGCAAATGCAGGGGTGTGCTTCTATAATCCCAGGGGTCCTGCAGTGAGATTGGAGATGGAGACAAGAATGTGAAAACAAGCAGCAGAAAAAAGGCTGACTCAACAAAGTGGAAGGCAAGAACTAACTCCTGAATGTTGTCCTCCGACCTTTATGCCAGTGCTCCGCTACATGCACACCCACAATCATACACACAGTGTACAGACACACACATAACTATAGACATCATTTAAGCCTACATTGTTCACATGCAATATACATATTGTACACACACATACAAACATACATACACAAATTGTATATAACCATGGTGCACACATACATGCACACACTGTGCATGCATATTTTGCACATACCTTGTACATATAAATACACATAATACACATATATTTATACACATATACGTTATAAATATACATGTAGTGCACAGAAATGCACATAAACATTGTGTACAAGCACATTGTACATACATATACACACACTGAATATGAATACATTATCAGAAACATATCACACATACATATTGCAAACATGCACAAACATTATACACTCACATTATACACACAATGTACACTCACATATATAAGCATACATATTGTGTAGATATATGTATACACACATGTACTTATACACTCATTGTACACAAATATAGAAATAATACATTTTAAAAGTATCACAGCTCTCAAAGTAGCTACTACATAGACCTAGTTCTTAAACTGTCCATTGACTCCTAGAAATGATTAACAATTTAAGTAAAGTGGCAGGTTACAAGATTAATCTGGAAAAATCAGTAGCTTTTTTTTATGCCAACAACCACCAATGACATAAGGAATACAGAGAGACCTTTATATTTACAATTGCATCAAAAATAAATAAATAAAATATCTCAGAACAAACCTGACCAAAGACACTAAAGATCTCTATAATTAAAAATTTTTATTTTATTTATTTTTTTAATTGTATTTATTTTTGTATGTGTATGAATGTACTGTCTGCATGTAGGTTTGTGCACCCGTGTTGTGCAATGCCGAGGAGGTCAGAAGAGGGTCTTGAATTCTCATGGAACTGGAGTTCTCCTGGAATTGGAGTTACAGATGGTTCTTAGCCGCCATGTGGGCGCTAGGGATCGAACCCAGGTCTTCTGCAAGAGCGGTCGGTGCTCTTAACCACTAGGCTATCTCTCCAGCCCTATAATTAAAATTTTTAAATACTTGGAGAGTGAAGAAGACACCAGAAGGTGGAAGGAGCTCCCATGCTCATGGATTGGAAGAATCAATATAGTAAAAATGACCATCCTACCCAAAGTAATATACAGATTCAATGCAATCCCAATCAAAATCCCCATGACTTTCTTCACAGAATTAGAAAAAAAATCCTAAAACTCATATAGTCAAAAGATCCCAGATCGCCAAAGCAGTCCTGAGCAAAAAGACCAAGGCGGGGGGATTGCTATACAAAATTTCAATTTCTACTACAGGGCTATAGTCATAAAAACAGCAGGGTACTGGCACAAAAGCAGACCTGTAGATCAATGGAACAGAAATGAAGATCCAAACTTGGGCACATGCAATTTCAGCCTCCTCATATTTGACAAAGGGACCAAGAAGTGTCAGTGGAGGAAAGAGTATCTTCAGCAAATGGTGATGGCAAAACTGGATCAGCACTCTGTGCTAGGCAGCTTTAGTGTCAACTTCACACACCTGGACGGAGGGAGCCCCAACTGAGGACTTTCCTCCATTGGACTGGCTCGTGGCCATGTCATGGAGTGTTTTCTTGATTGTTCAATGATGTGGAAGGGCCCAACCAATTGTGGGTGATGCCACCCCTGGGTAGGTGGTTCTGTACTGTACAAGAAAGCAGGTTGAGCATGGGCCAGGGGAACAAGCCAGTAAGCAGTGTTCCTCCATAGCCTGTGCTTCGGCCCCTGCCTTTAGGTTCCTGCCCTGAGTTCCTACCTTGGGCTCAATCAGTGATGAACTGTGACCCAGGAGATGTGAACTAAATAAACCCTTTCTTCCCCAAGTTGGTTTCTGTCAGACTGTTTTGTCACAGCAATTGAAGACAAACTAGAAAACACTTGTAGAAGAATAAAACCAAACACCTACCTTCACCCTGTACATAACTCAACTCCAAATGTATCGAAGACCTCAATGTGAAACCTGAACTCTGAAAATGATAGAAGAAAACGTTGGAAGTAACGTACAAGATAAAGGGATAGGAAGAGACCTTCCAACTGCTCAGACAGCAGTTGCACAGGAAATAAGGTCAACAATAGACAAATGGGCCTCACTAAACTAAAAAGCCTCTGTACAGCAAAAGAAACAACAAAAGAAGAGAAGAGAAAACCCACAGAGTGGGAGGAAATCTCCAGTGCTAAATCTGAGAAAGGTTTAACATCCAGAGTACATAAATTACTCAAAAAGGATCCAGAAAGCAAATGGCCCACTCAAGTGATGGAGCAAAGAGCTGAAAAGAGGCTTCACAAATAAAGAAGATGGCCAAGAAACATCTTAAAAAGTGTTCAATATCACTAGTAATTAAGGAAATGCAATTTAAAACCACTTTAAGATTTCATCTTACCCCAGTAAGACTGGCTATTATCAAGAAACCAAATTATACCAAATGCTGGAAAGGCTATGGCAAAAGAAGAACACTCATTTACTGCTGGTAGGAATTCAAACTCATGCAACCCCTATGGAAAGCAGTGTGGAGAACTCTTAAAAGAATAAAAATAAACATGGCACTTGAACCAGCCATACCACTGTTGAGTATGTACCCAAAAGAGTCATCCTATTGCAGAGACACATGAATATCTATGTTTATTGCAGCTCTTTTGGTTAAGACCACTGACCGCTCTTACAGAGGACCCGGGTTCGATCCCCAGCACCCACATGGCAGCCGAGAACCATCTGAAACTCCAATTCCAGGAGAACTCCAGTTCCAGGGGAATCCAACACCCTCTTCTGACCTCCGCAGCATTGCACGACACGGGTGCACAAACTTGCATGCAGACAGTACATTCATACACATACGGAAATAAAATTAATAAAAAAAATGAAAAAAAAAAAGCTGGAAGCAACCCAAGTATCCCTCAACTGATGAGTGGATAATGAAAATACTCCCAATTTTTCCCCATTAGGATGATGCTGCCTATGGGTTTGTTGTAGATGGCTTTGATTACGTTGAGGAATGTTCCCTCCATTCAGTTCCCTCTACGACTTTAAGCATGAATACATGATGGATTTTGTGGAAGGCTTTTTCTGCATCAATTGAGATGACCATGATCTTTATCTTTCAGTCCATTTATGTGCTTTATGATATTTACTGATTTATGTACATTGAACCATCCCTGTATTTCTGGTATGAATCTGACTTGGTCATGATGGATAATCTTTTTGATATGTGTCTATATGCAATTTGCAGGTATTTTGTTGATTAATGAAATGGGTCTATAGTTTTCTCTTTTGGTTGTATCTTTGCTTAGTTTTGGTATTAGAGTGATGCTGGCTTTGTAGAAGGAACTTGGGAAATTTCCCTCTGTTTCTATTCTTCTGAAAAGTTTAGGCTCATTCCCCTTTCCATGTCCCCCACATCCCCCCAGTTCAAGCATTCTGCTATATATGTCTTGCATCTTTTTCCTCAGTATTTAAAAAATTTTTCTATGCAGAGGTTTATTGTTTTGGGCAGAAGTTAACTTTTCAGTCTGTTCTTTGATCCAGTCCCTTTGTTATTGTTGTTCCCTGCAAATCGTATTGCTCCAAAATATGAATATATATATATATATATATATATATATATATATGTCACACAAATACCAAAATTATGACATCTGCATGTTAATTTCAAAACATTCACATTTTCCCTTTAATTTTATATTACTCTAAAATATGAATACGTACCCTGAACCCATATGCAAAAATTAAAATTCTGGATATAAGTGGTATGTTAATTTTAGAGCCTGTTAAGGGATTCACATTACAATAGCACAATTGCTTTCTGGTAAAAAATGTAGCATTAACATTGCTCAGCTTGCCTTTCAACTAGGGATTTGGTACTAGCATCCACAAATGGATACCATTCGTGGTTTGTTTTTCTGGGACTTTGGTACTTAACTTAGCATAATGTCTTGGAGTTCCATCCATTCACCTGCAAAGTTCATGATGTCATCTTTCTACTGCATACAACTCCATTGTGTAGATGTGCTACATTTTCTTCATCCACTCGTCAGTTGAGGGGCATTTAGTTGGCTTCCATCTGTTCGCTTATTGTGAGGAGATCTGCAGTAAACATAGATGTGCATGTATCTCTGTGGTAGGATGAGTCTTGTGGGCATATACCCAGGAGAGGTATGACTGGGTCAGGTGGTAGGCTCATTTTGAGTATTTTAAGGGTTCTCCACACTGCTTTCCATGTGGTTGTATGAGTTTACATTCCCACCAACAGTGGATGAGTGTTCCCCTTTACCCACAATCTCTCTAGCATTTTGTGTCTTTAAATGATTTATAGAATTCTACTGTAACTTCATCTGGGTCTGGATTTTTTTTTTTTTTGGCTGGGAAATTTTGAATTACTATTTCTATTTCCTCATATGTTATGGGTCTGTTTAAGGTGTAAATCTGGACTTGGTTAGGCTTTGTCCATTTACAGGATTTCAGATAGTCATCCATTTCTCCTAGGTTCTCAAAATGAGTAGAGGTATAGGTTTTTGAAGTATTCTCATATGATTGTCTGGATCTTTTCATTGTCTGTTGGGATGTTTCCCTTTTCATCTCAAATTTTATTGATTTGGAGTTGCTTTTTCTTTCTTTTGGTTAACTAGGCTAGAGGTCTACCTATCTTGTTTATCCTTTCAAAGAACCAGCTTTTGGATTCATTGATTATTTCCATTGTTTTCTTTGATCCTATTTCATTGATTTCTTCTCTGATTTTTATATATTTTCCTGTCTTTTGAGATTAGGGTTCATTGTTGTCGTTCAGCTGTTTTTACCTGCAATGTTAGACTGCTTATTTGTATTCTTTCTGTTCTTTTTTTTAAATGTGGAAAATTTAGGGCTATAAATTTCCCTCTTAGGGCAGTTTTTAAAGCATACCATAGGTTTTGTTGTGTTGTATTGTCTTTTTCATTCAGTTCAAGGAATGCTTTTATTTCATTCTTTGTTTTTCCTTGACCCATTCAATATTCAGGAGTGTGTTGTTTAGTCTCCATCTGTTCTTGTAAATATTAGGGCTTGTCCTAGTGTTAACATTGAGCTTTATTGCACTGTGGTCTGGTAGAATGCATGCAATTATTTCAATCCTTTTGTATTTGTTGAAGTTTTTTCTGTGTTCCAGTATGTGGTTGATATTTGGAGAATGTTCCATGGAGTCCTGAATAAAAAGTATATTCTTTGGTGTTCGGGTGGAATATTCAGTAGATGTCTGTTAGGTCCATTTGATGTATCATATTGTTCTCTTCAAATGTCTATCTGTTCATTCTTTGTCCAGTTGATTTGTCCAAAGGGCTCAGTGGAGTTTTGAAGTCTCGCACTATTAGTGTGCTAGGATTAATCTGTGCCTTGAGGTCCTGCAAAATTTGGCTTATAAAGCACAGGAGTTTGGTGCACATATATTCATGATTGTGACATCTCAATGGGTAATTGTTTCTTTCATAAGAATGTAGTGAGCCTCTTTGTCTCTTCTGGTTAGTTTTACTCTGAAGTCTATTTTGTCTGATATTAGAATACAACTCCTGGTTGCTGCTTGGTACCATTGCTTTGAATATTTTTTCCATTCTTTCACCTTGAGCTGGTGCCTGTCCTTGAAGGTGAAATGGATTTCTTGTAAACAGCATAAAGATGGATTTGGTTTCCTAATCTATTCTCCCAGTCTCACATGCCTAGCACCATGTGCCTGGGACTCTTTGCTACCTCTTGGGACGTGATCAGAGGAATCTCACGATTTCCATGTTGCACCCTGAGGAATGCTAGCTGAGAACTGGCACCTAATTCAAACTGGAGCATCCCACAGGTGATTAGAAGTGATAGTTTGTAGAGGGATGAGTTATCTCAGTAAAAACACCAAAGCTTCCTTATAACATCAAATTTCTCCTTGTCTCCAAGTGTGCAGAGCTTTCTTTCCCAGGAAACTCCAATCTGGAGGCCAACCTTTCTGGTCCTCAAGGGTGGCAGGGCTCTATTGTCCCTGATTTTCCAAAAAGAAAAAAAAAGTTTCACTTTTCTAAAACTTCAAAACTTCAATTTCTGGAAATTCTTCCTATTGTCCACTTTTTCATTTACTTTTCCCTTAATATTGGACAACACAGGGAACATTTAAAATCCTGATTTTAAGGTTGAGCATCTTGAGGCCTCATCCTAGTCTACATATGATTTAAGATTTCAGTAGAGGGGCTGCAGAAATGGCCTAGCAGTTAAGCGAACTGATTGCTCTTGCAGAGGACCTGGGTTTGATCCCCAGCACACACATGGCAGCTGAGAACCGTCTGTAACTCCAATTCCAGGAGAACTCCAGTTCCAGAGGAATTCGACTCCCTCTTCTGACCTCCGAGGCATTGCATGACACAGGTGAACAAACCTACATACAGACAGTACATTCATACACATAGAAAATAAATAAATAAAAAATTAAAAAAATATTAATAAAAGATTTCAGTAGAAATAACAAGGTGACTGATCAATCAATATTATAAGTTTCATGATGCCAGAGGATAGAAGACCATCCTTAAATTATGAAGTTCATTTGTTGTTATAAAATAAGAAGTAGTCATTTGTTTCACCTGTAGGTGTTTGTAAAAATAAGTCTTAAAATACATAGAGGTTAAAACTGAAAGTATTTCAACCTTTCAAAAATTTAAAATGTAAATTACGGATGCTTTTTTTAAAATTGGATTTTTTTCCTCTGTCTCCATTAACTGTTACCAGTTTATAATTAAAAAAATTACATTTAGCGGGTGGCTGCTTTGGCAGAGCATAAAGGTTTGGTTCCCAGCACCCACAAAGTAGTTCTCAAGATGCTATATTACAGTTTCAGAAGACTCGGTACTATCTTGTAATTCTTTTTTTATAAATGCATTTTTTTCATGTGTGTGAGTGTACTGTCTGCATGTAGGTTGGTGCACCCGTGTCATGCAATACCGCGGGGTCAGAAGAGGGTGTCAGATTCCCCCGGAAATGGACTTAAAGATGGTTCTTAGCCACCACTCTTAACCACTGAGGCATCTCTCCAGCCCCTTATCTTGTAATTCTTATCCACCATATGCATAGTGCAACTCAACCCAGTTCCTTTGGAAGAGTAGACATTGCTCTCAACCACTGAGCCATCTCTGTAGCCCCTGGAGTACATTTTATAAACAGCAGTTCCCAACAGAAAGAAAGGAAAGAAACAGAAAACGGGGGAGAGGGAGAGAGAGAGAGAGAGAGAGAGAGAGAGAGAGAGAGAGAGAGAGAGAGAGAGAGAGAGACCCATTGCCAAAGATTCTGAAATCTGAAAAGACAGAACTTGGAGATATGGTCATTTAAAATGCGGCAGACCAGACCCAAGTTTTCTGGGCTCCTTTCGGTCCCTTTCAGTGCCATTCATTGCCCACACCTGTGTCTGAAATAACATCCCCATGACTATCACATTATTAAAATGTACTCTCAGGAGACCACTACCTTCCAACAGTCGCAGTTACACAGTCCTCAGGTAGCCGGCATGCTACAGGTAAGAAGCCTCCAAACAGGCTCTGAAGGTCAGAAAGAAGGTCTGGCAGGGGAAGGGACCTAGGAGCTGAGTCAATTGGGGTGTGGAAAGAGTGACTGGATGGCCACCCACGCATTTTTCCTATTCCTTCTGGAAGAAGGCACAACCATATCCATCCTTTGAGCATGACTACCTCCATGAAGTCTGTTGTGACTGCAACCGCCCAGCTGTTCCCTTGGCACAAGGATGAGAACGGTGCTGCAGGTGGCCTCCACGTGGCTTCTGTCCCCATGGCAGCACAGCACAAGCCACCAACGTCACCAGCTCAACGGTTGCAGCTGCCTCTGCCCTGATACCACCAATCCTGGCCTCTTTAGCTTGGGTTGGGCCTTGGAACACCGCCCGCTGTAGCGCCCCCGTGTGGCCCTGCACTGCATGTGGTGAGTGAACCCTCCACATAGTAGATCTCCAACTTCTCTTCAGCCCTATGCTGTGTAACCCAGTCTCTCCCCTGTACTCGAGAGAATTCTCCCTGTGACTCACAGGCCTTGAGCACTCCTCATTTTCTTCTTTAGCTCTCTCCTTGAGACCTCTTTACAGTTTGGCACCACCAACCTTGCTGGAGATTTCATCTCCTGTCTAGGTCAGTGAACGTGAAGATGGAAGAATGAACAGAAAGATGGGACAGAGAAGGGGAGGAGGAGCCAGCTCATTTGTGAGTCTAACATAACTGGAACACAGGCTCAGCTTTCTCCAGAGTTTTGAGTCAGAAACCTACTTTAAAAATGATCATTGTTAAAAATGACCCCAGTTCTTTAATCAGTTTTGAATGTGAAGGGATTGAATAGGCGTTTTTATCTTGTTGAGATGATCAAAGATCATAATTCCTAATAGGGGTCCCTCTGTAAGAAGAATCCTTAAATGTGGCAAAGAACTTGAGGTGGAGATTGTGGGACAGCCTTCTTTGTGCTCATTAGCACTTCAGAGCTGGCAGTTCATAATTCTGGGAATTGAGGTTGCAACATTTAAAAACATGTCCTTCTTTTGGTATACCAGAGAGTGCTACCAAAGGCCACCAAACCAATAAAGCAAATATAGGTCTCCTTGAGTCAAGCAAGACTCCTCCATCAGCACCAGCTACACCTCACTTGCCAGGAAATACTGTGCAGCAGAGGCAGCCATATACCTGTATATCCCAAATCTAATTGGCTATTAGCTCTCTCCTTGGAGGAATAACCCACGGCTGATGCCACAAGCTTACATCCTTTATTGGTTAGGAGATGTTATAAGCCACAGTAAGACCCTGTCATATTTAACAGAAAAAAATGTAATTCATGGATTAACACACCATCCAAACATCTGTGTCTATACCAAAGTAACCTACCATAACAATTAGTACTGTTTGAATACCTATATATCTAATTGCTTGTGCTTCATTAGTAGGATTGAAAGGTTATTCCTGGACAAACTGTCAGCCCATGAAAGGAAACAGCCAGAATTGACCAGAGACCAAGACAACAGCTCCAGAGAAAGTAGACTGTTTTGCTTCTCATCCACCTGTGCCCTTTTTCTAAGCCTAGGGAATAATCTGCGGAAGAGTGGTCATGGTAGAATGTAAGGGCTGTGATTGGGGTGAAAGGTGAAACTACAGCAATATAGGCTGGACATTCATTTGATCAACTTGATTGAACATACAAGACCCCCCTTGCTGGATGGTGGGATCCATGTGCTGTGTGGGTTTGGGCACAACTGCTTGCAAATTGGTTTTACATGAAGGATGCTTGTACTCATAAATTATTACTTAATGTTTAAAAAATGAAAAAAAAAACTGAGAGACAAAGAGTGCAGGACAGTTATGGCAGAATGCATGATCTGGGATGGGTGGGGTGGGTGTGGGGAAATTGAAAGGGAAATATGCCGGAAATGACTGGAAAATGATGTATGAAATACACAAAGCATCAATAAATGTGAAAAAAAAATAAAAGGTGTCCTTTTTTTGACAGTTTCCACTAGCAAGACATCTGCGAAGTTGCAGCAATATCAGCCTAGCTACAGGTCCCAGGACTAGAGCTGGAATTCTTTCGGAGGTGTGCCAACAATCAGAAGAACCTCTGGTGCTCGAGCCAACAGTTCATCCTCCAGGGACCTGAAGTCACAGCTTTCAAATGACCTTATTTTGAAAGGACATCTGTTGGTGATTGTAAGTACCTGGCACGTGGGCCCAAGGATCAGATAAGGAGACCTGTGGATGAACAAATACGGGACAAATCCCCCTATAAGGACCTAGAAAGGTGACTTCAAAATACTAGAGATGAAACTTCTGAACGGAGTGTTCCTCCCATCAAAATAAACTCCTGGTGTTGAGAAACATGCACTCTCTCACCCAGATCGCACAGATCTCTGGAATCTTCCGCAGCTGGTGCAGTAGAGTAATACTGTCAGATTAGGAGCAGGAGCCTCTTTAAGTGCTGCTCAGATGACCAGTGCGCTTTAAAAGCTGTTGGAAATCAGGGCATGGTTGGGAACGCCTTTAATCCTAGCACTTGGGAGGCAGAGGCAGGCGATCTTCCTGAGTTCAAGCCTACGACGGTCTACAGAGTGAGTTCCAACAGCTGGGGCTGACAGGGAGACCTGTCTTGAAAACCAAAAAAAAAAAAAAAAAGCTGTTGGAGCATTTCTATCAATACAGCAAGAAATGAGAATTGGCACAATCTGCTTGAGTTCTGCTTCTGTGGTAGGATTACTCTGTAGACAGAGAACTGAGGACGTAAGTCCCTGGGTGAGAAGGGAAGGGTGAATTTCATACCAGCCTATGGGGGACACTCATTCAAACCACCACAGGAAGGAAGGGTGAATTTCATACCAGTCTATGAGGAAGAGGCATCCTTCCTAGTAAGGGAATAAATTGCAGGACAGTGTCTGTTGGGCAGCTCTAAAACATCCCACAGAAAGCAAGCATCAGGCCTTTAAGGATGAGCAGAAATTCTTCCCTTGAAAGCTCTCAGTTTTTTTCAAATCTGGCGAGTCTATATATACAATTCAGTTTCCGGAAAAGAATGGTCTCTATCTCCTCATGGAGTGAATTGATAATGGCTTTTGGAGCCCTTACGGCAAGCAGCATGATGCAAAAGCACTGTGGAACTTGACACGAGAGAAGAAGATCCAACTTTCCCATGCTGAGTACAAGACCAGCCATGTCATCCAGTCAGAACGTGATCTGGGTGAGAGAGTGCATGTTCCAACAATGAGGTTAGCCAGACACCCCTGCCTGCACACGCTTCACTTTCTTTTTTCCTTTACCTGAAAAAAAAAAGGACACATCAGCTTTCCCTCAGGGCAAATAGGATAAAACAGAGGATGCTTGACTTCAACCCGAGGGCTTCACCTCACATAACTATTTTAATTGGGGGCTAGAGGGTTTCCCTTCTCTGGGACTTTGTAGGACCCTCACATTCCTGAGTGTATGCTTTGCTCAGGTACTTGACTTAGGTTTGTCCCTGGAACCACTAGAGCATGGGCTTAGAGACTCTAGAACGCTGCTCGCTGGCCTTCCTTGTGTTGTTGGAAGGGCCACTTGCTCTTTTTGGTGGACTCCTGGTCTCTGGGTGTGCCCTCAGGGCCATGTGTAGAGTTGGAGGAGACAGTCTTGCTTGAACATTCTTTGCTTCAAGACTTGGAAGATTTTGAGGATGTGATCTCTGTGCCTTATCTCCTGTGAAATTCAAAGGCATATACCTTCTCTGAAAATGATGCATGAAATACACAAAGCATCAATAAATGTGAAAAAAAAAATAAAAGCTGTCTTTTTTTTGACAGTTTCCACTAGCAAGACATCTGCAAAGTATTCAGACATTTGTCTCCAGTTGGTGGCACTGTTTTTGGAGGTCTTAGAAGGTGTGGCCGTGCTGGAGGAAGTGCGTTGTTGGGGGGCCAGCTTAGTGAGTTTTAACAAGCTTCGTGGCAGCTCCAGCTGCCACACCTCCTGCCAAAATGGACTCTAATTCCCTGGAACCACCCATCGTAAGCTCAAATAAACTCTTCCTTTTATAAGTTCCTTGGTCATGGTGGTACTTTAGAGTCAGAGGCTGTACTTGGCCTCTGTTGATGCCAAGACAGAGCTTCCCTCTAAGGCCAGGACAATCTTCCTGTTCAGTAGACTTATTTCTCCCTCAGGCATCAGGCCAAACTCCAGTTCCAGGGGAATCCAACACCCTCTTCTGACCTCTGTGGCTTATAACATCTCCTAACCACTAGAGGATGTAAGCTTGTGGCATCAGCTGTGGGTTATTCCTCCAAGGGGAGAGCTAATAGCCAATTAGATTTGGGATACACAGGCATATGGCTGCCACTGCTGCACAGTATTTCTAGGCAGGTGAGGTGTAGCTGGTGCTGATGAAGGAGTCTTGCTTGACTCAAGGAGACCTATATTTGCTTTATTGGTTCAGTGGCCTTTGGTAACACTCTCTGGGATTCCAGAGACCAACTGTACACTTGCAAGTGAGGTCTCAATACATCTTTCCCATGCTTACATCAGGTCTTTGACAGCAGGGCCTTATCGCCTCTCTTCTTGCAGGTATCCAAGTTTACAGGCAAGAAGCCTTTACCTTTTGTGGGGGCTTGGATCCCCTGGCCAACATCTCCTTGGTAGAATAATCCATTGCTGATATTAGAGATCTCCTAAATTAATATATTTTGCTTAAATGCATAGCTTAAGGAGACTTTAGTATTATATTTGGATATGAATAGAGAATAATCCTTTTCACAGTTCCTATGTCTATTAGTCAATTAAAGAAGGCAGTTTTACTGGTTTTATAAGAGATTACCTCTATAACAGTTGGCTCCAAATTACAGTTAGAGAACGACCTCATCATTATCATATTCCTCCTTATTCTATGAAGAGGAGTTAAGAAAGTCTCTCAATTAAAACTTTGTGGCACCTAGAAGGTAAGTTTCATTAGGACTCCTTATAAACAGTTGTTACAAGTAGAATCTACAGAGGGGTTTGACGCCTGTAGCAGTATGAGGCTTTTCTTCCTTTCAATGTTCAGATGGGCCAACCTTTCTGCTGGCACTTCCTGGTGCATCCTACACAATGCAAAGCTGTATCTTTTCTTTCTCAGCCGTTAAGTCGGTGACATTTTGACCTGTGGGAACATACAAAATTTTTTCCCATAGTTAGTTTAAGATTTAAATTGCAAAGTTTTTGACAAAAAGGTTTCATGTATATCTATATTCCCCCTTTTTATTTTAGGTTTTTGTTTTTTGACACATGAGTCACAAAAAGGCATTTGTAGTACACATACCTATAGGCTGGAATCAAGGTGCAGATTTCATCAAATTCACCCAAGCTGTTTTGGGTGACTGTATGTCATTAACTTGGGAAGCAAACTTAATTCCTTAAGTTAAATCACCCTACAGGTAAAAGAGAATGCTACACGACAATACTATATGACAGAAAAACTATAGAGAACATTTGTATGTGTCAATCCCAAAGTTATTTTTATAGAGATTTTAAGTAAAACAAATGTGGACAACAATTTATATTTACAATTAACTCAGATGCATTACCGTTTTTATCAAAACCTTTAAACCAAAGTTGTTTAATATACACATATTTACTTTTACTGAGTCCTAAAACACCATGTAGCCTGTAGACAGAGTCTGGGAAAAAATGGATACTTGTTGAACTTACATTAATTACATATGCATTAATCGAATATAGACCCGTGCCCCTCTTCCGCCCCTCCCACCCCTCCTGATTCACCATTTCAGTCAGTTTTCTGATGCAGTCTTTCTGTTGTTGTTCTTTTAATATGCATCCCACTCCACAAGAAATATTTGCAACTGGGTTATTTGGGCTAGCATCCACAGATGAGAGATACCATTCCTTGTTTGTTTTTCTGGGACTGTGTTACTTCACTTAATATACTTAATATAATATCTTCTAGCTCCATCAATTTACCTGCAAAGTTCATGATGTCATCTTTCTTTATTGCTGCATAGAACTCCATTGTGTACATGTAACACATTTTTTCTATGCACTCATCAGTTCAGGGGCATTTGGGTAGGTTCCAGGTTTTGCTATTGTGAACAGAGCTGCAATAAATATAGCTGTGCATGTATTTCTGCAGTAAAAGGAGTCTTGTGGGTATATACCCAGGAATGGTATGACTGGGTCAAATTGCAAGCTCATTTTGAGTCTTCCACGGGTTCTCCACACTGCTTTCCATAGTGGCTGTAAAAGTTTACATTCCCACCAGCAATGGATGAGTGTTCCCCTTTCCCCACAACCTGTCCAGCACTTGATATCGTTTGTTTTCTTGATCCTGGCCAGCCTATCAGAGTGAGATATCTTAGAGTGGTATTAATTTGCATTTCCCTAATTACTAGTGACATTGAACAGTTTTTAAGATGTTTCTCAGCCATCTGTAATTCCTCCTCTGTGAAGTGTCTATTCAGTTATTTGCTCCATCTTTTGAGTGATTCATTTGTTTTCTTTCTTCTTTGTTTTTGAGTAGCTTGTATACTCTGGAAATTAATGCTTTGTCAGATGTATCTGCAGTGAAGTTTTCCTCCAACTCTGTGGGTTTTCTTTTCACTTCCTTGATTGTTTCTTTTGATGTACAAAAGCTGTTGAGTTTATTGAGGTCCCATTTGTCAATTGTCAATCTTATTTCTTGTGCAGATGCTGTCTGATTTAGGAAGTCTTTTCCTATGCCTATGTCTTGTAGTCTGCTGCCAAGTTTATCTTCTATAACCTCCAGAGTTTTGGGTTTCATGTTGAGGTCTGTGATCCATCTGGAATTGACTTTTTTACAGGGCCAGAGGTAGGGGTTTAATTTCATTCTTCTACAGGTGGCGATCCAGTTTTCCAACACCACTTACTGAAGATGCTGTCTTTCCTCCATTGTGTCTTCTTGGCCCCCTTGTCAAATATGAGGTGGCTGAAATTGTATGTGTTCAGGTTTGGATCTTCAGTTTTATTCCATTGGTCAACTGGTTAGTTTTTGTGCCAGTACCAAGCTATTTTTATGACTATAGCCCTGTAGTATAGTTTGATGTCTGGTAGAGATTCCCCACTGTATTGCTCTTTTCACTTAGGGTTGCTTTGGCTATTTGGGTATTTTGATTTTCCAAATGAAATTGCGGATTTTTTTTCCCAAGCTTGTGAAGAAGGTCTTGGGAATTTTGATTGGGATTGCATTGAATCTGTACACGAGTTTGGGTAGAATGGACATTTTTACTATATTTATTTTCCCAATCCATGAACATGGAAAGGGCAGACAATGGAAGCAAAGGAAAACTATACTTTTTAAATTAAATGATTCAAGCCAACAGGGTCCCTCTCTGATGGAACCTGAAGGTATGCTGATAGCCAGCAAGTCCCAGTGACCTTCTCATCTCTGCATCACAGCACTAGGATTCAAGGCAGTGGGCAATCTGACCATCCCTGCTTTGCACATGTATGTTGGGCATTTGGCCTCAGGTCCTCAAGCCTGTGAACTCAGAGCTCTTGCCCACTGAGCAGTCTCTCCAGGTCCACTCTCCAGGTGTTATATTTGTGATCCTAAGTGTATTATGATGATTCTGTTTTGGTCATATTTATAGTTAGTGTGTGTGGGTGTGGGGATAGATGTGTGTATGAGATATATGTGTCACTGCCAATGTGCCCAAGTCACACCATGTGCAGAAGGCAGAGGACTGTATTCAGGATTGTTTATCTCATTCCATCTTGCATTCCTGAGATGGAACTCAGGGTGATTAGCATTCCATGTCAAGCCTTTTTATCCCCTGAGCCATCTGACCAAAACTGTTATAATGACAATTCTATTTAAGCAAAGATCATTAAAAAAAGAATTATTCTCTTTAAGAATAATTTTTATTTTTGAGTAATATGGGATTAATAACGAAAGATGCAAATCCAGAAATATGCTATGGAAATAACATACAGTTTGTTTCTAATGGACCCAATCTTAATACAGGTGCAATGTAATAAGCTGGTGAAACTTAGCCTTTCTGGGTGCTTAACGAACATACTTAACACCCATACCAATTTGGCTGAGGGATAACTTTGTTCCTAAGGGATAACTTTGTTCCTTGCCCTCAGAGGTCAACCAAGTCTTAGGGGATTATGCATGGGGGCACCTCTTGAAATGTCCTGCAGATGTGGGTCACCAGTCTTCCTGTTCAGGGAGGTCTTGGAGAGCCACTGATGGGACCTCAGCCAGTGTCCCGTCTACAGAGAGGAAAGTCTGCTCATGCTTCAGAAAAGGAAGCCTGGTCTAGCAAGACCTGCTTTTGTCCTCGAGTGGATAGAACTGGTGAATGAAAAGATGAAAGGAGCAAGGGGCTCCCATCCTTCTCTGCCAATCCCCCCAAAATACTCTGAGAGACCCCTGAGGACCAGATCCTCAACTGACCTTGAGAAAAAAAAATCTTGGTTAATCTGGATTGTGTGGCCTTAAGCATCTAAAAGGAAAGTATAACCAGATATAAATAATCAGTAAGACCAGAAAAACTACACTGTAGACTCAGAACTTGAGATCTTAGTAAAATGTCAAAAAGCATAAAGAGAGAGTACTGTTGTTTGGCCTATCTCCACTTCCTAGTGGGAAGTGCATCTACTCTGTGGCTGCCACCACTTTGGGCACTCCTCAAAGACATGAGACACAGGTTTTTAACCTTCCAATACGGACTGAGGACTCATGGCTCTCCAAGAATCTTCCAAACCTTCAATGCCAGATGGGGACTACTGAGATACCCAGCTTGTGGACTAACCTGCTAAGGGGATGTCAGCTTTGTCAGAGTGTAGAGTGCCATTGTTGGACTACCCGGGCTGTATCATGGAGGCCAGTGCAGGGGATTTAAGACAGGACAAGTCCTCTTACTGGACTTCATTTTGTGGGACCATGTGAGGGAAAGACCCCAATGTGGAGCAAAAGTGCCGGATTGATGGTTGTTTTGCCAGGGAGGAACCCTCGAGCACTTCTTTAAGGAAAACATTACATCTTTTAGGAAAAAAAAATCCTCCAATTCAAGTGATATGCATATGTATGTTTATATTTACATATATATATATATATATATATATATATAACTATGTATATATAATGTAGCAATACAAGTTGGAGAGAACAACAAAAGAACTGAAAAAAAAAACTCTGGACTCAGAAAAAGATGCAAGACATGTATGGCGGAGTGCAGGGACTTGGGTGGGATGGAGGGCAAGGAAAGGGAAGCAAGTATAGATTTGATTGGGAAATGATGTATGAGACAAGGAAAAAGTTTAAAAATAATAATAAAAATAATAATAAATGGAGAAAAGAATTACCAATGGCTAGGGAGATGTCTCAGCAGTTAAGAGCAGGTGCTGCTCTTGCAGAGAATCCCCTTTTCAATTCCCAGGACCCATACTGGTAGGTCCAAACCACTTGTAATTCAAGATCCAGGAATATAAAAGGTCTATTGTGGTATTTTGGAACCCACAGGAACATGCACACACATGCACAAACAAACATGCACACAAATACACATGCATAAATTAATTTAAAACAAATCATTTTGTGGTGGAGAGATGGCTCAGTGGTTAAGAGAATTGGCTGCTCTTGCAGGAGACCTGAGTTTGGATCCCAGCATCCACAAAGCTCATAATAACAGTTTGTCACTTCAGTTCCAAGGAATTCAACCCCTCCTCTGTCCTCTGTAAGGCAGATATGCAGGCATAACACTGATACATATAAAATAAAAAATAAATTTTGAACAATAAAATAAATCATTTCTAAAAAGAATTCCATGGAATAATCAAAACTAACAACACCATCTAAAAAATTAACAGAATAATAATAGCCTTAAAACAATAAGTAATGGGTAGTAGAAAAATAGGAAAATATGTATGGTTAAACAAAATAATTTATTAAAATGTCCTGAAAATTATTTTGGTATACAGAATTCCAAATTTCAGACACTGAATTTAATTGACTTTCATGAAAAGGCCTAGGACAGGAACCACGGACCTTAGACAAGGAAACTCCAGCATGGACCTCCAGTCCAGGTTTTGCTGCAGAAGCAGCACCTTCAGTCCAACATTTCTTTCCCACTAAAAAAAGACTAATGTTGAAGAAGTAATAATCAAGACCAATGTCCAAGAAGTAACAATCATTGTTTGTGCACAAACATGTGGTTGAGGAAGTCCATTTTTGTAGAGAACTATAGAAGTGGAAAGCAAACAGGGGGACACTCCAGTGTACACAGCTTCCCCAAGGCAAACTGCAGAAAGGTTGGCAGGGTAGGGTCAGGAGCTGACTCCCTTGGGTGGTTGAAAAGAACTACCCCACGGCCACTCCCAAGCCTTTTAAATATTCCGTCTGGAGTGAGCTCTCTCCATGAATCCTCCTTGACTCCTCTCTTAGCTACATGGTGAGTGTGGCCACTCAGCTCTTCGTGTGTCCAAGGAGAGGGATGAAGCTTGGGGTCGCCCCAGCAGCTGTATATTCTGCCCCCTCAACACCGGATGTTAGAGTTGCTTCAACGATGCCTGTTCTGGTCTGGCTCATTCCACCCGGAGGTGGTTGACCTCAGTGGACTTTGGCTTCACCTCCACTTAGTGGCCCTGGCCAGACACAGCTGGAACCCCACCACATTGTGCTCTGGGTGACCTATTTGACATTCAGTTTAAGCCACACCCCTAGCCTGGATGCTTGTCAGCGAGATTAGACTTTTATAGGTTGGGGAGCTTGAAAGTACTCTATCAGCTCTCCCTTAAAGCTTCCCAATCAAGGAGATTCCTGGCCTCCATGATGCAGCTGGCTGTAGCGCCCCTGTGTGGCTATCTGATGCATGTCACCATACACCTGGGACATGATGGGCCTTCTCCTTGTTAGTTTAACATCACCAACACTAAGCACAGAGAAATTGGTTTGGGGACTCAGCAGCACCAAGGTGTCAGTCCTAGATCCAAAGCCTGATTGTGGCAAGCAGGTCAGATACTCTACTGTGGTCTGCACATTTGAGGCTGGTTTGAAACAGTAAAGAACGGGGACCTGTCCATCTTCAGCGCCAGGCCTTTGTTGCAGCAGCCACCACAGGCCACAAGAAGATGATGGATGATTGGGAAGGAGGGAGAAAAGCAAGGAGAGGTGGCAGCTGCACTGTGAGCCGAGGACCTGGAACACAACAAATGCTTCCATCAAGGTCTGAGGATCAAACTTTTCCCAGTTCCTCAGAGTAAACCAGAGTGATGTCTCAGAAGGGAAAGAAAGGGCCTGTTCACATGGAGACATGGGGTCACAACACAATTCCTAACAGAGCATCTCTCCTTAGGAAAAGAGTCCTGAAACATTGGCTAAAGTCTCAAATGCAACTTGTTTACAAAAAAAAAAAAAAAAAAAAAAAAAAAAGCTTTAGTGTCTGTGTCAAAGTTCTTCTGCTATCCTCACTTAGCTTAGGATCCCTCCCAGACACCATAATTCCTTCTCTGGGCTAATTCCCTAACCCCGACTAGCTAACCAACCTAGCATAAGCGCCTGAGTCCTCCTTCAAGTGACCCCAAACCCCATCTGTTCAGTCCCTTGACCTGCGGTCCAGTCTTACCTCACCTAGGACAGTGGCAAGTCAGAGCCTACTTTTCTCAGTATTCTGTTCCTCTCATCCTCCCCACCTCATCTGGCCAGCCTGGGACACAGGCAGGCACCAAATTTCCCCCCTTAGATGTCTGATCTAGCTCCCTAACCTAGACTTAAACTCCCTAGCACAGGTTGCTAAGCACCCCTTCAGGTGGTCCTTCCCCTGGGAAGGGGGAACATCAATAGCAATGAGGGGCTTCCCAGAGCTGCCCCTGGGAGGACCCAACTCAACAGCCTCCCTATTTAGGTCCTCTCCCCCACCCCCAACCTGTCTTCACTAAGCCTAGGATCCTCCCCCCACCCCAGATACCAATTCCTTCTCTGGACTAACTCTCTAACTCCAACTAGGTAACTATGCTAGCATAGGCAGCTGAGTCCTCCTTCAGGTGACAACAAACCCCATCTCTTCAGGCACAGCGACATGCTGAACATTCTTACCCTTCCTAAGATGCTGCTAAATCAGAACCTGCTTTTCTCCTTATGTAGTTCCTCTCATTCTCCCCACCCTCATCCTGCAGCCCTGCCACACAGGCAGGCACAAAATTTTCCACCTTAGACCTCAGGTTGATCTCCTTAACCCAGACCTGCTAAATACCCTAGCACAGATTGCTAAGCACAAACTCAGTCTGAACCTCCATCTTCCTTGGCTCCACAGCTGCTGGACAGACCACATGGAACTTGAAACAGAAAGTAGTCAAGCTACATTAACAAAATAAACATACAAAAAATCAATTGCAAGCCAAACAGAAAGAGGTACTGGTCATATAACCAATAAATAATACCCATATATCCAAATGGCAGTGCAAAACCACAAATAATATGAAAAAGCAAGAGAATATGTCCCCACAAAACACACTCCTCCTCCAGAAGTGCAGTACAATTAGGACCATTCCAAGGGACAACAGGACTCGGAATTTTAAAGAAGAGGGATAAGCATGATCGAAGTACTTAAAGAAAATACAAACAGCTCAAAATTCAACATGAAATAGAAAAACCCTATTAGCCAATTAGAAACAACAGCAGAAAGCCTCACAAGCAGAATGAATGAAACAGAAATCAGAATGTCAAGACTGGGTGATGAGGTTGAAGTCCTGGAGACTCAAGCAAAGACTATGGAAAATTAAAAAGAAACAAGAATGGAAAATGCAGGAAATATGGGACAACCCAAGAAGAAAAAATTTATGAATTATAGGCATCCAGCAAGGAGAAGAACCTCAGGTCACTGGCATTGAACACATATTCAACATGATTGTGGAAGAAATCTTCCTAAAATTAAGGAAAGACTTACTTATAGAGATTCCAGAAGCATATAGAACACCAACTAGACACGACCAGAACAGAAAATTCCCACTGAATATCATAGTTAAAACATTAAATATACAGAAAAAAGAGAGGGTGCTGAAGGCTGCTAGAGAAAAACAAGTTACATATAAAGGAAAACCCATCAGAATCACAGCTGACTTTTCAATGCAAACCAGGAAAGGCAGAAGAGCCTGGACCAAAGTATTGCCAGTAGTAAACGACCATGGATGCCAACCCCAAATACTCTAGCTAGGAAAATTGTCTATCAAGGTTGAAGGTGAACAGAAAATTTTTCATGACATGAATAGGCTGAAAGAATTTATGTCTACCAAACCAATCCTACAGAGAATACTTGAAACAATACAAAGGACTGAAAACATGAATGAATATAGTCAAAGGTACAGAAAGAAAACAAAGGACAGTTTAATAATGGAAACACAAAATAGGTCCACAAACAAAAAGAAATTAAAATAACAATATCTAATACACACCTTTAAATAATATCATTAAATATCAGTGGCCTCAACTCCCTTGTCAAAAGATACAATCTAGCAGAATGGATCAAAAAAGAAAAAACATCTTTTTGTTATCTTCAAGAAACTCATCTGACCTTCAAGGATAGACACTATGTTAGGGTGAAAGGATGGAAAAATTATTCCAGGCAAATGGGTCTAAAAAGCAATTCCAATATCTCATGAAATAGACTTCAAATCAAAACAAGTCAAAAGAGATAAAGAGGGTCACTTCAATCAAAGGAACAGTTGTCCAAGAAGATATTACAATCATGAACATATATGGACCAAATTCTGGTGCACCCAATTTCATAAAAACAGTACTCCAAGGCAGTACATGGTGGTGCACGCCTTTAATCCCAACACTTGGGAGGCAGAGGCAGACAGATCTGTCTGAGTTCAAGACCAGCATGGTCTACACAGTGAGTTCCAGGACAGTTCAGGGAGACCTTGTCTCAAAAAGACCAAAAATAAAACTAACAAAACAATAAAACAGTACTCCAGGACTATAAAACACAGATTAACCCCAATTCGATAACAGTAGGTAACTGTAATACCCTACTCTCTTCAATAGACTGGTCAACTGGACAAAGAATAAACAGAGAGACATATGAATTAAATAACCTTACTGGAAATGCACCAAATGGACATCTGTAGAATATTCCATCCACTCAACAAAGAATTCATTTTCTACTCAGCAGCCCATGCAAGTTTTTCTAAAGTTGATCACATTCTAGGACACAAAACAAAACTCAACTAATTCAAATAATTCCATGCATTCTATCAAACCACAGTACAATAAAGCTTATAAGCAACAGCAAAAGAATCTCTAGAAACCACATGAACTCATGGAAATTAAACAATACACTTCTGAATGATTAATGTATCAAAGAAGAAATTAAGAAATAAAAAATATTCCTGGAAGTAAATAAAAATGAGAATTCAATGCAACAGAACCTCTTGGACATATTAAAGGCAGTCCTAAGAGGGAAATTCATGGCTCTTAGTGCCTACACTAAAAAATCAGAGAGAGCACGAGTAAAAGATTTAACAGCACAACTCAAGAATCTGGAAAGGCAAGGAGAAACAAAACCTTAAATAAGTATAGGAGTATAAATAACAAAAATCAGAGGACAAATTAATGAAATAGAAACAAAGAAGACAATACAGAAACATCAATGTATCTATGAGCTGTTTCTTTGAAAGGTTAAACACAATTGAAAGACCCTTGGCCCAACTAACCATAAGAAAGAGTAAATCCAAAGTTACAAAATAAGAGATGAGAGGAGAAACAGTACAATAGACACCAAAAATTCCAGAACACCGTAAGAGAATACTTTAAAAATCTATACTCCAAGCTGGACGTCGTGGCACACGCCTTTAATCCTAGCACTTGGGAGGCAGAGATAGGCGGATCTTTGTGAGTTCATGGCCAGCCTGGTCTACAGAGTGAGTTCCAGGACAGCTGGGGCTACAGGAGATCCTGTCTCGAAAACACCAAAAAAAAAAAATCTATACTCCATTAAATTCAAAAATGTAAAAAAATGGATGAATTTCTAGAGTCTTGGCCACCAAACAAAGTTGAAACAAGATGAAGAGGGAAGCAGCTTAAACAGACACATATCAAAGGAGGAAATTGAAACAGTAATACAAAACCTCCTGACTGAAAAATGCCCAGGCCAAGATGGCTTCATAGCAGAATTCTGCCAGACATCCAGGAAGACCTAAAACCAATACTGTACAAACTATTCAAAAACACAGAAACAGAGGGAGAACTACAACACTCCTTCTATAAGGCCAGTATTACTCTAATACCCAAATCATGTAAAGATACAACAAAGGAAACCATAGATCCGTATTCTTAATGAACATCGATGCAAAGATCCTCAACAAAATATTTGCAGACTGCATACAGATGCACATCAAAAAGATCATCCACTATAACACTGATATTTTCCAAGGACATATATTTTATTATTTATTCATATATATATAAATATATATATCTATATATCTATATATATATATATATGTCAATTAAATGTCATAAAACATGTAAATGGACTTAAAGATGACAAAAATCACATGGTCATAAAATAGATGCAGAAAGAAAAGGCTTGGCAAACATCCAACTGCATCATGTTAAGTCAAAGTTCTTGAAGGCATTGGCCTTAGAGGGCTACAAACCTCAATATCATTTTACAGCTCTATACAACAAACCCACACTCAACATCATCCTAAATGGAGGAGAGAAAATGGAAGTCTCCCATTTAAATCAGGAACCAGATAGGGTGTCCACTATCTCCATTCTTTGAATATAGTGCTCTAAATTCTTGCAAGAGCAATATGAAAAGCGAAGCCATTAAAAGGGAGTTCTAATCAGAAGAGGTTAATTTTATTTGACAAATGCCATTTTATATAAGAGATCCAAAAAAAAAAATCCACAAAAAACTACTAGGGAACAACTGACAAACAGAACTTATTAAATCAGAGCTTCTGTACAGCAAAAGAAACATCAAAGAGCTGAAGAGAAAACCCACAGAGTGGGAGGAAACCGTCACAGTCTACATCTGATAAAGCATAACATCCGAATATATAAAACTATTAACAAACAAAGGAGGAAAACAACACCAATCAAAATATGGAGTCAAGAGGTGAATAGAGACTCTACAAATGAAGAAGTTGTTTGAAGATGGCTGAGAAAGAACTGAGGAAGAACATCTTAAAAGTGTTCAACATTGCCAATAATAAAGGAAATGCAACTCTAAAACCACCCTCTTACGATTTAATTATTTCTCTTTCTCCATGAAGACTACATTCTGGCCAACAAACAAAGGATACTAAATGCTGGGGATGTTGTGGAGAAAGGGGACCACTCATCCACTTCTGCTGGGAATGCAAACTCATGCACCCCTATAGAAGCAGTGTGGAGGAACCTTAAAAGACTCAAAAATGAACCTACCACCTGACACCAGAATACCACCTCTGGGTATATACACACAAGACCTAGCCCTATCGCAGGGATACATGAAATATCTATTTTTATTGCAGCTTTCTTCACAATCGTGAAGAGCTGGAAGCAACCAAGTGTCCTCCGCTGATGAGTGGATAAAGAACCTGGGTTACCGTACCCCAAGGCCTTCTATCAATGGTTTATGGAAAGAAAACATCATGGAATTTGCAGGTAAATGGATGGAACTAGAGCCATTATGCTAAGTGCGCGTTACCTACAGACCCCCCCACCCAAAAAAAAGCAAACCACAACACAGACTATGTTGTCCCTCATTTGTGGATGTGGCACCATTATCTCTTTAAAAAAACATTTTTTTTGAAGTTTTATGCCATTTCATAATCATATTCATTCCAATCTAGATTCATTCCCTTTCCATGCCCCACCCCACCCCAGTTCCTGCCACCCTGCCATTCCTGCCCTGTATATTTTTCTGCGTTCTTTCCAAATTTTATTCAAAAGCAAAGGATTATTTTTCTTGGGGAAACTCTACTGTTTCAGTCTGTTCCGTGTCCCAGTTCCTCTCCTGTTGTAGTTCCCTCCAATCTGGATTGTTCAACATATGTATATTTATATGTCATACCTATATTAAACTTATCTCATCTGTACACAAACTCTCATTTCCATATCAAGTTCAGGATTCACAGTTTTTTTCTCTTTTAAATTTATAGTCTTCTAAAATATGCCTACATAATCTCCCATCCATATACCAAGATCACAAAGTCTAAAAATAAGTGGTGGGTTAACTCTAGAGTCTGTTAGAGGCTGTACATGCTCAGAGGACGTTTCTTTCAGGAACCTGATTATATATATATAACACTAATGTTGCTATTTTGCTCAGTTTGCCTTACAACTCAGTGCTGGGTGCTAGGATCCACAAATGAGGGATACCACTTGTCATTTGCTTTTCTGGTACTGTGTTACTTCACTTAGCATCATAATATCTTCTAGTTCCATCCATTTACCTGAAACAATTCTCTCTTTAGAAGACAAACTGAATAATTTTTTATTTCTTTGTTTCTTAGTAAATATAATACCTGATTCTACTCATCAACTTGATTTGTAATGTAGGAAAGTAAAGTAACATTGTTTCTTTATCTGCATACAATCCTACTATCCAAATATAAAACCCTAAACATGTTTTGAAATTAACCTAGAGTTTATTTTTAGATGTCATAATTTTGGTATATCTGTGGCATTAATATAGCTATATTTTGGAATGTTATAAATGAGAAGGAACAAAAACAACGAAAAAGACTGGTTCAAAGATCTGATGGAAACAGTAAACTTAAGCCCCAAATGGTCAACTTCAGCATTAAAAATTTTAAAAAAGACTGAGAAAAAGATGAAAGACATGCATGGCAGAATGTATGAGCTCTGATGGGGAGGGGCAAGGAAGGGGAACTGGGTCTAAATTTGATTAATAAATGTCATATGAAATAAACAAACTTCAATAAAAAAATAATTTCAGTAAAGTGGGAACTTACAAAATCAACTTACAAAAAGTAGTGTTTCTATATAACAGCAACAAGCAATCAGGAAAAAAGCATATAAGGAAACCCCTCCATTCACAATAACCTCAAAATAATGAAAGAGTTGGGAATAAACATAAACAAAATATTAAAGATCTCTACAATGAAAATTTCAAATCTTTAAAGAAAGAGATAGAGGAAGACACTAGGAGATGGAAAAATCTACTATGCTTTTGGATTGGTAGAACCAATATTGTGAAAATCACCATCTTACAAAAAACAATCTATAGATTTACTACAATGCCAATTAAAATCCCCATAACACTTTTCCCAGAACTAGAAAAAAATGATTCAAAAATTCATATAGAATCACAAATGACCCCATGTAGCCCAAATAATCTTGAGCAAAGACAACAATTCAGGGGGTATCACCATGCTCAATCTCAGGTTATAGTACAGAGCTGTAGTTATAAAAGCAGCATAGTACTGGGACAAAATAGACACACAGATCCATGGAACAGAATAGGAGACCCAAACATAACTACATACAATTTCAGCCACCTGATATTTGACAAAGGTGCCAAGAATGCACAGTGGGGGAAAGTCAACATCTTCAATACTTGGTATTGACAGAATTGGATTACCACCTGTAGAAGAATGAAACTGGATCTCTATCTTTATCTCTGCACAAAAGTCAACTCCAAGTGGATCAAAAACCTCAGTGCAAAACATGAAACCAAAACTGCTAGAAGAATACATAGGCAGTATCCTCCAAGATGTAGGCATATGAGAGGACTTTTTAAATCAGACATCAGCTGCTCAGGCATTATGGTCAACAATCAATAAGTGGGACCTCATTGAGCTACAAAGCTTCTGTACAGGAAAAGAATCAACCAAGGAAGTGAAGAGGAAATCCATGGGAGAAACACTTTCCCAATCAGAATCTGACAGAGGATTAATATCTGTAATATACAAAGACCACAAAAAAACAAAGTAGCAAGAAAATAAATGACCCAATAAAAAGATTGACTACAGATCTTTACAGAGAGTTTCCAAATGAAAAAATTAGAAATGGCTAGAAACCTCCTACAAACTGCTCAACAACCTTTGTAATTAGAGAAATGCAGATAAAAACCACTTTAAGATTCCACGTTACTCCAATCAGACTGGCTAAGAACAAGAGAATAAAGGACAGCAGATGCTGGTAAGGCTGTGGAGAAAGGGGAACACTCGGTCTGCTGTTGGGAATGCAGACTAGTGCAGCCAGTATGGAAGACAGTGTGGGGAACTCTCAAAAAACTGAAAATTAGCCTAATCATATGACCCAGTTATACTACTCCTTGGCATATACCCAAAAGACTCTTTATACTTTAAATATACCTGTACATCCATGTCTATTGTCTTCACAAAAGCTAAGAAATGGAAACAACCTAAATATTCCATAACTGAAGAATGGATCATGAAAATGTGGTACAAATACACATTAGAGTACTTATCAGCAGTAAGGAAAGACAAAATTATGAAATTCACAGGTAAATGGATGGAACTAGAGATTATTATTCTCTTTTTTTTTTGCCTGTTTGAGAGTGTTATTCTAAGTGAAGTAACACAAAGGCAGAAAACCAGGTGACTTGTGTTCTCCCTCATTTGTGGATTGTACTGCCAATCCCCTTATGTGAATATATATCAGGAAGTAACATTAGAAACCAAGAAACTGGAAAGGATTCATGTAGGTAAAGGAAAAGAAGATAAAAAAGTAGAGGGACAGTAAGGAACAGATATTACTAGTGGGGAGGAGGGGAGGATGAGGGTATTGGGTTAGGAGGGGAGGAGGGGGGAACATAAGGGAAGCATGGTGGGAGGTAGGGGAAGGTGGGAGATGGGGAGGGTAGTGATAATGGGGTGCTGCTACTGGGGAAGGAGGCGGGAGGTGGGGGGAGAAGAATAGAGATGATTGGGTGTCTGGGGAACCCAGAGTGTAAGATAATGGCCCTGAGACCCCATGAGAAATTCACATACACCATCTGAACATTAGTGAGCAGGTGGTGCACCTAGGGCCTGCAGGGCAGTGGTCACAGTGCAGGACAGAGGACACCTCCCTTTCAATGATTGGTGGCAGTGGGCACAATGAAGGACAGAGAACACATCCCTTTCAATGGTTGGTGGGAGCTATCTAAGAGACTCACAAAATAATGCAGCATATAGCCAAAGCTCTTGGTCAGCTACCAAAAGTAGAAAATAAGACCCAACTGCTCAGGGCAGGGCATGGCTCCATGATAGGATGTAGAGTAATGGAGCAGGGTCTGACCTGGAAGCCTTCTACCTGAAGTTCAGTGCTCCCAGTGCTAGACTATGCACACTGCTAAGGGAGAAAATCAATAAATGGTACAATCCAAAGCCTAACAACCATAATGAGTTGTACAGCGAACTACCTCTATTTGTGTAATAGTAGAACTGTTATTTGGGCGATGATTACCAGCTATCTAATTGGACTTGGAACCCTCTTAATGGGTGAAGTCATGAGAGCCATTGTAAACTCAGCCAAATTCACAGGGCTGGAGAAGACATAGAGCTAGAGTAAACCTTATCAGTATAACATCCTTAGACTAATGAGATCTGTCTTATCATATGCTAACTATGGAATCTTACATTTACAGACAAGCAAAACATACCCACTCATCAAAGAAGCTAGGCTTTGCAACAGAAGGAGGATAATCCAGAATCTCACAACTGGTCAGACATAGAAAATATACATTTGAAAGATATCCATTCCTAGGATATAGACACCTGTACAGTTCAAACTTTACATGTGGAATGAGGGGGAGAGAGTAAACAAGCACATTCTTCAATTCTTACCAGTAAAGATTATGCAATAGAGTGCTAGAGTGTGATGCAAACAGAAAGTCACAACTAGCCAAGCTTCAAAGAATGTGAGCCTCCAGAGTGTGTATCCCTGCTCAGGACCCCTACATTAAACCTCACCCACCTGCCTCTTAGGGATCATGGTGGAAGTAGTGGTGGAAAGATTGTAAGAGCAGGACTGGTGCATGAATTTATAGTAGCAGTGGATTAAAGTGTGAACTTGTCCCAATACTGGCATCAGGAACATGCCAACTCAGACAAAGTCTCAGAGTGGAGCAAGAGAAATGGGTAGGGGGACTGGCTCTGAACTGAAAACTACAAGAGACTGATTACTGCTAGGTGAGGAAGGGTATGCCTTACCCAAGATTTCTAGTTGTGATGACTAGTCTTTGGAGGTCCAGACAGAAGAGACGGGAGAAACAGGGGGTGCCTAGGACCAAAGAAGATATCTCATAAATTGATCTGCCAACAGGAAAGCCCGGCCTCTGGGGAGAACTCTGGACTTTTGCCCAGGTCTTGTTAGGAGGTTGTTCACGCTTGGCCAGTGTAATTAAGGTTCCCCAGACAGTGGCGTACCACCATTGCTTCTTTGGTCTTGTTTGACAGGATTTTCTTGTCATGTTGTTTGGTGGTTTCCTCCCAAGGACTGGTAAATCCCTCCCTCTTCTCTGGGGCTGAATGTCTTGTCTTTGGACACCTGGGAGGCCTGGGTCTTGGGTCCATTAAGCAAAGTTGTTCCTCCCACGGGTATCAGGCCCAGCTCTCTCATTTTCCTCTCCAGGAATACCTCTTCTCTGGAAATCCAGTACTGGGCTTCCCTTTCTTTAGCTCTCTTCTCCTCGATGGTTTCCCTCGTGGGTTGTGTCTCTTCCTCCTGAATCTGGTCCCCACTGCAAGCTGGCCATGTCTTCAGAACCAGATGTCTTGTTCTCAGGGAAACTTTTTGTCCCTCCAGAACGTTTCCATCCATCATTCTTGATGGTCCTAGGCACTGGGACAGCACTTGTGGTCCTCTTCTAGGTGGTGTGCTGTGGCCTGCTGTGCTCAGCCCCTTCCATACATCCCGATGGCCCTGCCCTTGTGGACGTTCTTTGCTGGTCACCACCATCTTTCCTTTTCTCTGGGTCTCTAGGGGTGGTATTCTCTTGTGATTTGTCTTAGTCCATGCCTCTGTGGGTGGTTTTGTGTATGTGCTTCCTTGGGTCCCTGAATCCAGATGTTTGCCACAGGCAGTCTTCAATTTGTCAGTGGTGAATGACGAAAAGTCCTCTTGAATGTAAGGGGCCCTTACATCTCCTGCACAGACTTGAACTAGTTCTGGTATCCCAAATTGGTGTTGAAAGTAATTGGGTTCCACCTTAGAACTTCGAAGTTCTCCCAATTTTCTTGTCTATGCTGGGGTAGTCCTCTGATGTTTGACTCCCTGGGCAGTTTGTGTAGACCAAGAGCTTTTGCCTGCCCAGTCTTTGGTGGCTGGTCCTAACAAGCAATGTTCTCTTATTCAGAGGGTGGTACTCCAGTTTTTTGGGAAAACATTTCTCTCCCACGCTCCTGGTGACCAGCAATTGGCTCCTGCCTAATCCTATGGTGCTATGTTTGAGCTCTTCAGTATCTACAACATGCTTTGTTTATACAATGACCTCTTTAAAATCAATATTCTAGAAACTTTCCCCAAATCCCAACCTCCATAATCACCGAAACACTGGGTTTGGCGAAAATGAACTCTCCTGGCACTCAGATCCTCAGCTACCCTGCCTATGATGCAGTGGGCGGGGTGAGGAAGATGGTTATGATCTGGGTTGACACATGGCATGTGTCTTTTGGTGTTAGGAACAGTAGCACCATGGAAACCACCTGCGTATGGAGGGCACAGACATGGTGTCGCTGGGTAAGAAGTGAACTCTGAGAGGCTGATGGCGAAGAGCAAGGGAGGGAGTAACCTGGAGAGTTGGAGTATTTGTAGCTCATTCTGGGGTCTTAGGCCTGCCAGGCCACAGGCTTTAGCACTAAGAACTGTAGTCAGTCGGGGCTGGAGAGATGGCCTAGCGGTTAAGAGCGCCGACCGCTCTTGCAGAGGAGCGGGGTTCGATCCCCAGCACCCACATGGCAGCCGAGAACCGTCTGAAACTCCAGTTCCAGGAGAACTCCAGTTCCAGGGGAATCTGAGACACTCTTCTGACCTCCACGGCATTGCATGACACGGGTACACAGACTTGCATGCAGACAGTACATTCATACACATACAGAAATAAATAAAAAATTAAAAAAAAAAGAACTGTAGTCAAAGGGTCAGCATAATGGCTGAGAAGATAAAAACATTTGCAAAACAGCCAGGCAACAGTAGGTTGATTCAAGCCACTAAATGAGAGGCAAACTTTGAAAGTTTTTGTTTGTTCTCCAGAATGTGCACTGACTCATGAGCATGTTGTCACACATACCTTATGCACACACGCACATAGAAACACACACACACACACACACAGATACATACACAGATACACACACACACACTGCACTAATGATAAAAGCAGTGATGGAAATGATAACATTTATCTGGCAACATTTTCAATGGCAGCAATTCCTTGCAAACTCAGGGAGCATTGTGGAATCAGGGACAGGAAGAATGTAACAGCCAGCTATGATTGATGACTAGACAACAAGGAAACAGACTTTTCCAGACAGCTGGGAAGTTTCTCAGGGACTCACACCAATGTTGCCAGCATGAAGAAGTTTTATGGGAGCTCAAGTCAGACAAAATCCTAGATTAGACTTGGGTAGGAAACCCCAGCCTTACCCAAGGAATCATTAGAAACTAGTGGCTGCCTGGAAGGCTCCTCAGTCTTTATAAGTGTATGACTCCTGCTGTGTTACCAGGGTCTGGGGAATAGATCCACACCAAAGGAATTTTGGCACCACTAATTAGACTGTTGTCCTTAATGTATAAATTAATGGACTGTATGATATTGTGGAGTGTCTAGTATGGGGGATGAGATCAATATATGATAAAATATATTACATGAAATTGGCAAATAGTAAATGAAAACACACACACACACACACACACACACACACACACACGCACACACACACTCCATTTTCTCTTCCCTTAAGTGTAAATGCTCCTGGGACTCTCAATCACTTGGACAAATTTCCACCCTCATGAAATCAGATTCACTTGAGAACCAGCTGGTAGATGGGAGGAATGATCATCCCCTAACTCAAGTAAAGTCCTCATCCTCTTCTGAATCCTCCCACTCCTCTACCAAAGCCACATGAGGAGCTCCCACCATGTAGGACTTCAGGGCCTGCTCGTGGGGATCAGTTAAAAACTACAGCTTTTCCTTTGCCTCCTTTGTCTCCCCATTCCTTTTGGTTAACGAACAAAGCCTGGGCATGTGCTTCATGACAGTGTGGGCTTCCTCACACTCTGAAACTTCACAAGCCCTTAAGTACAACTCCTTACATCTGCCCACTTGTACCCTGTGGCTGCTTGTTCAGCTCCTTTGATGAACAGGTTGCCTCAACTCAAGAGACATGGCTTCCTCTTCTCCTTTCGTTGTCCTTCAGCCAAATGCCAGCTTTACAGCTGTCTTCTTGCCTTGAGCTTTTCTCTGAAGTAAAATTGTCCTTGAGCTTTCTCCAAGTCCATTCCCTCTTTGTGGTATTCATTCTCATTAACAAAAGAATTGAGTTTTCATTGAATTTTTCAATTATTTTGTTAATGAAAATAAATACAATCCCCAATCTCCCCAGTAACATGAAATCAAGACCATTTTGTGTGTTCCTTGTTCTTGTCAATAAATATATAAAAATTAGCTTCAGAAGTGCTAGCAACATGGCTCTGTGGGTAATGTGCTGCCAAACAGGCATGTCAGTATGAGATCAATGTTCAGATCCCAAATAAAGGTGGAGGAGAGAACTAATTCCATAATGTTCTTATGGCCTCAACATATGTATATGGCACAAATGTGTTCTCTGACTCTCCCTCCCCCCGCCCCACAAGAACATAAAATAACAATGATAGAAGAAACTGTCAAAAAAGGACATCTTTTAAATTGTTGAAACCTATGGGGCTGGAGAGATGGCCTAGCGGTTAAGAATGCCAACTGCTCTTGCAGAGGACCCGGGTTCCATCCCTAGTACCCACATGGCAGCTGAGAACCATCTGTAACTCCAATTCCAGGAGAAATCCAGTTCCAGGGGAATCCAACTCCCTCTTCTGACCTCCGTGGCATTGCATGACATGGGTGCACAGACCAACATGCAGACAGTACATTCATATGCATAAATAAATAAATAATAAATAAATAAAATAAAAATTAAAAAAAATTAAATGTTGCAACCTCAATTCCCAGAATTATGAACTGCCAGCTCTGAAGTGCTAATGAGCACACAGAAGGCTGTCCCACAAGCTCCACCCCAAGTTCTTTGCCATATTTAAGGATTCTTCATACAGACGGATCCCTATTAGGAATTATGATCTTTGACAATCTCAACAAGATAAAAAGGCCTATTCAATCCTTTAACATTCAAAACTGATTAAAGAACTGGGGTCATTTTTAACAATGATCATTTTTTTTAATTAATTTTTATTGATGCTTTGTGCATTTCATACATTTTTTCCAATTCAGTTCAGGCTTATTTCCCTTTCCCTCCCCCCCACCCCCACCCCATCCCAGATCATGCATTCTGCCATAACTGTCCTGCATCTTTCTCTCAGTTTTTTTTTTTTTCATTTTTAGCTATAAGTGATAATCCATGAGTACAAGCATCCTTCATGCAAAACCTATCTGCAGGCTGTTGTGCCCAAACACCTACAGCCCCACCATCCAGTGGGGGGTGAATGATCATTTTTAAAGTAAGTTTCTGACTCAAAACTCTGGAGAAAGCTGAGCCTGTGTTCCAGTTGTGTTAGACTCACAAATGAGCTGGCTCCTCCTCCCCTTCTCTGTCCCATCTTTCTGTTCATTCTTCCATCTTCACGTTCACTGACCTAGACAGGAGATGAAATCTCCAGCAAGGTTGGTGGTGCCAAACTGTAAAGAGAACTCAAGGAGGGAGCTAAAGAAGAAAATTAGGAGTGCTTGAGGCCTGTGAATCACAGGGAGAATTCTCCCGAGTACAGGGGAGATACTGGGTTACACAACATAGGGCTGGTGAGAAGCTGGAGATTACTATGTGGAGGGTTCACTCACCACATGCAGTGCAGGGCCACACGGGGGCGCTACAGCGGGCGGTGTCCCAAGGCCCAATGGAAGCTGAAGAGGCCAGGATTGGTGGTATCAGGGCAGAGGCAGCTGCAACCGTTGAGCTGGTGACGTTGGTGGCTTGTGCTGTGCTGCCATGCGGACAGAAGCCACGTGGAGGCCACCTGCAGCACCGTTCTCATCCTTGTGCCACGGGAACAGCTGGGCGGTTGCAGTCACAACAGACTTCATGGAGGTAGTCATGCTCAAAGGATGGATATGGTTGTGCCTTCTTCCAGCAGGAATAGGAAAAATGCGTGGGCGGCCATCCAGTCGCTCTTTCCACAACACCCCAATTGACTCAGCTCCTAGGTCCCTTCCCCTGCCAGACCTTCTTTCTGACCTTCAGAGCCTGTTTGGAGGCTTCTTACCTGTAGCATGCCGGCTACCTGAGGACTGTGTAACTGCGACTGTTGGAAGGTAGTGGTCTCCTGAGAATACATTTTAATAATGTGATAGTCATGGGGACGTTATTTCAGACACAGATGTTGGCAATGAATGGCGGTGAAAGGGACCGAAAGGAGCCCAGAAAACTTGGGTCTGGTCTGACGCATTTTAAATGACCATATCTCCAAGCTCCGACTTTTCAGCTTTCAGAATCTTTGGCAATGGGCCTCTTTCTCTCTCTCTGTGTCTCTCTCTCTTTCGTTTTCTGTTTCTTTCCTTTCTTTCTGTTTATAAAAGGTACTCCAGGGACTACAGAGATGGCTCAGTGTTTGAGAGCAATGTCTACTCTTCCAAAGGAACTTGGCTGAGTTGCAATATGCATATGGTGGATAACAATTGCAAGATAAGAGGCTGGGGAGATGTCTCAGTGGTTAAGAGCAGTGGCTAATAACCATCTTTAAGTCCAATTCCAGGGGAATCTGACACCCTCCTCTGACCTCCGCGGCATTTCACGACATGGGTGCACCAACCTACATGCGGACAGTACACTCACACACATGAAAATAATACATTTATTAAAAAAAGAATTACAAGATAGGACTGAATCTTCTGAAACTGTAATATAGCATCTTGAGAACTACTTTGTAGGTGCTGGGAACCAAACATGGATGCTCTGCCAAAGCAGCAAGTGCTTTTTAACAATTCAGCCTTTTCTCCACTCGCTAAGTATAATTTTTTAAATTACAAACAGGTAACTGTTAATGGAGACTGTGGTAAAAATCCAATTTTATTTTATTTATTTATTTTACTGATATTTTTTGTATTTCATACATCATTTTCCAATTCAGTTCAGGCATATATCCCCTTCCCTTCCCCCCACCCCACCCCAGCCCATCCCAGATCATGCATTCTGCTGTAACTTTTCTGCATCTTTCTCTGCTTTTTTGTTTTGTTTTGTTTTGTTTTCATTTTTTTTAACAATAAGTGATAATTTGTGAGTACAAGCATCCTTCATGTAAAACCAATTTGCAAGTAGTTGTGCCCAAACCCACACAGCTCATGGATCCCACCATCCAGCAGGGGGGGCTTGTATGTTCAATCAAGTTGATCAAATGAGTGTCCAGTCTATTTTGTTGTCGTTTCATCATTCGCCCCAATTGCAGCCCTTACATTCTATCGTGCCCCCTCTTCCGAAGATTGTTCCCTAGGCTTAGAAAAGGGGCACAGGTGGATGAGAAGCAAAACAGTCTACTTTCTCTGGAGCTGTTGTCTTGGTCTCTAGTCAATTCTGGCTGTTTTCTTTCATGGGCTGCCAACTTGTCCAGGCATAATCTTTCTATCCTACTAATGAAGCACACACAATTAGATATATAGGTATTTAAATAGTACTAATTGTTATGGTAGGTTACTTTGGTATAGACACAGACGTTTGGATGGTATGTTAATCCATGAATTACATTTTCTTCTGTTAATTATGACAGGGTCTTCGTGTGGTTTATAACATCTCCTAACCATTAGAGGATGTAAGCTTGTGGCATCAGCCATGGGTTATTCCTCCAAGGAGAGAGCTAATAGCCAATTAGATTTGGGATATACAGACATGTGGATGCCACTGCTGCACAGTATTTCCAGGCAGCATTAATTTCCAGCGTATACAAGCTACTCAAAAAACAAAGAAGAAAACAAATGAATCACTCAGAAGATGGAGCAAAGATCTGAACAGAGACTTCACAGAGGAGGAATTAGAGATGGCTGAGAAACACCTTAAGAAGTGTTCAACATCGCTAATAATTAAGGAAATGCAAATTAAAACCACTTTAAGATACCATCTTACTCCAGTAAGACTGGCTAGGATCAAGAAAACAAATGATGCCAAGTGCTGGAGAGGGTGTGGGGTAAGGGGAACACTCATCCATTGCTGATGGGAATGTAAACTTGTGCAGCCACTATGGAAAACAGTGTGGAGAACCCTTAGAAGACTCAAAATGATCCTTCCATTTGACCCAGTCATACCACTCCTGGGTATATACCCACAAGACTCATCTTACTGCAGAGATACATGCACAGCTATATTTATTGCCGCTCTGTTCACAATAGCAAAAGACTGGAATCAACCCAAATGCCCCTCAACTGACGTGTGGATAGAGAAAATGTGGTACATGTACTCAATGGAATTCTATGCAGCAGTAAAGAAAGACAACATCATGAACTTTGCAGGTAAATGGATGGGGATAGAAGACATGTTATGCGAAGTAACACAGTCCCAGTAAAACAAACGACAAATGGATGCTAGTACCAATAACCCAGTTATAAATATTTCTTGTGGAGAGGGATGCATATTAAAAGAACAACAACAGAAAGATTGCATCAGAAAACTGACTGAAATGGTGACTCGGGAAGGGTGGGTGGGTGGGAGAGGGACACGGGTGTATAATCGATTGGTGCATATTTAATTGACGTGAGTTCAACAAGTATCCAGTTTTGCCCAGACTCTGTCTACAGGATACATGGTGTTTTAGGACTTAGTAAAAGTAAATATGTGTATATTAAACAACATTTGTTTAAAGGCTGATAAAAACGGTAATGCATCTGAGTTAATTGGTGATATAAATTGCTGTTGTCCACATTATCTTTAATTAAAAACTGTATAACAATTACTTTGGGAATGGTATAAACAAATGTTCTCTATAATTTTGCTGTCATATAGTATCACCTGGTAGCAATCTCTTTCACCTATAGGATGATTTAATTCAAAAAAATCCAATTTTAAACAAAGCATCCGTAATTTACATTTTAAATTTTTGAAAGGTTGAAATACTTTCAGTTTTAACCTCTATGTATTTTAAGACTTATTTTTACAGACACCTACATGTGAATAAAATGACTGCTTCTTCTTTTATAACAACAAATGAAGTTCATAATTTAGGGATGGTCTTCTATCCTCTGGCATCATGAAACTTATAATATTGATTGATCATTCACTTACCTTGTTATTTCTACTGAAATATTTTTTTAATTTTTTTTTATTTTCTATGTGTATGAATGTACTGGCTGCATATAGGTTTGTGCACCATGTTGTGCAATGCCTCGGAGGTCAGAAGAGGGCGTCGGATTCCCCTGGAACTGTAGTTCTCCTGGAATTGGAATTACAGACGTTTCTCAGCCACCATGTGTGTGTGCTGGGGATCTAACTCGGGTCCTCTGCAAGAGCAGTCGGTGCTCTTAACCACTAGGCCATCTCTGCAGCCCCTCTACTGTAACATTAAATCATATGTAGACTAGGATGAGGCCTCAAGATGCTCAACCTTAAAATCAGGAATTTAAATGTTCCCCGTGTTGTCCAATATTAAGGGAAAAGTAAATGAAAAAGTGGACAATAGGAAGAAGTTCCAGAAATTGAAGTTTTGAAGTTTTAGAAAAGTGAAACTTTTTTTTTTGGAAAATCAGGGAGAACAGAGCCCTGCCACCCTTGAGGACCAGAAAGGTTGGCCTCCAGATTGGAGTTTCCTGGGAAAGAAAGCTCTGCACACTTGGAGACAAGGGGAAATTGGATGTTATAAGGAAGCTTTGGTGTTTTCACTGAGATAACTCATCCCTGTACAAACTATCATTTCTAATCACCTGTGGGATGCTCCAGTTTGAATTAGGTGCCAGTTCTCATCTAGCATTCCTCAGGGTGCAGGGTGGAAATCGTGAGATTCCACTGACCCATCCCAAGAGGGAGCGAAGTGGCCCAGGCACATGGTCCTAGGCGGAGCAGCAGTATATAGTGGTGTGAGACTGAAGATCTGTGATTGGGTCTGGGAAATGATGTCATTTTGCTTATAAAAGTGACTTGCAGCAAGCAATAAATCAAATTCTCCATTACCATCATCTCAGAATTCCCTGTCAGTTATTTTGCACATATACAGGCCGACGCAGTCCTGGATTTTGAGAGTTGGTGGCTAGTGGGTTGGATCCCCATTGATCTGATACATCAGATCAATAGTCAACCTGTTAAGCTAGCATGGGAATAGACAGAGACCAATCAGGTCACCAACCTATGGCGTGAATTGTGAGTGGGTGTAGGCTAAAGATCAGCCACCAGGTATCAGCCTGAAACTCCTGTCCAAAGACCAGCAGTCTTTGGGTAGGTGGGAAAGCAGTGCCAGACCTAGACCAAGAATTCACAATGAAAATAAATTGAAAGGAAGCAATATACATCTCTCAATAATAGCTTTAAATATTAGTGGTCTGAATTAACTAATCAAAAGACAGAGACTGGGAGAATAGATTAGGAAACCAAATCCATCTTTATGCTGTTTACAAGAAATCCATTTCACCTTCAAGGACAGGCACCAGCTCAAGGTGAAAGGATGGAAAAAATATTCAAAGCAATGACACCAAGCAGCAACCAGGAGTTGTATTCTAATATCAGACAAAATAGACTTCAGAGTAAAACTATCCAGAAGAGACAAAGAGGCTCACTACATTCTTATCAAAGAAACAATTACCCTTGGAGATTTCACGATCATGAATATATGTGCACCAAACTCCTGTGCTTTAAAAGCAAAATTTTGCAGGACCTCAAGGCACAGATTAATCCTAGCACACTAATAGTGGGGGACTTCAAAACTCCACTGAGCCCTTTGGACAAATCAACTGGACAAAGATTAAACAGATAGACATTTGAACAGAACAATATGATACATCAAATGGACCTAACAGACATCTACTGAATATTCCACCTGAACACCAAAGAATATCCTTTTTATTCAGGACTCCATGGAACATTCTCCAAATTCAACCACATACTGGGACACAGAAAAATCTTCAACAAATACAAAAGGTTTGCAATAATTGCATGCATTCTATCAGACCACAGTGCAATAAAGGTCAATATCAAAACTAGGACAAACCCTACTATTTACAAGAACAGATGGAGACTAAATAACACACTCCTTTATAATGAATGGGTCAAGGAAGAAACAAAGAAAGAAATAAAATCATTCCTGGGACTAAATGAAAAAGACAATACAACACAACAAAACCTATAGGATGCTTTATAAACAGTCCTAAGAGTGAAATTTATAGCCCTAACGTTTCCACGTGAAAAAAAAAAAAAGAACAGAGTACAAATAAACAATCTAACACTGCAGGTAAAAACACTTGAAAGACAATCAGAAGCCCTAAACCTGAAAGTCGGGAAAATATATAAAAATCAGAGAAGAAATCAATGAAATAGAATCAAACAAAACAATGGAAATAATCAATGAATCCAAAAGCTGGTTCTTTGAAAGGATAAACGAGATAGATAGACTTCTAGCCTAGTTAACCAAAAGAAAGAAAAAGCAACTCCAAATCAATAAAATTTGAGATGAAAAGGGAAAACATCCCAACAGACAATGAAAAGATCCAGACAATCATATGAGAATACTTCAAAAACCTATAGCTCTACTCATTTTGAAAACCTCGGAGAACTGGATGAATATCTGAAATCCTGTAAATGGACAAAGCCTAACCAAGTCCATGTTTACACCTTAAACAGACCCATAACATATGAGGGAATAGAATTAGTAATTCAAAATTTCCCAGGCAAAAAACAAAATCCAGGCCCAGATGGAGTTACAGTAGAATTCTATAAAACATTTAAAGACACAAAATGCTAGAGAGGTTGTGGGTAAAGGGGAACACTCATCCACTGTTGGTGGGAATGTAAGCTAATACAACCACTATGGAAAGCAGTGTGGAGAACCCTTAAAAGACTCAAAATGAGCCTACCATTTGACCCAGTCATACCACTCCTGGGAATATACCCACAAGACTCATCCTACCACAGAGATACATGCACATCTATGTTTATTGCAGATCTCCTCACAATAGCAAACAGCTGGAAGCAAACTAAATGCCCCTCAACTGATGAGTGGATGAAGAAAATGTGGTACATGTACACAATGTAGTTGTATGCAGTAGAAAGATGACATCATGAACTTTGCAGGCAAATGGATGGAACTCAAAGACATTATGCTAAGTTAAGTAACACAGTCCCAGAAAAACAAAAGACGAATGGTATCCATTTGTGGATGCTAGTACCAAATCCCTAGCTGAAAGGCAAGCTGAGCAATATTAATGCTACTTTTTTTTTTTTTTTACCAGAAAGCAACTGTGCTATTGTAATGTGAATCCCTTAACAGGCTCTAGAATTAACATAGCACTTATTTTCAGACTTTTTAATTTTTTCATATGGATCTTGAATTACAAGTGGCTCGGACCTACCTGTATGGGTTCTGGGAATTGAAAAGGGGATCTTCTGCAAGATTCGCACCTGCTCTTAACTGATGAGATATCTCCCTAGCCATTGTTAATTCTTATTTATTATTATTATTATTATTATTATTATTATTATTATTATTATTATATCTTTTCCTTGTCTCATACATCATTTGGGTCATACATCGTTTCTCAACTGAATCTAGTTACTTCCCTTTCCACGCCCCCCACCGCACTCGAGTCCCTGCACTTGCTACTAAGAAGTGGAGATAGGCCAAATAACAGTACTCTCTCTTTATTCTTTTTGTCATTTTACTAAGATCTCAAGTTCTTTGTCTGCAGTACACTTTCTCTGGTCTTACTGATTATTTATATCTGGTTATACTTTCCTTTTGGATGCTTAAGACCACACAATCCAGATTAATCAAGATTTTTTTCTCAAGGTCAATTGAGGATCTGGTCCTCAGGGGTCTCTCAGAGTATTTTGGGGTGGGGGGGAGAAGGGTGGGAGCCCCTTGCTCCTTTCATCTTTTCATTCACCAATTCCATCCACTAGAGGATGAAAGCAGGTCTTGCTAGATCAGGCTTCCTTTTCTGAAGAATGAGCAGACTTTCCTCTCTGTAGACTGGACACTGGCTGAAGTTCCATCAGTGGCTCTCCAAGACCTCCCTGAACAGGAAGACTGGTGACCCACATTTGCAGGACATTTCAAGAGGTGCCCCCAGGCATAATCCCCTAAGACTTGGTTGACCTCTGAGGGCAAGGAACAAAGTTATCCCTTAGGAACAAAGTTATCCCTCAGCCAAATTGGTATGGATGTTAAGTATGGGCATAAAGCACCCAGAAAGGCTAAGTTGCACCAACTTATTACATTGCACCTATATTAAGACTGTGTCCATTAGAAACAAACTGTTATTTCCATAGCATATTTCTTGATTTGCATCTTTCCATTTTAATCCCATATTACTCAAAAATAAGAATTATTCTTAAAGAGAATGTCTTTTTATTCTTAAAGAGAATGTCTCCTATAAAGGCATGAGATGGAATGTTAATCACCCTGAGTTCCATCTGAGGAATGCAAGATGAAATGAGATAAACAATCCTGAATATAATCCTCTGACCTCTGCACATGCTGTGACTTGGCCACATTGGCAGTGACACATATATCTCATTCACACATCTATCCCCACACCCACACACACTAACTATAAATATGACCAAAACAGAATTGTAATAATACAATTAGGTGCACAAATATAACACCTGGAGAATGGAAGTGGGGAGATGGCTCAGTGGGCAAGAGATCTGAGTTCACAGGCTTGAGGACCTGAGGCCAAATGCCCAGCATGCATGTGCAAGGCAGGGATGGTCAGAGGGCCCAGTGCCTTGAACCCTAGTGCTGTGACGCAGAAATGAGAAGGTCACTGGACTATCAGCATACCTTCAGGTTCCATCAGAGACTGACCCTGTTTCAAGAGTAAACAGAATTTTGATTAATTACCTTATAATCTCAACTGAGATTTTTTAAAGATTTATTTTTATGCAATGTCTATGAGTGTTTGCAGGTACATAGATATAAAAATGCATGCCTAGTGCCTGCAGAGGCCAGAAGAGGGTGTTGGATCCCCTGTAACTGGAATTACAGGTTTTATTATCTATCTATCTATCTATCTATCTATCTATCTATCTATCTATCTATCTATCTACCTATCTATCTGTCTATTTATTTTGGTCTTTTTGAGGCAGGGTTTCCCTGTAAGCACTGATGGCCTGGAACTCACAAAGATTCCCCCACTTCTGCCTCCCAAGTACAGGAATTAAAACACCAGGCCCTTCAGGTGTTACAGATTTATTGAGCAACCATGTAGGTGCTGGGAAACATTACCCTGGTCCTCTGCAAGAGCAGTAAGTATTCTAAATCATGGAGCCATCTTTGTAGGACTTGGATTTTTTTCTAAAGCAGTAAAGTCAACTTTACTTACAGAAAATCATTTTGTAAGTATAAAATTCAAAGCACTTTAGCTAAATCTGGTGCAAACATTTAGCATCATTTGATAAGAGTCAAAATAGAAAATTTTACTCTCATTTCTGTACAATTAATGAAAAGCAAATTAACATAACTACCATTTTAAATGAAAGACATTTTCTTTTTCCAATATTTTATTTAGTATTTTTATTTTCTGTGTATGAGTCTATTTTCTACATGTATGTACGTGAGTCCATGTCATGCAGTTACCACGGAGGTCAGGAGAAGTTGTCAGATCCCTCCTAATAGGAGTTTACAATGGCAGTTAGCCATCACGTGGATGCTGGGCATCAAACCTGGGTCCTCTGCAAGAGCAGCCAGTATTCTTAAGCAATCAATCATCTCTTTAGCCCCTCAAAGACATTTTCTTAAGGATAGATTATAAGTTACATATTTTGAGACATAATAAGTTTTTACTATACAGTGGCTCATTGCAAGCCAACTGATGTTTAATTTGAAGTTGAGATTTGCTGACTGTGATGGTTAATCCTGGGTGTCAACTTGACTGGATTAAGGAACAAATAAGAGAAAAAGGGTCTTCTGATTGGACCACCTCAACCCAGATGGCCCACCCCAAATGTGGGTGTTACCTTCTGCCGGCAGGCAGTATTTAAGGCCACGGCAGAGGAAGCTGGTCCCTTTTTTCTCCTGCGGCTTGCCTGTCTCATCTGGTGAGTTTGTCCTGCTGCTGTGATCAACCTTTCGGATCCCAGCATGTACTGAGACCGGCAGACCTCCTGGAATCCATAGGGCCTTCAGCACCAGATTGGGACTACTGAGACATCCAGCCTTGTGGACTGAGCTGTTCCCTGGATTCTTGGCCTTTCCAGTGTGGTGCAGCTACTATTGGACTCCTTGAACTCTGTCACGTGAATAAATCAATAAATTGTATATAGCTATATATTCATCCTGTTGCTTCTGTTTCTTTAGAGAACCCTGACTAATACAGATTTTGGTACCAGGAGTGATTCTAGAGAAACAGAATTGAAAGGATGAATTTCTTTAGTGGGCTTAGTAGTTTCTGGAGCCAGCTCTCCAACCCAATGAAGCCTAGAGTTACTGAAGGCTATCCTGGTGGCATGAAGAGGAATGATAATCTATTTGATGTAGATTATTACATCAAAGACTATTTAATGTAATTATGAAGATAGATCCATTTGACTCACCTAACTCGCCTCTTGTGAGAAGCAAGGAATTTAGTGACTCTATATGTAAAATGGTCGAGAAATTGTGGAAAAATAAGGAAAATAATGATGTTGCCTTGTTGCTCCTAGCATGTCTGGATAAAGTGATAGAGGAAAATAAGGAGCTCAGTGATAAAAATGACCAGGTCCAGATTTGAAACAACAGTTTAAAGGTTTTCAAGTGTGCTCTGGAAGAGAATCTTCTCTCCAGCAGCCAAAGAGCTAAAGCAGCAGAAAATCAAGCTGGAGCCCTTATTATACGGTTGGCTGATTTACAACGCAAATTTAATTCCCAGCCACGAAAAGTGTCAGCAGTTAAAGTGAGAGCACTGGTGGGGAAAGGGTGGAACCCTGAAACTTGGGATGGAGATGTGTGGGAGAACTATGATGATGAGGATTTTGAACCCTCGGATTCTGAGGGATTTTCTTTATCTGAGGAATTAACCTCCCCACCCTCAGCAGAGAATCCACACCCTGCAGATCCCTCCTCCCCACCCTTGCCTGAGGAAATTAATCCCCCCCTCCCAGTGGGAGCTGATGTCCCTCAGGGCCCAACAATTGTTGCCTCTAGACCTATAACCAGATTGAAGTCTAAGCAAGCCCCTCAAGGTGAGATAGAAAGTGTGGTCCACGAGGAGGTGCGATATACTACTAAAGAAATTAATGAGTTTGCTGATTCATTCCGGCAGAAGCCTAAGGAATATGTGTGGGAATGGATTTTAAGGGTGTGGGATAATGGTGGAAGGAATATAAAATTGGATCATACTGAGTTTATCGATATGAGCCCACTGAGTAGAGATTCTAGGTTTAACATGGAAGCTCGAGCAGTTAAAAAAGGTGTTAAAAGTTTATTTGAATGGTTGGCTGATGTATTTATTAAAACATGGCCTACTAACAGCGAGTTAGAGATGCCTGATATTCCTTGGCTTAGTATTGATGAAGGGATTGTGAGGGTCAGGCAGATGGGCATGCTCGAGTGGATTCGAAGTGTAAAACCACATTCTCCACAATATGAGGACCCAGAGGACATGCCTTTCACTGAGTTTATAAGATGGAAAGTACTGAGAGAGACACCAGAACATTTGAAGAGCTTTCTTTTTGCTCTCTTTCTTATGCCAGATCTTACAGTTAGAGAAGCTGTTGCTCACTTGCATAGACTAAATATACACTTAATAGGTTTAACAGGACCTCAGGGTAGGCGTCAGGTGGCAGCACTGAATTGCAGAAGGCCAGATGAGCACAGTTATCATAATAGGCAGCAAAGGCAAAATAATGCCTATAATGGCATGACCCGAAATGATCTTTGGAACTGGCTAATTAATCATGGTGTTCCTAGGAACCTAATACATAAGGAGCCTACTAAGTTTTTATTTGATCTGTATAAGCAGAAAAGCTCTAGAACAAATGACAGGAAGTCAACATTGGATTTCAGCAGTAGCGAATCCCGTCTAGTTAACCAGTTTCCAGACTTGAGACAGTTCACAAACCCAGAAACCCTTGAATGAAGGAGTGACTGGGTTCCAGTGAGGAAGGAACTTGTCACAATACCAAAGAGTTATGCTATTTGTCTTCCTCCTGTCCTTCCCCAGAGGGACCTGAGGCCTTTTACTAGGGTAACTGTACACTGGGGTAAAGGAAATAATCAGACTTTTTGAGGCCTATTGAATACTGGTTCTGAGTTGACACTGATCTCAGGAGACTATCAAAAGCATTGTGGCCCTCTGGTTAAAGTAGGGGCCTATGGAGGTCAGGTGATAAATGGAATTTTGGCTGAAGTCTGACTCACGGTGGGTCCAGTGGGTCCCAGAACTCATCCTGTGGTTATTTTCTCAATCCAGAATGTATAATTAGGATAGATATAATTAGTAATTGGCAGACTCCCCACATTGGTTCCCTGACCTGTGGAGTGAGGGCTATTGCCGCAAACCATACCAACGGTGGGCTCACTCAATCTGCGGGATCCAGAGTCTTGGAAGGAGGGCACGGATTAGGCGAATGACAGTCAGAAACTACACCAGAGATATGGTTTTTGAATCTGCTGTATTTTACTGAGAGCAGGCAAACTGATTATATAGTACATGTCAGGAAAAGCAGATCAAGATCAGCACATCTTCAGTAACAATAAGCCTTTTACTAAAGAGTTTAAGTTTTACATATTAACCAGAAGCACTAACCAGAAACACTAACCAGAAGTATTTGCACATGGCACTTTGCTCAAGATTAGCACATCTCCAGGAACAAACAGTGGTCATAAAACCATAGACCATGGGTGTTTTTTTTTTTTTTGTGAGACGTTGTTTCCCTCTGAAGCTTTAGTTTGGTTCTTTCCCATTCTTCCTGGTGCCCTATCTATCCATCGCTTGTTATCTCTAGGCTGTAATTTAAGCTATAGCCTGGGAGAGTCTCTTAATTAGTTCTGTTTTTCTTAAGGAGAAGCCTGCTGCTTGGCTCTGACCAAGTATTGCATTTTAACATGCAAACTGTAACTAAGACTTCTATTTTCCTAATTTTATCAGGTATAACTCCTCGCTTAGGGTACTGAGCTTTTTATTAAGTCTGGAAAAACACTTTTGCTACTTGTAACTGACTATGATATCACTCAGTGCAATGTCTTCCCTTCCATTTTACCTTTGTAAGGGCTTTTAGGAAGGGAGGGTCTTTTTGGTTTTTTCATTACTATATTTTTTTAAAGAAGGAGCCCACCATCTACCTTTATTTAAATAATGTTTTTTTACCAGGTATGACTGTAACTGGAATTCCTATTTTACTAATTTTGTCTGGGGTTGGTATGGTAGTAAATTTCTAAGATAAGCAAGGTGCACTAATAAAATCCTGAGGTATGTAAGCTGGCTTGTAAATTCCTGAGGTAAGTAAGTCAGTAATTTTCTGTGAGCATGTATGCTTGACAGCTTTGGCTTCTGGCAGGCTATCATGGTTGGAAAGGCCAAATGGAAACCATTGGTGTTGCCTCTACCAGGGAAAATAGTGAACCAAAAACAGTATCATATCCCTGGAGGGATTGCAGAAATTAGTGCCACCATCAAGGATTTGAAAGATGCAGGGGTGGTGATTCCTACCACATCTCCATTTAACTCTCCAATTTGGCCTGTGCAAAAGACAGATGGATCATGGAGAATGACAGTTGACTATCGAAAACTCAACCAAGTAGTGACACCAATTGCAGCCGCTGTACCAGATGTGGTGTCCTTACTTGAGCAGATTAATATGTCTCCTGGTACCTGGTATGCAGCTATTGATCTGGCCAATGCTTTTTTCTCAATACCGGTTCATAAGGACCACCAGAAGCAATTTGCTTTCAGCTGGCAAGGCCAACAGTATACCTTTACTGTCTTACCTCAGGGGTATGTTAACTCTCCAGCGTTGTGCCATAACTTAGTTAGAAGGGATCTTGATCGCCTGACTCTTCCACAAAATATCACACTGGTCCACTATATTGATGATGTTATGTTGATTGGACCCAGTGAACAGGAGGTAGCAGCTAGCCTAGACTTGTTGGTAAAGCATATGCGCATGAGAGGATGGGAAATAAATCCAACTAAAATTCAAGGGCCATCTACCTCGGTGAAGTTTCTAGGAGTTCAGTGGTGTGGAGCATGCAGAGACATTCCTTCTAAGGTAAAGAATAAGTTGTTGCACCTGGCCCCTCCCTCCACCAAGAAAGAAGCACAACGTCTGGTGGGTCTTTTTGGATTCTGGAGGCAGCACATTCCTCATCTGGGTGTGTTACTACGACCCATATATCAGGTGACTCGTAAGGCAGCAAACTTTGAGTGGGGCTTGGAACAGGAAAAGGCTCTTCAACAGGTCCAGGCTGCGGTGCAGGCTGCTCTGCCCCTAGGGCCATATGATCCAGCAGACCCAATGGTGCTTGAGGTATCAGTGGCAGATAGAGATGCTGTCTGGAGTCTGTGGCAGGCTCCCATAGGGGAATCACAGCGGAGGCCCTTGGGATTTTGGAGCAAGGCTCTACCTTCATCTGCAAACAACTATTCTCCTTTTGAGAGACAGCTCTTAGCCTGCTATTGGGCCTTAGTGGAAACTGAACGTTTGACAATGGGCCACCAAGTCACCATGCGACCTGAGCTGCCCATCATGAGCTGGGTGTTATCTGACCCACCAGACCATAAAGTAGGACGTGCACAGCAACAGTCCATTGTCAAATGGAAGTGGTACATACGGGACAGGGCCCGGGCAGGCCCTGAGGGCACAAGCAAGCTACATGAAGAAGTTGCCCAAATGCCTATGGTTCCCACTCCTGTTACAATGTCTCCTGGGCTTAAGCATGCACCTATGGCTTCATGGGGTTTGCCCTATGATCAGTTGACTGAGGAAGAGAAGACTAGGGCCTGGTTTACTGATGGTTCTGCACGCTATGCAGGCACCACCCAGAGGTGGACAGCTGCAGCATTACAGCCAATTTCTGAAACAACCCTAAAGGACACTGGTGAAGGAAAGTCTTCACAGTGGGCAGAACTTCGGGCAGTGCACATGGTTGTGCATTTTGCCTGGAAGGAGAAATGGCCAGAGGTTCGATTATATACTGATTCATGGGCTGTAGCCAATGGTTTGGCTGGATGGTCAGGGACTTGGAAGGAGCATGACTGGAAAATTGGTGAGAAAGACATTTGGGGAAGAAGTATGTGGATAGAGCTCTCTGAATGGTCAAAGGATGTGAAGATACTTGTGTCTCATGTAAATGCTCATCAAAAGGTGATCTCAGCAGAGGATGAGTTTAATAATCAAGTAGATCGGATGACTCGTTCTGTGGATTGTCAGCCTCTTTCTCCAGCTATCCCTGTTGTTGCTCAATGGGCCCATGAACAAAGTGGTCATGGTGGCAGAGATGGAGGTTATGCATGGGCTCAACAGCATGGACTCCCACTCACTAAGGCTGATCTGGCTACAGCTGCTGCCGAGTGCCAGATTTGCCAACAGCAGAGACCAACATTGAGCCCCCGATATGGTGCTATTCCCCGGGGTGACCAGCCAGCAACCTGGTGGCAGGTTGACTACATTGGACCACTTCCATCATGGAGGGGACAGCGTTTTGTTCTTACAGGAATAGATACTTATTCTGGTTATGGATTTGCCTTTCCTGCACGTAATGCTTCTGCCAAAACTACCATCCAGGGACTTACGGAATGCCTTATCCACCGTCATGGTATTCCTCACAGCATTGCTTCTGATCAAGGAACTCACTTCACAGCCAAAGAAGTGCGACTGTGGGCCCATGGTCATGGTATCCACTGGTCTTACCATGTTCCCCACCACCCAGAAGCAGCTGGCTTGATAGAACGATGGAATGGCCTCTTGAAGACACAGTTACAGCGCCAATTAGGTAGCAATACCCTGGAGGGCTGGGGCAAGGTTCTCCAGCAAGCAGTATATGCTTTGAATCAGCGTCCACTATATGGTACTGTTTCTCCTATAGCCAGAATTCATGGGTCCAGGAACCAAGGGGTGGAAGTGGGAATGATTCCACTCACTATCACCCCTAGTGACCCAGTAGGAAAATTTTTGCTTCCTGTACCCACGACCTTGCGTTCTGCTGGTCTAGACGTTTTGGCTCCAATGGGGGGAGTGCTTTTGCCAGGAGATACAGCAAACGTTCTATTGAACTGGAAGCTAAGACTTCCCCCTGGCCACTTCGGGCTTCTACTGCCTTTAAGCCAACAGGCTAAGGAAGGAATAACAGTAGTAGGAGGAGTGATTGATCCAGACTACCATGGGGAAATTGGACTTTTTCTCCACAATGGGGGCAAGGAAGATTATGTCTGGAAGGCAGGAGATGCTGTAGGGCGCCTTCTGGTGCTACCATGTCCTATGATTAAGGTCAATGGGAAACTCCAACAACCCAAACCAGACAGGACAATAAATGGCCCAGACCCTTCAGGGATGAAGGTATGGGTCACTCCTCCAGGGAAAGAGCCAAGACCTGCAGAGGTGCTTGCTGATGGCGGAGGAAATACAGAATGGGTAGTAGAAGAAGGTAGTCATAAATATCAGCTGAAGCCACGGGACCAGTTGCAGAAACGTGGATTATAATAGATATTAACCTTCGTCCTATTTGGTTAAGAATGTGCTTGTTTATATATGTATATATATATATGTATATATGTATGTATATTAAGTGGATACTTGTGGTGTTCCCTTTTGAATGTGCAACTGAGATATGTGTTAAGTGTTGTCATATTTAGGTTATTAGATACTGAAGGACTAAGTTCTTCTCAAGGACATTACCACCTACTCTAAGATATAATGCTTTGCTATTGCACATGAGATACTTATAACATGTTAGGTGGAATTATGACCCTGCCATCGTTTGCAATTGACATTTAAGCAGAGGCTATTTATTGGGTGTCAAGTTGACAAGGGGTGGACTTGTGATGGTTAATCCTGGGTGTCAACTTGACTGGACTAAGGAACAAATAAGAGAAAAAGGGTCTTGTGATTGGACCACCTTTTGGCATGGCCCACCCTAAATGTGGGTGTTACCTTCTGTCGGCAGGCAGTATTTAAGGCCTTGGCAGAGGGAGCTGGTCTCTTTTTCTCCTGCGGCTTGCCTCTCTCATCTGGTGAGTTTGTCTTGCTGCTGTGATCAACCTTTCGGATCCCAGCGTGTACTGAGACCGGCAGATATCCTGGAATCCATTGGGCCTTCAGCACCAGATTGGGACTACTGAGACATCCAGCCTTGTGGACTGAGCAGTTCTCTGGATTCTCGGCCTTTCCAGTGTGGTGCAGCTACTGCTGGACTCCTTGAACTCTGTCATGTGAGCAAATTAATAAAATTATATAGCTATATATTCGTCCTGTTGCTTCTGTTTCTTTAGAGAACACTGACTAATACAGTGAAATTGGAGATAATCACCCTGAGTCCTGTAACCCAGATTTAGAAAGACTAATTTCACATATTCTCTCTCATAGCTGGATGATAGGTTTGGAATCATAGAGAAAAGTGTTTCAATTTGAAAATAGAGGTCGAGGGGTCCTGGGTTTGGGTCTGACTCGGGTGCCATAATGAGGTCGTGTGTTGGGTGCTCAGGTTCTTGACCTGCTAGGATCACCTGGAGCAGCCTGCCACTACTCCAGGCAGGTACCAGGGTGTGGACTAAGTCAGCAATCGCCCCCCACCCGCCAACAACTGGAATTGAAGAGAGAGTATCCAGTGGGTTAGCAGAACCCTCAGAACAGGAAAGGAAGAGTGACTTAGACTTCCAATATCCAATATATAAACAAAAGTGAAAGCCTGAAACCTAGACAAGTCAACACTCCATAAACAAGGAGGGGGGCGGAAAGCATTGGAAGGAGGCAAGCAAAATAAACAAGCTTTCAGCCTTCAACACACTGAAAAGGCATTTGAGATTTGAATCACAAAAGGGAAACCCACATGCCAGGGGCAAGAAGAAGGGACAACATGGGAAAGGTGCAGGCTAATTCCACACCAAGCTCTACCAACTTGGTAGGAGATAGCTATGATGGGATCGCCCTGGAGGTGACCCCAGAAACAGACCTTAGAGGAATAATTGCAGACCTATGCAGAGAAATTAAAGAAAATAAAGAAGAATTCAGAGAACTAAAGAGAGAGAATGAAAAACTCAAAAAGGACCTAGAGGGATAAAATGACAAACTTCGAAAAGAACTAAAGGAAGGGATTGAAAAACTCCAGAAAGAACTAGAGAGACTAAACAAACACTTTAAGGAGGTAGAAACACAGGAAGCCAAGCAACGAAGTAAGGAGCACCAAGAAGAGATTGAGAAACTCAAAAAGGAAATGGATATATTAAAGAAATCACAGGATGAAATGAAAAAGGAAACAGAAAACTCCTCCAATCAAGAAGAAAGGAAAGGAAAAAGCCTCAGAAATAGAATGGAGGAAGCAGAACAAATAATATCAGTTCTGGAAGATAACACAGAGCAACTAAAAAACTCAAAGATTATGAAAAATTTAAAAATACACAAAAGTGGAACAACCAGGAAATATGGGAGACTATGAAAAGATCAAACCTCTGTATCATAGGAATAGAGGAAAGAAAAGAATCTCAAGGGAATAGTATTGATCAGATCTTCAACAGAATAATAGATGAAAATTTCCCCAAACTAAAAATAGAGAAACCCATTCAAATACAAGAAGCACATAGGACTCCAAATAGACAAGATCAGAAAAGAAATTCCACATGCAATATCATAGTCAAAATGCTAGATGCCCAAATCAAAGATAAAATTCTGAGGGCCACAAAAGAAAAACAAGTCACATACAAAGGGAAACCCATCAGAATTACAACTGACTTCTCGGTGCAAACCATGAAAGCAAGAAGAGCATTCCCAGTGTTAAAGGACTATGGATGCCAACCCAGAATACTTTACCCAGAAAAAATGTCAATTACACTTGAAGGAGAGAGAAAAATCTTCCAAGACATAAACAAGATGATAGAATACATGTCCGGAAAATCAACTCTCCAGAAAATACTTGAAGCAATTCAAAAGACAGAAGAGAGGAGCAACTATCCTCAATCACCTAGGAAAAGAAACTAATAAAAACATAACCGTATGCGTAGAATCAGAGACTAAAAGTCCAAATGGATAATAAGGTGAAAGGCAGCAACATTCATCTTTAAATTATAACCTTAAATATTAATGGGCTGAACTCCCCAATCAAAAGTCATAGACTGGAAGAATGGATTAGGAAACAAAATCCAGCTATATGCTGTCTACAAGAAACCCATCTCAATTTCAAGGACAGGTACCAACTTAAGGTGAAGGGATGGAAGAAAATATTCCAAGCAAATGGTAACGAAAAGAAAGCAGGTGTTGCTATTCTAATATCAGACAAAATAGACTTCAAAGCAAAAGAAATCAAAAGAGACAAAGAAGGTCATTACACCTTCATTAAAGGAACAATTGATGATGAAGATCTCACAATCATGAATATATACACACCAAACGCTGGCACACCAAACTTTAAAAGACAATTCTTCAGGATCTCAAGGCTTAAATTAACCCCAGCACACTAATAGTAGGGGAATTCAATACCCCACTAAGTCCTTTAGACAGATCAACAGGACAAATTATAAACAGAGAGACATCTGAACTGAATGATACAATACACCAAATGGACCTCACAGACATCTATCAAATATTTCACCCAAACACCAGAAAATACACTTTCTACTCAGCACCCTACAGAACATTCTCCAAAATAGACAATATACTGGGACACAGGGAAAATCTCAACAAATACAAAAATATTGAAATAATCTCATGCATTCTATCAGACCACAGTGCAATAAAACTCAACATCCACACCAGGATAAACCCTATAACCTACAAGAACACATGGAGACTAAACACCACTCTCCTGAATAATGAATGGGTCAAGGAAGAAATAAAGAGAGAAATAAAAACATTCCCGGAACTGAATGACAATGATATTACAACACAACAAAACCTATGGGACCCTTTAAAAGCAGTCCTAAGAGGGAAGTTTATAGCTCTAAGGGCCTGGTGAATGACCTAACACTGCAGCTAAAAGTACTTGAGAGACAACAACAAATGCACCCTAAATGCAGCAGACAAGAAGAAATAACAAAAATCAGAACAGAGATCAATGAAATAGAAACAAAGAAAACCATACAAAAAATCAATGAATCCAAAAGTTAGTTCTTTGAGAGAATAAACAAGATAGACAGACCTCTAGCCCAGTTAACAAAAAGAAAGAACAACTCCAAATCAATAGAATCTGTGATGAAAGGGGAAATATCACAACAGACAATGAAAAGGTCCAGACAATCATACGGGATTACATTAAAAACCTATACTCTACTACGTTTGAAAACCTAGAAGAAATAGATGAATATCTGAAATCCCAGGAATCACCAAAGCTCAACCAAGAAGAGATCGACAGCTTAAATAGACCCATAATATATGAAGAAATTGAAGATGTAATAAGCAGCCTCCCAACCAAAAAATGCCCAGGCCCAGATGGTTTCACAGCAGAATTCTATAAAATATTTCAAAAAGAGTTACAACCATTAATACTCAAGTTGTTTAGAAGGATACAACGGGGTGAGTTCTCCCAGATTCCTTCTATGAGGCCAGCATCACTCTATTACCAAAACCAGGCAAAGATGCAACCTAAAAGGAGAACTATAGACCCATCTCCGTTATGAGCACAGATGCCAAAATTCTAAACAGGATACTGGCAAATCTCATACAGACCCACATCAAGTAGATCATCCAACATGACCAAGTTGGATTCATACCAGAGATGCAGGGATGGTTCAACATATGAAAATCAATAAAGATGCATCAGCATATAAGTGGACTGAAGACAAAAACCACACATCATGAGCATCCAATTGATTGTGGAGATAAGCCTTTGACAAAATCACAGCATCCCTCATGTTAAAGTCCTAGAGGGAATTGTATTGGAGGGTCATTGCCTTAATGTAACTCAAAAAAAGGCATATACAGGAACCCACAGCCATATCTCCTTAAATGGGGAAACAACAGAAACATTCCCCTAAGGGTAGGAAACTCGCAAGGCTGCCCCCTGTCCACACTCCTTTTCAATTAGTGCTTGAAACCCTTGCTCAAGGCAATAAGGCAAGAAAAGGAAATTAAAGGAGTTCTAATCAGAGAAGTCCAGTTATTTCTTTTTGCTGATGATATGATTGTCTACTTAACGAATGCTAAGAACTCCACCAGGAAGCTCCTAGAGATGATTACCAATTTCAGCAAAGTGGCATAAATCTAGAAATATCAGTAAATCTAGAAAAATCAGTGCTTTTCTTTACACAACAAAAGCAACTGACAGAAGGGAATACAAGGAGGGACCTTCCCACTCACAATACCCCCCAAACATAAAATACCTAGGAAACAAACTAAACAAGACACCAAGGATCTACTACACACAAAAATTTAAACTCTGAAGAAGAAATTGAAGAAGACATCAGAAGAGGACCAAACCTCCACAGCTCCATGGGGGGGGGGGGGGGGGGGGGGGGGGATTGGGAAATAAATATAGTACAATGTCCATTCTACCTAAACTCGTATCAGATTTTAATGCAATCTCAATGCAAAATCCCTAAAAGCTTCTTCACAGGTTTGGAAAAAAATCTTAAATTTCATTTGGAAAAACAAAAGACCCCGAATAGCCAAAGCAACCATGATTGAAAAGAACAATACAGGGGGGATCTCTCTACCAGACATCAAACTGTACTACAGGGCTATAGTCATAAAAACAGCTTGGTACTGGCACAAAAACAGACCAGTTGACCAATGGAATAAAACTGAAGATCCAAACAGAGCACATATAATTCAGCTACCTCATATTTGACAAGGGGGTCAAGAAGACACATTGGAGGAAAGACAGCATCTTCAGCAAGTGGTCTTGGCAAACTGGTCACCACTGTAAAGAATGAAATTAAACCCCTACCCTCACCCTGTACAGAAGTCAATTCCAGATTGGATCAAAGACCTCACGTGAAATCCAAATTCTGAGGCTGATAGAAGAGAAAACTTGGCAGCAGACCTACAAGACCATAAGTGTAGGAAAACACTTCTAATCAGACAGTAGCTGCACAAGGAATAAGATTGACAATTGAAAAATGGGAACTCATTAAACTCAAAAGCTTCTGTACATCAAAGGAACAATAAAGGAAGTGAAGTGAAAACCCCCAGAATGGGAGGAAACTTTCACAGCAGATACATCTGACAAAGCATTTATTTCCCAGAGTATACAAGCTACTCAAAAAAAACAAAGAAGAAAGAAAAACAATGAATCACTCAAAAGATGGAGCAAAGATCTGAATAGAGACTTCACAGAGGAGGAATTAGAGATGCTGAGAACATCTTAAGAAGTGTTCAACATCGCTAATTAATAAGGAACTGCAAATTAAAACCACTTTAAGATATCATCCTTACTCCAATAAAACTGGCTAGGATCAGAAAAAAGATACCAAGTGCTGGAGAGTTTGTTGGAAAGGGGAACACTCACCATTGCTGGTGGGAATGTAAACGGTACAGCCACTATGAAAGCAGTGGGAGAACCCCTTAGAAGACTCAAAATGTTGCCTGCCATTTGACCCAGTCATACCACTCCTGGGTATATACCCACAATACCTATCTACTGCAGAGATACATGCACAGCTATTTTATTGCAACTCTGTTCACAATAGCAAAAAGCTGAACCCAAATGCCCCTCAACTGACGAGTGGATAGAGAAAATGTGGTACATGTACACAATGGAATTCTATGCAGCGGTAAAGAAAGACAACATCATGAACTTTGCAGGTAAATGGATGGAGCTAGAAGACATCATGTTAAGTGAAGTAACACAGTCCCAGAAAAACAAACGACAAATGGTATCTCTCATATGTGGATGCTAGTACCAATAACCCAGTTATAAATATTTCTTGTGGAGAGGGATGCATATTAAAAGAACAACAACAGAAACACTGCATCAGAAAACTGACTGAAATGGTGAATCAGGAAGGGTGGGAGGGGCGGGAGAGGGACACGGGTGTATATTCGATTAATGCATATTTAATTGACATGAGTTCAACAAGTATCCAGTTTTGCCCAGACACTGTCTACAGGCTACATGGTGTTTTAGGACTTAGTAAAAGTAAATATGTGTATATTAAACAGCATTGGTTTAAATGCTCTGATAAAAACGGTAATGCATCTGAGTTAATTGTGGATATAAACTGCTGTTGTCCCCATTTGTTTTACTTAAAATGTGTATAAAAATAACTTTGGGATTAGCACAAACAAATGTTCTCTATAATTTTTCTGTTGTACAGTATCACCTTGTAGCATTCTCTTTTACCTATAGGATGATTTAACTTAAAAATTAAGTTTGCTTCCCAAGTTAATCACATACAGTCACCCAAAACATCATGGGTGAATTTGATGAAATCTGTGCCTTGATTCCACCCTATAGGTATGTATAATACAGCTGCCTTTTTGGGACTCTTGGGTAAAAAAACAAAAACCTAAAATAAAAAAGGGGGATACAGATAGATATGAAACTTTTATGTCAAAAACCTTTCAATTCAAATCTTAAAACTATGGGAAAAGATTTGCATGTTCCAACATGTAAAAATGTCACCAACTTAATGGCTGAGAAAGAAAAGATACAGCTTTGCATTGAGTAGGGTATACCAGAACGTGCCAGCAGAAAGGTTGACCCATCTGAACATTGAAAGGAAAAGCCTCAGATTGCTGCAAACATCAAACCCCTCTGTGGATCCTACTTGTAACAAGTATTTATATTGAGCCCTAATGAAACTTACCTTCTATGTGCCGCAAAGGTTTTAACATGAGACACTTTCTTACTTCCCCCCCAATAGAAATTGAGAAATATGATGATGATGAGGTTGTTCTCCAACTGTAAATTGGAGAAAACTGTTATAAAACCAGTAAAACTGCCTTCTTTAATTGACTAATAGACATAGGAACTGTGAAAAGGATTATTCTCTATTCAGAACCAAATATAATACTAAAGTCTCCTTAAGCTATGAACTTAAGCAAAATATATTAACACAGGAGCTTTGACATCAGCAATGGATTGTTCTACCAAGGAGATGTTGGCCAGGGGATCCAAGGCCCCACAAAAGGTAAAGGCTCCTTGCCTCCAAACTGGGATACCTGCAAGAAGAGAGGCGATAAGTCCTTGCTGTCGAAGACCTGATGTAAAATGGGAAAGATGTATTGAGACCACACTTGCAAGTGTACAGATGCCAAAGGCCACTAAACTAATAAAGCAAATATAGGTCTCCTTGAGTCAAGCAAGATTCCTCCGTCAGCACCAGCTACACCTCACCTGCCTGGAAATACTGTGCAGCAGTGGCAGCCACATGCCTGTATACCCCAAATCAAATTGGCTATTAGCTCTCTCCTTGGAGGAATAACCCATGACTGATGGCACAAACTTACATCCTCTAGTGGTTAGGAGATGTTATAAGCCACAGTTAAGACCCTGTCATATTTAACAGAAAAAATGTAATTCATTTTTAACATATCATTATTAACATACCATCCAAACATCTGTGTCTATACCAAAGTAACCTACCATAACAACTAGTACTGTTTAAATACCTATATATCTAATTGCTTGTGCTTCATTAGTAGGATCGAAAGGTTATTCCTGCACAAACTGTCAGCCATGAAAGGAAACAGCCAGAATTGACCAGAGTCCAAGACAACAGCTCCAGAGAAAGTAGACTGTTTTGCTTCTCATCCACCTGTGCCCCTTTTCTAAGCCTAGGGAACAAACTGCGGAAGAGGGGGCATGGTAAAATGTAAGGGCTGCGATTGGGGTGAATGGTGAAACTACAGCAATATAGTCTGGACACTCATTTGATCAACTTGATTGAACATACAAGCCCCCCACCCTCTGCTGGACGGTGGGACCCATGGGCTGTGTGGGTTTGGGCACAACTGCTTGCAAATTGGTTTTACATGAAGGATGCTCGTACTCATAAATTATCACTTATTGTTAAAAAATGAAAAAAAACTGAAAGATGCAAGATAGTTATGGCAGAATGCATGATCTGGGATGGGGTGGGGTGGGGTGGGGTGGGGGGAAGAGAAAGGGAAATATGCCTGAACTAAATTGGAAAATGATGTATGAATTACACAAAGCATCAATAAAAAAATGAAAATTAAAAAAAGAGCCTCTCATCTGATACTGCAGAATGCCATGATACTTGACTCTTTCCACAATATTTTTAGGATGTATCTTCAACCAGTCTTCCTTGGAGACATTACTTTTGAAACGCTTGCTTATTCTTTTAATAAAATATAAATTTTATGGAAAAAAGAAAACAGAGGTCAAGATGAAGGAAGAAATGTAAATATTAGACTAAGAAGTGTTAAACAGAGTGAGGGAATGGTGAAGCAGGGCAGAGCAGGGGGATGTGGAAGGATGACACCAAAAGACTTTCAAAAAGCCATATCTATACCTACAGAAGCTTCTTTACATATGTGCACATACATCATAAAAGTTATTAAAGGAGTTGTCTTATAACAGGTTGGTATTGGACTTTCTACACATAATAGGCTAAGAAGAAACCTCTCAATACCAGGAATGGGCTCCCTCAATAGAAGCTCTTGATTTCATCACCAAACAGCACGAGTTTTTGCACCTGCTCCTGGTCAGCCGCCAGAACTGGATGGTAAGATACTACTGCTAAAGACACTACATATATGAACTGCAGAACAAACAACCAGAAACCAAGCCGGTGCTGAGTTCAGAGCCTCAAGCCTCATATATACTGACTGGTACTTGTAGTGCTGGGAGGTGCTATGCAAACTACTTAAACCCTACCCAGCTATGAATCTTGTGAGCTACAATAACATCCGGCCTGAAAGATATGCCCACCAGTGCAATAGTAGCACTAATACGATGGAAGTAACCATCCAATCTTTTTGGACATAAGTTCCTCTTCTTAGGATGAATCTCATATCAGGTTTAGGAACCTGTGCCTAACAAGATATAGATGAATACCTAATACTAGCATTCTACTAATTAATTATATTAAAATGACTTTTAGTGACTTTTTATTTTATCCACAGATTAGTGCATCCCTCAACACTCACCAGGTAAGTTTTCTTATGAAAAAGATGGTGATTAACAAGCAAAGCCACAACCAGCCAACATGCAGAGAACAAGAGGCTGTAGAGCACCTATCCCCAAATAGAACATTTATATCAAACTGCTGTCCCTGAGGTTCAGGAATCTCTGCAGAAGAGGGAGAGGGGAAAATTGTAAGAGACATAGGTGTTGGCAAATTACAAGGAAACAGTGTTTGCAAGAGGTGGTCGGTTTGTTACTCATATAAACTTCTTGCAATGGTGACAGCATGCATAAGCCCAGAATAGACATGAGAAAGTTCCAGCATAACCTAAAGAAATTATGACAACAACTAGCTGCTGAGAGGGAAGAAACAGTCTCTTTCAAGCATGGAATGCATGGTAGATTAGCCAGGCTCTGGTGAGTAAACCCAATCTGAAGGATGTTTGGAGACAGAGATACAACTTTATATTATAGATAATAGAGAACATTAAATTGGGCAGGAGGGGCAGGCAATAAGGGGCAATGGGACAGAGGGACAGAGAAGGGGAGAAAATATTTAAATTTTTATAGCAATTCAATTTTATTATAAAATTGTTAACTTATGAAATTTTGCAATCATATAAGTAATAATATTCTGTTAAGTGATCTGGGAAATTCAAATTTTAATTTTTCTTCATTATTTATTTAAACATATCCATCAAATATGTAGATTTTTATGCTGATCAAAATAGAATCACAGGCGGATCTTTGTGAGTTCAAGGCCAGCCTGGTCTACATGGTGAGTGCCAGGACAGCTGGGACTACAGGGAGACCCTGTCTCGAAAAGACCAAAAAAAAAAAAAAAATAGAATCAAATACTCCTAAAATATATAATCATCACTTGTCAATATCACAGCATCAGTTGAATTTTTTGAATTAAACTATTTTATTTGAGAACTGGAGACAACTGAGTCCTTATGAGGTTGCCTGCTGCTGTTCTTTGTGGTCATCCCACTCATCATCCTGCATCTCCATTGTCCTGGTGTTGCAACTGCAATTGTCTTAGCTTCATCTTCTGTTGCTGTAACCTAAATAAAATTTGGGCAGAAAAGGTGCTTCATCTTATCACTTCCAAGGCAGCATCCATCTTTGTGGAAAATTGGGCAGGAACTCAGAGCAGGATCCTAGAGGCAGGAAGTGAAGCACGGACCACAGAGGTTGCTGCTTACTACTTCTTTCTTATACAGTCCCAAGATCATCTGCCATCTTCCTTGAGCACTTTCCCTCCACCCTCCCTCCACTATCACCAGGGAAGCTCTATGTCAAGACCTGCTTCACCCTTCTTATTACTCCACTGATCTTTATTAACCCTCTAGGCCCTGAATATTTTCTCCCCATTTGTTTCCGTTCAAATTCTGTCTCCTCCTTCTCAGAGTGACAGGGCTTCTCCCTTTCTTCCACTGATGTTACTCCTTCCTGAGGACTCCTGCACCACATTTTTTTTTTGATGGTAGGATAATCTGCATAAATTGCATTCTCACCTACTGGTAAAGAGTTTTAGGTGAGACACTCTTACATAGAGTGGATACTGTAGTGTATGCTAGGAATGAAAGCCTTGAGAACAAGGAACCAAGTAATATATGAAGTAGCACAGAATATCTTCAAGTTTATCATGCCTTATTACCATCTAGGTTTGGATCCGGAAGAGTTTACTCTTGATTGGAGAATGTGATTGATTGTTCCATTGAGGATTCTGAGACCACCTCCAGGCTACCTGAGACAGAAGGCCACTAGGCCCAAGGACGTGCCTCAAGGAATAAAGCACTTTGAGAGCCTGAATGTGGAATCCCAAAAGCCATCTGAAAGCCAGTAGTGAAGGAGGCCATAATCCCAAAGCTCCCAGGGAAGATGGGAGGGGACAAGAAAACTTCCTGTGCCTGCCAGCCTGGCTTACACAGCAGTGAGCAACAAGAAACAAGACACTCTCCCAAACAATACAGAAGGTGAGGACCAACACCACAGGCAGTCCTCTGATCTCCAAAGGCACAAATCAAATTCATGTATTTGCTGTCATGATCATATAAATAACACAAGACTGAAAAAAAGATAGCCACTATCTAACAGAATGCTGAAATCTCTTGTGCATTTTGATAATTTTACTATATCCAGGGTATTTTTACTTATTTTTACAGTGTGTGTGTGCGTGTGTGTGTTTAGGTCAGAAGACAACTTTTCAGAGCTGTTTCTCTCCTTCCACCACATGGGTCAAACCCAAGTCCTCAGCTTGTCAGCAAGCACCTTTACTCTCTGCAACATCAGCAGCCCTGTATCTTGTCATGATAAGTAACAAGTCTGCACAAGAAGTCACACAATGCTTTGGTATGGCATGTGGTCCAACTCTTCTTTCTTCCCCTCACCACGCACTGATAACAGATTTCTTAATATCTCCATCTCATTGAGAGGAGACGCTAAGTAACTTCCTCAGTTGGTAATTTTAGTTCCAGTCTGACTCTTGTCTCCATCTAATTCTAGCAAATGTTTAATGTCTCAGAGAAATTGGGCTGATTAACCTACATATTTGTATTTGCATAGCACAACAGGGCAAAATGGAGTTGTTCGCCAATTCAAAAACAAAACGCCCCATGTTTTTTACCTTAGGTTAGACCTATTTCTCTATCATATTTTTTGTCCTTGTGTCTGTTTTTTGTATTGTCTTTCTTTAGGCGCCCTGGCCAGCTCCATATCCGATTCCCTGGAGTCTTGTAGGTGCTTCAGGAGGAGCTTATGATGTCCTGAGATTTTTTTTTTTAATGTGCTAGTGATAAAAACTTTGGGAATAGATTCTATGGACTTTAGTCTTTTAATTAAATTTTATTTTTGTAGTTATAAAGATAGGTTCCCCTGTATCCCAGGCTAGTCTTGGATTTGACTTGTAGCACAGGATAATCTTGACCTCTACTCTAACCTTAGTTCTGGAGTTATACCCTTCCATCCACTCCAAGTGCAAGGATTGTAACTATGCACCACCCTACCCAGCCTCTGACCTTTTTAAAAGCAATAATTTATTTGATTCAGGGAATCCTGATTTATCAATATTTTCTGAGTACTTACATTCTAGGAGTTGTAAGGCTGCTAGAAGCATAAGGCTCTCAGTGCAGCTACAGTCAGATATCTACACACTGATTTATGGAATTGCTTATGCCTTCCTTTCCAAATGATGAACTTCATCCTAGAGAGCAAATGGGAACCTAGAGTGCTGAGAAGATTCAGCAGGTAAAGCCTCCTGCCACCAAGTCTGAGGACCAAAGTTCAAGCCCCAGGACACATACACATGACAGGAAGAAAGAACCAACTCTCAAAAGTTGTCCTGTGAACTCCACATGCATGCCATAGGTATGGGTAAACACACACACACACACACACACACACACACACACACTCACACATGCACACACACGCACACACACACACACACTCACACATGCAATAAATAAAGATATATAAACTAAATTTTTTTATCAAATCTACACCCGTGTCCTCCCCCCAATACCCCCACCCCACCAGAGCTCATGCATTCTGCCAAACATGCTTTTCATCTCTTTCTCAGTCTTCCTCAATATTCTCCATGAGGAAGTTGACTGTTTTGAGCAGAAGTTCACTGTTTCAGTTAGTTCTTCGATGCAGTCCTTTCTGTTGTTGTTGTTGTTGTTGTTGTTTCCAATATGCATCACTCCCAGATGCTTTGCACAAAAGCTCAAGGGGCCGTGCACAAGAAATACTTACAACTAGGTAATTGGCACTAGCATCCACAGATGTGGGATACCATTCGTCATTTGTTTTTCTGGGACTGTGTTACTTCACTCAGTCAGCATGATGTTCTCCAGCTCCACCCATTTTCCTGCAAAGCTCATTCTGTAAAATTTTTTTTATATATTTTTTAATTTTTTAAAAATTTTATTTATTTCTGTATGTGTATGAATGTACTGTCTGCATGTGGGTTTGTGCATCCGTGTCGTGCAATGGCGCAGAGGTCAGAAGAGGGTGTTGGATTCCCCTGGAACTGGAGTTCTCCTGGAATTGGAGTTTCAGACGGTTCTCGGCCGCCATGTGGGTGCTGCGGATCGAACCCAGGTCCTCTGTAAGAGCGGTCGGCACTCTTAACTGCTAGGCCATCTCTCCAGTCCTCATGATGTAAAATTTTTTAAAGACGATCAATACCTGGCAAGACCCAAGTACACTAGCATTGAACTTCACAGACACATCTGAACACTTGACTATCAAACATCATTTGATTGTGAATATTGAACACATAAAATTGCTTTAAATGAAAATGCAAATGAATAGGGAATTGAGATTCCATTTTCCTATCACTCAGATCATTATTATTATTTATCTATGTCTCGGAACTTCCAGGAAATTATTCCTGCCTTAGAATCATCATCCTGATAGGCAAGTAAGTTTCATGATCACTTTCAATCTCATCTTCAGCCTTCGGATGGGACTTTTAACGCTTGCCCAGCTCTGCCATGAAGGATGACTACTAGCCTGGGATCAGAAAGAATTGTTATCCTTAAAGCTGACCTCAAAAATTAAGCAGGGGAATCTTAACAGACACTCATTTGCCTGGTAGTTTCCTCAATGGTGTGGCTTGAGGAGAGCCTGGAAAGCACAGCTCTCCATGCTCCCTGCACGTCTAGCACCCTGGTTTCAGCAATGGTTTATATACCAGACTTAAAATGGTAGGTCATGGAAATTGTACTACTTTTGTCTGTGAAGGGAATGTTTAAAAGTCACTGATAATTGATCTTTTTCCTTGACTTCTTAATTTTCAAATTTTGGGGCAGGGGAATGGAGGGAGGTTTCAGATGGGATCTCATGCCGTCCTGGATGGCGTTGAACCCCCTTTGCAGCCAAGGCTGACTTGAGCTCCTGATCCTCCTTCTCCCATCTCCTGAGCAATGTCTTCTTAGGCATGTGCCGATACAGCTGATGTTACATATTGCTAGACATCCCCATGTCTGCATGCCCAGTAAGCATTCTACAAACAGAGCCACATCCCCAGTCGATTTCTTGTTATTTTATATATGTATTTTATTTATTATTTTTATTTTATGTGTTAAGAGTACTTTTTCTGGACTTTTGTATGTAACCCACATACTTGCGTTGCCCCCAGAAGCTAGAAGAAGTTGTTGTATCCTCTGGAATTATGGGTGTTTATTAGCCATCATGTGGGTACTGGGAACCAAACTTCAGTCTTATAGAAGAACAGCAAGTGTTCTTAACCACTAAGCCGCCTCTCCAGCCCCAGTGTCCTGTTTTATTTTATGCATAAACTTTCACTCTGGTCCCACTTGGAATTCCTGGCAGTCCTCCAGCTGCTCCCCTGCTCCTCTTCTTGCTTCCTGTTTCCTCTCTAGGAGACAGAATGACCTTTATAATACACAAGCCATTCCCAGCACCACAGGAAAACAAAAGCAGAATAAATCAAAAACAACAAGTAAGATTCTTATCATCTGCTCAAAATATTCAGAGCCTTACAATCACTCAGAGTAAATGTCAAAGATCATGGTTTATAACACGCCTGCATATCCTGCCCCTGCCAGCTGCCTGATCTTAAAGCAGAACATTTTATCCTTAATAAAATCCAGAATTGCTGAGAGGTCTTGCTAAAACACAGGATGCTGAGCCTCTTTCTCAGAGACTCTAGTTCATACTAGAAATTAGAAATTTTCGTTTCTAATATGTTCTTGGTCACAGGCTTGGTGGCTCACGCCTAGAATCCCAGCACGCTGGAGAACTAGGCAGGAGGATTGCTGCAAGCTTGAGGCTACCTGAGCAACACAGTAAGTCTAAGGCCAGCTTGGGATGCACAGTGAAACCCTGCCTCGAAGCAAGCAAAAGTTCCCAGGTGATTATGATATCGCGGCTTTGGGAGAGAGCCACACTTTGAAAACCACAGAGCCAAACTGCACTGATATTTCTCCAACAGACCAGGCACAGGGATTCCATGCTTGTTCTTTCTTCTGTCCGGAAGTTCCTTTCTTCACACGTCAGGTTGACTTGCTCCATCCAATGTACTATTTTCAGGTAGCTTTCATGACCCACCTAATGAAATGACAGCCAAATGGCTGAGTGGTTAAAGGGGCTGCAACCAATACTGATAGCTGGAATTCAATCCCTAGGACCCACGTGGTGGAAGGAGTGACGACTATGCATCACCTCTGATGTTAACACATTTGCTGTGGCACATAGACAATCACACACATGTTGGCTCACACACACACACACACACACAAAATAAGTTGATAGAATAAAATAATTTTGAGAAAGGCACTCTTTATCTAACATCTGCAGTTCTCCGTCCTCTGTATTTTGTCCATAGTGCTCAGCATAACGTGAAATCCTCTGTGCTTTTCTTGAACTCCACTCCCTTGCCCTGACAGTTTCATAGGTCAATGTCATCTGATCTACTTATTGCTCTGTGTCTACCATGAGAATAGTGCTGTCAGGTAGAGAATAACCGATAAATACTTGTTGTATGAAATTCATAAGTGGGTTCTTCATAATGTCCATTTCACAGGGCTGTTACAAGGATTAGTGATTTAGTGAAAGTGTGCTTTTAGGACAGCACCTGGCACAGAGTAAAATCTGACACATGATTATGGTTAGAGAGAACAGAAGCCCTACCCCTCTGTAGAGATCCTGGATTCACTGGGGATCACACCTACTTGTGATAGACATGGGATTCGCTGTCTATGGAGGATTCTTTGTCTCTGCAAATGGGTCTCCTTTGGGTTTTCTTCTTCCACCTTCTTGATCAATCATCTATCTATCTATCTATCTATCTATCTATCTATCATTTATCATCTATCTATCTATCTATCTATCTATCTATCTATCTATCTATCTATATTATGTGCTGTGTGATTGCACCTGCCCCTCCAGTTAATCATGTAGAGGCCATAGGACAACATTCAAGGGTTGATTCTTTCCTTTCTCCTGGTTGAGGTAAAGCCTCCTGTTTCTGTCCCCCATCCCACTTGGAGAAGTGCTAGGATTACAATGTGACCTGCTGCATTAGCTTTTCTTATTTCTTTTTTTTTAATTGAAGGTTAATTTGTATTTCCAACAGAACATCTGAATCTTAATCATCATTATACCCCTTCCCCTCTGACACCTTCCTATAACCTCCCAGCCCAGATTTCATACATTCCATCATTTGTGTTAAGGCGTATCATATCAAGTTAGTGTCTTTCCTTAATTTTGGGATATTTCCTTCTACAGTCCTGTTAAAGATCTGGTCTATTATCCAGATATTCTTCTCCTTCCTCTATGCCAATGATGTGTAAATTCCATCTTTTCATGGTGTCCCACATTTCCTGCGTATTCTATTCCCGTGGGGTTTTTTTCTTATTTTGGAGTGATGATTTATTTACTTTTTAATTATGCCATTGTTTTAGTTAGATACTATACCTTAGAATTATATTGTCTACAGTGACAACAAACCACAACCTGTAACTTTTCTTCCTACGTGCTTATCAGATTCCGATAAGCATCTGGTAATGCTGGCTTTGTCTAACAAGCTAGGATCATTCCTACAGGCTCCACCAGTAAATGAGTTGGTACAATAGTTTTTCATAATCTTTGTTTGAATGGTCCAGTGTTGATGTTCTCTTTTCCATTTCATTTATTATACTGTTGAGGCTTTCTCCCATTGTTTCCAACTGGGTTGTTGAGAGTTTCACTTCCTTCTTCATTACAGCCTGAGTTTTCATCAATATTTCTCTTTGTGAAATCATTCAAAAGTTTATCCCTATTTTCTTTTAGTCCTTTCATTTGCTTTTGTGTTCTTTAAATTTGTTGAAATCTTTGTTCATATTTACGATTGGTCTTTTAAATTCTGTGACTTGGGTTATCTCTAGGAGGTTCTCACTGTGGACCTTTTCTATACAGCTGGAAGTGTTTGGAGAGGACATATTATTTGGGTTTTCCATATTATTAGATTTCTTTGTCATTTTTATATGTGCAGTTCTCTTGATGTTTATGATTCTGTTATGAAACTCATCTCTTCCCTTATTTGGTTGAAGACTGATTTTGTTTGTATTCTTGATGGGCGTTGGTTGTTATCTTATTAGGCATGAAAAGCTGGTTGGTCTAGGCTTCAGGGTCTCTCTTTTGATTTTATATTGGAAGGACCAGATGGCTCTGGTCCAGCTACTCAGTAGTTCCTACAGAGACCCAAGTCAGGTACCACTCGAATACTCTCAGGCTTCCTTCTAAGGTATGGGCCAGTACTAGTCAGTAGGCATTGTAAAGTTTGGGAAGCTCCCTAGGGGGCAGCTTCATTCAGGAGCTCTCAGACAGGCTATAAGGTTTAAAATTTTATTGTAGATAAGTATAATTTCGTTGGTAAATTTTATTCTGAGATATTTCTCGAGGCCACTATGAATGGGAGGGTTTCCATCTACTCTTTCTCCAATTACTTGTTATTTGTATATATAAATGCTACTGATTGTAAGTTTTCAGGCTCAGGAATCAAGATGCAGTGGGTGGGCTGGTCTGTTTTAGGCAGATCAGAAGTCCAGGGGGAAGGTAGTAGTGGAGATTGCCTATGAAGGGTCTAACAAACTATGCTAGAGAATTAAGCTACACTGGGTTAGGAAGTTAGTCCAGAGATCTGAGGTGGAAGAGCACAAGTAAGGCCGGGCCCAAGTCTAACAGTAGGACCAGTTGGGGTGGGGAGATTGGAGGTTTTTGGGCTGTAAAGGAATCAAAACACAGTGGACAGGATCTCCTGGGGTTAATCCTTAGTACTGAAAACAAAGGTTCTAATTTACCCAAGGACACTCATAGTTTCCACCTTAAATTTGAGGTTTTCAACAAATCCCAGATCAGTTTTACTCAAAATGCTAAAATACATTTTTCACTATATTTAATAAAGTAAGTGTTTATATTCTTTGTAGAATATTGTAACATGCTTAGGTAAATATTTAATAAATATGTTGATAGTGAAAGGTATTTAATAACTATGCCGATGTTGGGTTCAGACGACCTAAAACTGCCATTTCAGGGAGCAGAATTATCAGCATTCTGGACACTGTATGGGAAAAGAACCAGGCTTCTTAATTTTAGCTAGGCTATTTCACCATTTTTCTTTGAGACAAGCTCTCATGTTGCCCAGGTTGGTTTTTAAATCAGTACATAGCTGTGGATGGCCTAGGACTTTTGAACCTCCTGCTGATGTTCCAAGCAAGTTTTAATATGCCCGTGTAAATCCAGAACAGTGACCAACCACATGAAGCTTGAGACTCATCACAGATGGGAGTCCAAAGAGTTAACCCACATATTCCATTTGCTCAGAAGCCAATTCCAGGTTATATGGGATCTTTAAAAGAATTAGGATCTTAAGCCAGAAGTCCAGAAATTTTCCACTCTTTTATATCTGTCCCATTAGTATGTTCCCACAGCCAAATCAGTCCTATACTCCTAAAAGTCTCTAACCCTCAGGAAGTGAGGAATACAGTATTTTTAGATGAATATGTGGGCTTTCAGATGACCATCCATCTTCAATTCTAACATACACATATAATTTCATTCTATCAGTCTTTGTCTCTCTCTCTTTTAGACAGGGTTTCCCTCTAGCTCCAGCTGGCATGGAAATGGCTATGTACATTAGGCTGGCCTTGATCTCATAGAGATTGGTTTGCCCCTGACTCTTTATTGTGTGGTTTGAAGACCTGTACCACCAAATTCTGACACTGTTAAACCAGTACAGTCCTTCCTCGGTATCTCTGAGAGACTCATTCCATACCCCTGAGTGGCTGCCCAAACCTGCAGGTGCCAAGCTCATTTATAGTTCAATACAGGGTTGGGGGGATAACTGTACCAGACTTCAAACTATATTACAGGGCTATAGTCATAAAAACACCTTGTTACTGGCACAAAAACAGACCTGTGGACAAATGGAACAAAACTGAAGATCCAAACTTGAGCGCATACAGTTTCAGACACCTCATATTCGACAAAGGGGCCAAGAAGACTCAATGAAGGAAAGACAGCATTGTCAGCAAATGGTGTTGTCATAACTGGTTCACCACTTGTAGAAGAATAAAACCCCTAATGCTCACCGTGTACAAAAATGAACTCCAAATGGATCAAATACCTCAATTTGAAACCCAAAACTCTGAAAATGATAGAAGAAAACATTGGTAGTAACCTACAAGACATAGGATAGGAAAAGACTTTCTAAATCAGAGTGCAACTGCACAAACAATAAGGTCAACAATTGACAAATGGGGCCTTATTAAACTCAAGAGCTTCTGTACAGCAAAAGAATGAAGTGAATAGAAAACTCACAGAGTGGGAGGAAACCTTCACCAGTGATATATCTGATAGAGCATTAACATCCAGAATATATAACCTACTCAAAAAAAGCCAAAGAAATAAGAAAACAAATGATTCACTCAAAACATGGAGTCAAGAGTTTCAGAGAAGTTCTTGTGAAGAGAGACTTCACAAGTGAGGAAATAACAATGGCTGAGAAACATCTTAAAAAGTGTTCAACATCACTGATAATTAAGGAAATGCAAATTAAAACAACTTCAGGATATCTTCTCACTCTGATAAAACTGGCTATGATCACCAGGCCTAGTGGCACATGCCTTTAATCCTAGCACATGGAAGGCAGAGGCAGGCAGATCTTTGTAAGTTCAAGGCCAGTCCGGTCTACACAGTGAGTTCCAGGACAGCTGGGGCTACAGGGAGATCCTGTCTCAAAAAGCCTCCCCCCAAAAAAAAGAGAGAGACTAGCTAGGATCAAGAAAACAAATGACAAATGATACCAAATTCTGGAGAGGTTGTGGGGGAAGGGGAGCATTCATCCACTGCTGGATGGGAATGTATACTTTTACAACCACTATGGAAAGCAGTGTGGAGAATCCTTAAAAGACTCAAAATGAGCCTACCACTTGAGCCAGTCATACCAATCCTAGGCATATACCCACAAGACTCATCCTACGGCAAAGATACATGCAAATCCATATTTACTGCAGCTCTCTTCACAGTAGTGAAGATCTGGAACAATCCAAGTACCCCTCAACCAAAGAATGGATAGAGAAAATGTGGTACAATACAGAATGGAGTTCTATTCAGTGGTAAAGAAAGATGACATCTTGAACTTCACAGGTAAATAGATGGAACTAGAAGCCATTATGCTAAGTGAAGTAACACAGTCCCAGAAAAACAAACACAAATGGTATCCCTCATTTGTGGATGCTAGCACCAAGTAGTTAGTTGTAAGGCAAACTGAGCAATGTTATATTCCTCTTTATCTGAAATCAACTGTGCTCTTAAAATGTGAATCCTTTAATAGGCTCTAGAATTAACGTACCACTTATTTTCACACTCTGTAATTTTGGTATATGGGTGGATGGTATGTATGCATATTTTAGATAGGGATACTATAAGATATGAATACTGAAATTTAAAGAAAGATGGCATCCTACTTAAATGATATCTCCTCTGTGCTTTGGTTATCTCTAAATTACCTGCAACACTCAATTCTATGAAAATACTGCATGAATGCTTGTTGTTTGATACCATTTAAGTAATATGGGGAGAATAAAAGAGTCCAGGGGCTATGAACATGGCTGCTGGGAACAGCCTTTGCTGAGGATCTGGATTCTGATGGCCAGCACCCAAGTAAAAACCCAGATTGGTGGAAGATGTGTATAACTCTAGCACTGGTGGGCAGAGTCAAGCAGATCCCAGAGGCTGACTGGCCATCCAGTGACTCCAATTGGTAGAGTAGGGATTAAGTGAGAACGCCTGTCTCAAAAACTAAGGTAGGTACAACAAAGGTGCACTTACACACATGCAGGTAATACTCTCATACACATAAAACAAATACAATAAATAAAAAAATTAAAAAGTAGAGCAAAATGGAGGACGACGTCCAACATTTACCTCTGGCCTGAAGTGCACATGTGCACATGCAGAAATGTACAAACTTGTACAGAAACTACACATGAACACCCACACATACATACACAAAATATAAAATAATTGAGGCATGGGTATATAGCTCAGTATGTAAATTCTTGATGCAAAACATGAACACCTGAGTTTAGACACCCAACACCAAGTAAAAGCACATATCTGCAACTCCAATAGAGCAAGGGGTGGAGAGGGAGGGGAAGACAGAGAGAAACTAGAAACTGGCTGGCTAGCTAGTCTAGCTGAACCAGTGAGCTCCAGGTTCAGTGTAAGAGCCCATCTCCAATTAATAGATGTGACTGGACCAGTGAGACTAGGAAAGGTGCCTGATGATCTAAGCTCTGTCCCTAGGACTTACATGGTGGGAGAAGAGAATTCACACCACAGTTCTCTGACACGATCACACACAGACACACACAGACACACACACACACACACACACACACAAGTCTATTTATGTTCTTGTTTTGATTCTTTTATTTTATGTGTACGAATGTACTGGCTGAATGTGTATGTAAGTTCACCCATGTTGTATGAGGCCTGTTGAGGTCAGATTCTCCAGGAAATGGAAATGGAGTTATGCATGATTGTTAGCCACAATGGGGGTGTTGGGAATCAAACCCAGGTCCTTTGCAAGATGAGAGAGTGCTCTTAACCATTTGGCCAGCTCTCCAGTCACCTACTAATATTCTGTACTAATACATTATTTTTCAAACATTCTCCATCTAATGCTGGCTGAAGCTCTAGATGTGAACCCAATATGTAAATGGCCAACTATAGGTGACTTTTGGTGTTGCCATGTGGTCATATCTAAGAAACAGAGTAACATCTACATTTCAGGGCTGTTGAAAAGATTAGGAACAGTGGACAAACAAGGCTTCAAAACAACTGTGATGCAGCTAAGTGTGATGACACAGGTCTTTGATCCTGACATTTGGGAGTCAGATGCAGGCAGATCTGTGAGAAGGAGGACAGCTTGGGCCACAAAAAGTGTAGACCCAGGGCAGCTGGGTCTGCAAAGCAACCCTGTCTGAAAAAAAGAAACCCCAAACAAAACAAAACAAAATACAATCAATAGTGATATATCTACTACAACAGCAATCTACATCAAACTGATTATCAAGCTCCTGGCAGAGGTAATGGGGCTCTGTTAATAGAGTTTCAGCCTTGCATGTTGGAGGCCTCAAGGTGGTAGCACACAGGCCTGTAATCCCAGTACTCTAGAAATAGAAGCAGGATTGGAGATCTCCCAAGACCTCCTGAAGCACAGGCATCTGAAGATGGCAAGCATAGCAAGCCTTCAACAGAGTGAAGAGGCATTTGGGACTCAAGTTGGAATACAGGCAAGGAGAAGCCCATATGCCAGGAACACGAAGAAGAGACAATATGGGAAAGGTTCTGGATAATCCCACACCAAGCTCTACCAACCCTGTGGAAGATTCCTACAGTGGGATCCCCCTGCGGATGGCCCAGGACACAGATATCAGAAGCACAATAGTGAACATACTTAAAGAAAGCAAGATTATACAGAGCAAATCAAAGAATTAAGAAAACAGAACAAAGAACTCAAGAATGAATTGGAAACACTGAAAAGATCCCCATGTTGAAAAAGATAAGGAAACCAACCAGCAAAGCAAAGAGCTACAGGAAGGGATTGAGAAGCTCCAAAAGATCCCCATGTTGAAAAAGATAAGGAAACCAACCAGCAAAGCAAAAAGCTACAGGACGGGATTGAGAAGCTCCAAAAAGATGTGGAAATACTAAAGAAGTCAGAAGAGGAAATGAAAAAGGAAATCAAACACTCATCCAATCAAGAGGAAAGGAATGGAAAAAGCCTCAGGAGCAGAATGGAGGAAGCAGAACAAAGAATATCAGACCTACAAGATAACACAGAACAAATAAAACCTCAAGTAAAGATTAGGAAAAATTTAAAAATACACAAAAGTGGAACACCCAGGAACTGTGAGACACTATGAAAAGATCAAACTTCCACATCATAGGGATATAGGAAGGAGAAGAATACCAAGAGAATGGTATTGATCAGATATTCAACAGAATAATAGGTGAAAATTTCCCCAAACTAAAATAAGGGAAACCATTACAAATACAAGAAACACATAAAACTCTAAACAAACAAGATCAGGAAAGAAACTCTCCATGTCACATCATAGTTAAAATGCTAGACACCCAAAACAAAGACAAAATCCTTAAAGCCACAAGAGAAAAACAACGAATGGCCTATAAGGGAAAACCTATCAGAATTACAACTGACTTCTCAGTGCAAACTATGAAAGCAAGAAGAACGTGGAGCAAAGCATTCCCAGAGTTAAAGGACTATAGATGCCAACCCAGGTTACTATACCCAGCAAAATTGTAGATTATAGTTGAAGGAGAGAGAAAAACCTTCCATGACATAAACAAGATGAAAAAATACATATCCAGTAAACTAACCCTTAGGAGAATACTTCAAGCAATTCAAAGGACAGAAGAAAGGAGCAACCATCCCCAGGCACCTGGAAAGAGAAAACAATAAAAGCATAACTGCAGAAGCAAAACCCTGAACCAAAACTGCAAATGGATAATAAAGCAAAAGGAAGCAACACAAACCTATCAGTCATAACCTTAAATATTAATGGACTAAATTCCCCAATCAAAAGACATAGACTGGGAGATTGGATTAGGAAACAGAATCCATCCATATGCTGTCTCCAAGAAACACATCTTTAAGGACAGGAACCACCTTAAAGTGAAAGGATGGAAAAAAATATTCCAAGAAATGGTACCAAAAATAAAGCAGGTGTTGCTATTTTAATATCAGACAAAATAGACTTCAAAGTAAAAGAAATCAGAAGAGACAAAGAAGGTCATTAAATTTTTATCAAAGGAACTATTCACCAAGATTTCACAATTATGACTATATATCCACCAAACTCTTGTGCACCAAACTTTAAAAAGACAATTCTCCAGGACCACAAGTCACACACTAACCCCATTACTCTCATAGTAGGGGGCTTCAGTACCCCACTGAGCCCTTTGGACAGGGCAACAGGACAAAAAATAAGCAGAGAGACATCTGAACTAAACAATATGATACAACAAATGGACCTCATAGACCTTTACCGAATATTCCACCCTAATACCAGAGAATACACTTTCTACTCAGCACCCCATGGAACATTCTCCAAAATCGACCACATACTGGGACACAGAAGAAACCTCCACAAATACAAAAAGATTGAAATAATTTCATGGGTTCTATCAGACCACAGTGCAATAAAGCTCAACATCACCAGAATAAGCCCTACTGTCTACAAGAACACATGGAGACTAAACAACACACTCTTGAATAATGAATGGGTCAAGGAAGAGATAAAGAAATAAAAGCATTCCTGGAACTGAATGACAATGACAAAACAACACAACAAAACCTATGGGATATCTATAAAGCAGACCTAAGAGGGAAGTTTATTGCCCTGGGTGCCTACATTAGAAAAACAGAAAGAGCACAAGTGTATGATCTAACACTGCAGCTAAAAGCACTCAAGAGGCAACAACAGATGAACCCTAAATGCAACAGATGGGAAGTAATAACAAAAATCAGAGCAGAAATCAATGAAATTGAAACAAAGGACACAATAGAAAAAATCAATGAGTCCAAAAGTTGGTACTTTGAAAGAAAAACAAGATAGACAGACCTCTAGCCCAGTTAACCAAAAGAAAGAAGGAACAACTCCAAATCAATATAATCTTTGATGAAAAGGGAAATATCACAACAGACAAGGAAAAGATCCAGAAAATCATACGGGAATACTTCAAAAACCTATACTCTACCAAGTTTGAAAATCTAGGATAAATAGATGAATATCTGAAATCCTGGGAATCACCAAAGCTCAACCAAGAAGAGATCAACAGCTTAAACGGGCCCTAATTTATGAAGAAATTGAAGATGTAATAAGAAACCTCCCAACTACAAAAAGCCCAGGCCCAGACGGTTTCACAGCAGAACTCTATAAAACATTTGAAAAAGACCTACAACCATTATTATTGTAATTGTTTAGAAGGATACATACAGAGGCAATTCTCCCAAATTCTTTCTATGTAGCCAGCATCACTCTACTACCAAAACCAGGCAAAGGTACAACTAAAAAGGAGAACTATATACCCATCTCCCTAATGATCATAGATGCCAAAATTCTAAACAGGATACTGGCAAATCGCATACAGATTCACATCAAGAAGATCATCCATCATGATCAACTTGGATTCATACCAGAGATGCAGGGATGGTTCAACATATGAAAATCAATAAACATTATCAAGCACATAAATGGAATGAAAGACAAAAACCACACCATCATCTCAATTAATATTGAAAACGACTTAGGCAAAATCCAGCATCCCTTCATGCTTAAAGTCCTAGAAGGAATTGGATTGGAGGGATCATTCCTCAATGTAATCAAAGCCATATACAGGAAACCCACAGCCAATATTATCCTAAATGGGGAAATGACAGAAACATTCCCTTTAAAGGTAGGAACTTGGCAAGGCTGCCCCCTGCCACCACTCCTCTTCAATAAAATACTTGAAACATTTGCTAGAGCAAAAAGGTAAGGAAAGGGAATTAAAGGAGTACTAATTGGAAAAGAGGAAGTCAAGCTATCCCTATTTGCTGATGATATGATTGTTTACTTAAGGGATGCTAAAAACCCCACCAGAAAACTCCTAGAAATGATTAACAGCTTCAGCAAAGTGGCAGGATACAAAATTAACCTAAAAAAATCAGTGGCCTTTCTTTACACCAACAACAAGCAACTGGAGAAGGAATTCAAGGAGACTTTCCTACTCACAATAGCCTCAAAAACAATAAAATACCCAGAAACAAAACTAACCAAAGACACCAAAGCTCTCCACAACAAAAGTTTTAAACCCTTAAAGAAAGAAATTGAAGAAGATATCAGACAATGGAAAAACCTCCCATGCTCATGGATTGGGAAAATTAACATTGTAAAAATGTCCATTCTACCGAAACTCTTGTATAGATTTAACGCAATGCCAATTAAAATCCCCAAGAGTTTCTTCACAGGTTTGGAAAAAAAAAAGTCCATAAATTCATTTGGAAAAACAAAAGACCCCGAATAGCCAAAACAACCCTGAGTGAAAAGAGTAACACAGGGGGTATCTCTATACCAGACTTCAAGCCATACTACAGGGCTAAAGTCATAAAAACAGCCTGGTACTGGCTCAAAACAGACCTGTTGACAAATGGAACAAAACCGAAGATCCAAACTTGAACACATACAATTTCAGCTATCTCATAATTGACAAGCGGGCCAAGAAGACACAATGGAGAAAAGACAGCATCTTCAGCAAGTGGTGTTGGCAAAACTGAATCACCACTTGTTGAAGAATGAAATTAAACCCCTACCTCTCGCCCTGTACAAAAGTCAACTCCAGATGGATTAAAGACCTCAACATGAAACCACAAACTCTGAAGGCAATAGCAGAAAAAGTTGGCAGCAGACTACAAGACATAGGCATAGGAAAAGACTTCCTAAATCAGACAGCAGCTGCACAAGAATTAAGGTCGACAATTGACAAATGGGACCTCATCAAACTCAAAAGCTTCTGTACATCAAAAGAAACAATCAAGGAAGTGAAGAGAAATCCCACAGAGTGGGAGGAAACCTTCACTGCAGATACATCTGACAAAGCATTGATTTCCAGAATATATAAACTACTCAAAAAACAAAGAA